>JAODKE010000118.1:1054205-1068416 GCA_026779605.1 Mormyrus hasselquistii
ATGGGGGCTCGGGGGGGGGGGGGGGGGGGGGGGGGGGGGGGGGGGGGGGGGGGGGGGGGGGGGGGGTCAGACAGAAGCACTCAGGCTGCTGCTAAAACTGTATTGAGGGTAATAAAATGATTTGGTGCTGACTGCACAGACGGACAAACCAGTCTTCTAATGAGCGTTTTGGACAAGAAACGTTTCACTGGAAGCTTTCACCATAAGGTCCTGACTGAAACATTCTGGAATCTTCTCCGGAAACTCAAGATAATGACATCCTTCCGTGGACCAGTATATAAAAATACTGTGCACAGGGGGCATGGGCAAAATACCCGAGCCAGGGACATCACAACAGTGCTGCCAAATCTGCCACTGAGAAAGAGTGAGACAGACCGGACAGGGAAATGAGGTTCACTGCGGCAGTGGGATGGCTCGAGTGTTATTGCAGTGCTAGGACGTGGTCGCCACTGGGACAAAAGCCTGCAACGGTGTGGGGGGGAGAGGCTGACACATTTTCAGTCATATCTGTCATTCTTAGTTTCAATAGACAAAACCAAACATGAACTTAAATTTAACTGTATAAGTAGTCAAATACAGGGGAGGTAGGTTTCAACTGATTAGCCTATGAGCCAATAATCAATTGACTGCTTCTCTGTCGTTCCATATTCCGGAATGAAATTTTAAAAAGCAAATGCACAAGTGAAATGCAGTGAAACGAGCAGCTTTTTTCACCATAGCCTAGCAGGACCGGGTCATTTACAAGCTACCAGTGACGTTTTGTACAAACTCTGCAGAAGGGACAGGCTAGTCCTGTGAAAGTAGGGGCCGCTGGCATCACGTCACGACGGCTGACGACGTCCTCCGCTCCATTCACGCACGGACCCACCGCTATTAGTGCCTTTCGGTGGTTTGGTTATTGTCAAATGCACAATTGCAGCACAAGCAACAGGTAGCAGCACATGGTCAAGAACGACGACAGCACAACAGGGAAGCGTACCACGGAGCAAGCACACGCACACACAGGCACACACGCGCACAGAGAGTCCACACAGGTAGGCGACGAGCAGGAAACCCAAGACAGGGGGAATGATGGGTGGAGCAAGTCTGCCGCTGTATGGACGGTCAGGTGATAGAGGTGAGGTAGCCCTCGCGGGGGCGTGGCCAACCCCGGCGGCCCTCAACAGCTAAGCACTATATCCATCCTCACTCGCTGGGGTCAGATGGATGCTGAGAGATGGTGGGACGGAGTGGAACGGACCAAACTGGGTCGGGCCACAAGGACCCTGACCGAGCCCGATGATGGAACGTCGTCATGGCAACAAAAAGAGTGACTATCTGGAAATACTTGTAATGAAACATGGACTTCACAAAAAAAAAAAAAAAAAAAAAAAACTTGCATATTAATAGTTGATGTATTTTTTGGGAGGGGGAGAGTATGCAGATGCAACAATACTGACATGCACACTTCTATAGTGAGTTAGAAAATATTCACCATATTTGGTACTGTCTTGTATTCACTTCGTACAGATAAAGCCTGGTAATCTGGCTTTCCTGTCAGCAGACTAATCGTGTGCAGGTCGGCCTTCTGCCTTAGGGGAAAAAAAGTGGGGAAAATACTTTGCAAAAAGTATCAGGAGCAATGTCAGCGGACGTTCAGGGTCAGAGTGACGAACGGGAACAGCCCAGGGGCCTCGGGAGGGATTACTGGGTCCCTATGCTGTCCGGGGTCACTGTCATTGACCGGGGAGTCACTGCGCAGGGCCAAAAGTGGCGCTGACCAGAACTCCGCTCAGCGGATGTTTCAACCCTGAACCGTCTCTGACCATATGACCATAGCCGGTTCTTACAAATTTAGACCTCGACAGAGAAAAGTATTCCTCCATAAATCAGACAGAACAGACAGGCGAAGACAACGCAGGAGAAGGAGCACATAGCAGATTAGCTTTTGGTTTCCTTTCCAAAGAGAGTGAAATATAACTCCACTGTATTACAGAAAATAAGGCCAATTTAATATATTGGCTTTTAATGCCTCTAAAGTCCTGACAGCTACATCATTTTAGAGCTAAGTGAGGGCTAGCTAAGGAAGAGGAAGAGCTTGCCTTTTTCTTCTGCGGGGGGTTGCCGGGATGTGGGGGGGTGCCACTGTCAGGGTAAGAGCCGCTGTAGTGCGGCTCCGCGTACGGCGACAGCGAGCCCGTGCCCGCCTCCGCGATAACGCCCTGGCCGCCAACGCAGTTGAAGAAGGGCTCGGCTGGAGAGAAGCTGCCCTCCGATTGGGAGGGCCGCCTGTCACTGGCCGTGCGGACGCTCAGCCCCTCCCCCAGGTTGGAGTTGAGGGGGGAACAGGCGTAGATGAGGTTGAACTCCTTGCGGAAGGACTGCTCCCTCATGGTGACCTCCACTGGCCTGGCGCTGAACACCGTGTCTGCGGGTACGGGTGGTGCTGCCGGTCCCGGCACCCCAAAAGGGTCCGAGGCACCATGGGGACACTCCTCCAGGGGCGCGGGGCTGCCCAGGGCGGAGGGCAGGGGCAGGTCGGACAGCATGGCGCAGGGCCCGTCCATTTCCTTGCGCAGACAGGGCTGCGGGCAGGATGCATGATTTGGAAAGAGAGGGGAAAAGAAATCCATATTTACCAGCTTGAGGGAATGAGCATCTATTCTTAGAGGATACACAGAGGCATTCTGGGAAATTGGGGCATGGGCCATTACCTCGGGCGACAGAGACTCTGGCCTGTGTACCGGGGAGGCTTCAGGAGAGGAGATGTTCTGTGGGCAGAGAGGCGGCATCATTAGCTTTAAGTAATGCAATTGGGAGGTGTGTTTAATGCACGTTAAAGGCGACTCCGAGGGGCGAGAGCAAGGGCAGAAGGGGACTGTCTAAGAGGGCAGGCTGCAGATTAGGCCACCTCCCAGTTCATCACCGCTTCTGAGCTATAAACACTCACAGCTGTGGGCCATATGCTCAGACGGAGCCTTATCCTCAGCTCTGGGGTTTTACACTGCAATGTGGCTCCTCTGACGAATGGCTCGCTCAGCCACATACAAGAGATCTTTACTGTCACTGTACCAGTACAATAAGATGAAGTTTGGATCATACTGTAGAATCCTCTATACAAACTATACAAGCTAAAAGAACAAAAAAAATGCATACTGCAATGTACAAATACAAAAACACAGTATAAAAGTATAAGAGGGATATTGTACATTAATCATTGCACCAAAGCAAGGCAGTGGCAGAAAGTCGTAGAATTACTGTAAAATAATAATTAGGATCAGCAGTATTGCACAGTATAATGGATTACATAGAACACAACTGTGATACTGAGATGAACGTGATAGCAGCATTGTCCTACAGTCAGCATGGGTGATCATATGACTGCTAGGAGCCAGAACAGTTAGAGTGCGTATTCGGTGTAGTGCATGATGTGTGTAGTGTGAACAGGCCTCAGTTCAGTTCAGCTTGGTGCTGTTGTGAGAGGAGGGAATGGGTCCACGGTGTTTAGAAGTGTGATAGCTTTGGAGTAGAAGGCAGTCAGGGCTCTGTAATGCTTGCCAGATGGCAGAAGTGTGAAGAGGTTGTGTCCAGGGTGGGCTGGATGACTGCAGATCCAGGTTCCTGGCTTTGCAGCTACAGCAGGTTCTGAGGAGTTCCTCCAGGGTAGGAAGCTGTGAGCCAGTGATCTTCTGGGTTGTTCTGATGATGCGCCGGAGGGCCTTCCTGTTCTCAGGTGCTGCCTGGGTACCATGCTGTGATGCAGTAGGTGATGACATGCTAGAGGGCCTTCCTGTTCTCGGGTGTTGCCTGGGTACCATGCTGTGATGCGGTAGGTGATGACACGCTAGAGGGCCTTCCGTTTGTCGGGTGTTGCCTGGGTACCATGCTGTGATGCGGTAGGTGATGATGCACTGGAGGGCCTTCCTGTTGTCATGTGCTGCCTGGGTACCATGCTGTGAAGCAGTAGGTGACGACTCTACGGCGCACTTGTAGAAGATGACCATCGGCTGTTGCGGAAGTTGTTTTCTCTTTAGGCTTCTGAGGAAATGAAGCCGCTGAAGTCCTTTTTTGTCCATGGCTGTTGCGTTTCTTGACCAGGAGAGATCATGGCTGATTTGGACACCAAGAAAATCTGAAGTTCTGTACTCCACCATCTCGCCACTGATATTGATGGGATGGTGGTCCTTGTGTGTTGATCTCCTGAAGTCTAGTATCAGCTCCTTGGTCTCCTTTGGGTTTGGGGTGAGGTTGTTGTCCTGGCTCCAGCTCTCCAAGTTCTCACCCTCCTGTCTATACCCTGACGTTGTTGATTGAGATCAGGCCTGTCATGGTGGTGTCGACTGCAAGCTTTGATTATGATGTTGGAATCATGGATAGGTTAGCAGTCATGTGCGAAGAGGGAGTTTAGCAGAGGGTTCAGCACGCAGCTTCAGTATTTAATGTTATGACAGTGGAGTGCTTGCCCATGCATATAGCCTGTGGTCCGGTAATGGGAAAGTCAAGAATCAAAATACAGAGGTATGTGATGAGGCTGAGGTGATGTCTATTCCATGCAGTGTGAAGGGCCAGTGAGCTAATGTCCTCATTTGATCTATTTGCCCTATAAGCAAGCTGAATATTTTTCTTTGTGAATTACAACTAGTCATTCACAGCACTTCATGATTATGGGGGACAGGGTCACTGGTTGTTCAAGGACCTGACTGTTGCCAGTTTTGGGGCAGGGATGCCGGTAGCAGTCTTGAGACAGGTGGGAACAAGGTTTGTTCTAAGGAGATGAACAGGCTGGTGAACACTTGGGCCAACTATCTCCCTCAATACTTCAGGACTCAAAGCCACAGGAGCCATCATGGCGTCTCCCAGATACTTGGCAATTGTGTTTTAGTGAGCACCGCCGTGCTACTAAATTCAATCTTCTTTGCACTGTAAATGAAGGGTTCCCAACCTTTTGCTGACTATGGACTGGTTTATAGTGCACAAAAATTTCACAGACTGGTGAAACGGGCAACGAGGAAGGGCTCCAGTGGTAGAATACGCAGAAAAGGGGTATGCAAAGTTTGCAGAAATATGGGACAGATTGGGATGGGATGGATCGATACAGGACACATTTTATTTTTCAGTACGGGGCGATCCCATAATATACAGGATGGGTGCCAACTGTACTCACGGTGCTCTACGGTACGGTAGCGGTCCATGGACGGGGGGTTGGGAAACCAGACCGATATAAAGTCAGCACAAAACGTGAACGGTCCTAACAAAGGCACAACTGCCTGGTATAGAGCACCTACCTCAAACTGCAGCGGGGTGTTGCAGCGGCTGGTGGGGGGGGACTGGATGGGGGAATACGGACGGCTGTAGCCGTTGGATCGCTCGTCGGCTGCCCCCACGGCAAGGTGGCAGGGCTCGGGCAGTAACGTGCACAGGGGGTCCGAGGGCAGGGCCGGGGGCGGGGTTATGGGAGAGAGGGGCCTTAACAGCCCTTCAGAGGAGCCGGGTAGAAGTGGGGCGGGGGGCGGCGATGGCTCCGTGCCGTACTTCCATTTCCGTTTCTTGAAAGGTGCTGTCAGTTCTAAGAAAGGGCACGGAATTGGGGGAAGAGAGACACCTATTAGCACCACGCCCAGGACACAAACAGTGAACACGCAACTTATCAGACCCAAATGCAGTCTGAACTGCACTTTAAGAAAAGTAAATACCAGCTCTGAAGGCGCTGGAAGAGCAGCTGCTTTGGTGTGAAGGGTCTGAAGGCGTCTCGCCTTCGTCCCGTGCAGAGGATAGACTTTCGTCCTGCGCCTGCTTGATCCACCGCTAAAGGAAAAACAAAGAACCTCGACATGAGCCTGAAGTCAGCGTGAAGTCTACGCTGCCCCCCTATAGGTTGGGATCAGACTTCAAGAAATGAAACGGCGGGAGGGAGGGGGGGGGGGAAATATGCCACACCTTCTTGAAGGAACCATAGGATCCATCCACGATGACGGGACGTCGGCGTCGCTCGGGGGTGAAGGGGGAGCCAAAACGTACGTAGTGTTTGGGTGTGGTGCAGATAAGGGGTGAGGGCGAAAGGCCAGGTAACATATTGAGTGTGGTGGCCAGCACCGTGGGGTCTGTGGTAATGCGCAGGGGCCGGGACAGGGGGCTCTCCGGCTTCTCGGGGACCTTGTCATTCAGCCACTCCGTTACCAGGTACTGAAGGGTGGATCAAAAGGAGTGAGACTGTGAGCAGCAAGCAAAATGCTGTTCAGCATCTGTGCCAAGGTGACACTCAGTCTACTGGGGGCCTAAACTAGATAAGTCAGAACGTGCTGCCAGGCTGGGCTGAGGGTCAACTGGTTGTCATTCAGACCCATTTCCACCTGATTTACTGGTCCAGTTGACTGGTCCATACATGCCAGGATAGCTGTATTTTTACACCAAAACATGAAAAGACCAGAATGAGGGCTAATTAAAGGCTGACGCTGGAGCTGGCAGGAGAGCCCTGTGCTGGGCTGGTCTACAGGGCGCTGCCACGGCGTCCCGTAGTGAGGACCATCTCTATACCCGCCTCATGTTTCAGACCTGATTTTTTGCCGTTTAACGTCAAACTTTCCATATCTTGATTTTTCGAAGACGAAACACAACGGAACCCAAAGCTCCTCACCTTCTTGGTCTTGTGATACCGAAGGCCTGACTTGCTGCCTAAGGCCCCAGATGCTGCTCCTCCAGGCCCCTCGGGGTCTATGGGCTGCCCCCCCATCAGTGCTCCTTCCCCCGCTCCCAAATCCACGCCTGATGCTCCCGCCACACCTTCCTCTGCAACACTGGGCCCCGGGTCAGAGGCCTGCTGGGCCAGAGCTTGCCTTTGGCGCCGAGCCCGCTGGGACGAGCCAGAGCGGTACCGCGATATACGGCTCTTGGGCCGGGGCTTGGAGGTCCGAACTGGGGCCGGCTTGGAGGCAGCCGGAGCCTTCTCCACTTCAGTGGGAGGTACTTCCTGGAGTCGGGGGAAGGAAAAATGGACCTATTTACTAAAAAGCTTGCCTGATAGCCACTTCAAGAACAGACTCTCTTGATCCCAGAGAGAAATTCTACAATGCTCCCCATCCATGGAAGGCGGGCGGCACACGCACTGTGAAGTAGGAGGAGCGGCGCGTGCTGACGCCCACACCGGCGCTCTGTGTCAGCGGTGTCCCGGCCAGCGGGGAGTCACCATCCCTCAGCTCGCCTCCTTCCTGCTTGGGCTCCTCTGCTCCCAGTCCGACTGTTGCGCCGTGGCACCTCTCCTGGGTCTGCGAGCTCCTCTTCCTCCTCTTCTCCAAGTTATCGAAGACCTGCGCTACAGCCTCAGCCTTGCGCTCCTCACGGGTCTGTCGTGGCACGCAGAGAAGGAAGCATTAGCGGTGAGTGAGGATCCCCAATTCCAGGAAGTCATATTTACTTCTGTCTTTCTATTTTTTTGTGGCTTCTAAGGCCTTGTGTCTAGCAGGGCTGGGCAAGGTCTAAAAAATAAAAAAATTATACGCTATATTTTAATTTAAAAACATACCAAGATGGAGACAATTGTGAGGCATACCTTTGCATACAGATACTTTTGCATGCCATAATTAAAATTAATTAACACTATAAAGATTCTGTTGGACATCTACAAGGATTTAAATGAAAAGACAATAAGGATGTTTTTTAAAGCCGACATCCCAAACAGAAGAAATAATCTCCGGTTAGTCACTGTCAGATATCGACACCAGGTTACCTACCAGTTATCGTTGATTACCGGTAATATTGCCTATAAAGCTTGTGTCTACCATCACAAGGCCTGATTATGCATTACAGACATCATTAGAAATGAATTCCCCTTTGATGTTCACAACATACCCGTCTGCTTTGAATGGAACTTCCGTTCTCATCAAGCTCCGCCTCCTGCCCCTCCTCTGGCTTCAGCCCATCGCAAAACCCCTCCTAGGAAGCAGACAGAGGAATGTAACGGGATGGTAGGGCTGTACCGCTGGACAAAATCTCTCCATCAGGGCAGTTTACGGCAGACAAAATGACAGAAGAGGCCAACCAATCACCAGGTCCAGATAACGTATCCTACACACCTCAGCATCACTGACTCCTGTGCTGCCTCCCTGCCGATCCTTGCTATCCGCTGCCTCCTCGGGGAGCTGGCTGCTGTCGTCCGAGCCGGTGCCCGGGACCCCGGCCTCCAGCTCTTTCCGGCGGGACTTCCGCCGCCGGGTCTCAGGAGGAGGCAGGGAGGGTGGGCGCAGAGGCTGCTCTAGAGGGTTCAGGTTATGCTTCTGCACGGGGCAGTTCTGGTTCCCTTTGTGGCAGGCGCAGTCCACCTTATAGTTGCTGCAGTTACGAGAAGGAGAGGCAATGCATCAACAGTACAAGTACGGTAGCATTCTCTGCAGTAATAATGCATTTATGCAGAGGTGGAGATTTCAGGTCCAGAGAGTACAAATGTTTCAACCAACCAGCTGAGTAGAAAAAGTCACAGTCGCAGAGTACTCAACTGGCTGGTTGAAACAAAATCTTGGTCTGGATATGTACTCTCTGGACCTGAAATCTGCACCTCTGCATTTATGGACCAAGATCTTGAGTGTTGGCCCAACGTCATAATAAAACTTTATTGATCCCCGTGGGGAAATTCGTTTTTTACGCCTCCCCCAACTTGCTCTTTGTAGCGCAAGCTGTCCGCGAAGGGCAACCACCTGTTGGGGCACCCAGGGAGCCGGGGGTTAAGGGCCTTGCTCAAGGACCCGCAGACAGGCTGAGGCTGGGTTTGAACCTGAGACCTTGTGACTACAGGCACACAGGCTTAACTCACTGAGCCACATGCTGCCCCTAAATTAGCAAAAGAATGTTGGGTGGGCAAGACTTTCGATCAATGACTTGTACACAACACACAGGCAACTACTACGATCACTTAACACGGCACGTACGCACGTATACTTCTAATTATATCTTTGTGGGGACTCTCCATTCATTTCTATGGGCAATACTCAATCAGAACATGATAACTTCAACCCCTACCCAGCCCTAACCTTAACCAGAACAATAAGTAACCCATCAAAATACGAGACTTTTGCAAGATTTCGTTTTTTGATTGCATTCACAGATCTTTGTGGGGACCTGCAAACGGTCCCCACAATGTAAAAATAACAGGTTTTATCACATTGTGGGGCACAATTGGTCCCCACAATGTAATATAAACAAAATACACACACGCGCGCACTGACCAGCTGCTGAACTCATAGTCGAAGCCAATGGTGACCTCTGAATCCTTGGAGATGCGAGTCACGGCATAGATACACAAGTGAATCATGCCCTCAGCGATCATGTGCCGGACCTGCGGGAGAGCCGGGGGTCAGGTGGGTTCTGATAGAGGCCGGTCATGTGGTCCGTCCACATTCAAGAGGGCAGCAGTACGCCGCTCACCTCGGCATTGGGCGTACAGGACCTCCGGATGAAGCGTGCGTCGTTGCCGAATGTCCGGGCGTCTACGCACATTTCCACTTCGTTGAACTTTGAGTAGAAGAGCACGAAGGGGTAGGGTCTGTGAATCAATGGCAGTACAGTCAGCTGTCATCAGCACCTAACCAGCCCTACTCTGACTGCGGGAGTCATGAGGTCACCTCTTATTTAGCAATACTTTCACATTATCTAGCCATTATCTAGAACCATTGTATTTATCTGGTACCATGTAGCTAACCAATAGCAAGTCCGTACCAAGCTTTAAATTGGCAGCATCGGGACTGGTTGACCATGAGCCCTTACTTCTTAAAGAAGTGCCCGTTGACCTCAAACTGCTGCTTCAGCATGACTTTCCCCCTGTACTCGATGATCAGCGTGTCCGTTTCCAAATCACGGGCAGCACGAAGGATCTTCCTGTGCTTCTGGACACGAGTGACTCTCCCCAACTGCAGCTGAGAGACCGAGCGTGACAAGCAGCTGCTGAATTCAAAATGAAAATGGGCTGTGCAGGAGACACTCCCCCTCCCCCCTTTCCAAAAACACAATAAAATCTAAGACCCACTAATGAATAATTAGTCTTGGCTGTAAAAAGGAACAGGACACAAATGCCGTATGGAGGCAACTGAAATGATCTCCGCTGGCACCAACCTGCATCTGGGACCCAATGACAGTGTTGTTGCATGCCAGTTCAGTGCGGTTGATGTTGTCCATGGCTGCCTCGGCGGGAGCCTTGCCCTCAGCCCGGTGCTGCTGGAGTAGCGTCTGTACGTCAGCGCTATACTGATTGGCCAGGGCCTCTTCGTACTGGTCCGTCCACTGGCGGATCCGGGTCTCCCAGCCCTCGGCTGTGTTCTCGTCCAGCGTGCTGGTATCCATTGTCGAATTCTGCACCATGTGGAAGAGTGAGGTGAGGGGGCCGAACGCATCTGCAGACATCGCAGCGGGTGGAATCGCACCGGTGTGGCAGTTACCTTCATCCTCATGGACTTCCTGGATCCCTCTCTGAAAGCCTGCAGGAGGGGAGAGAACAGGTATTTTTAAACAACCAAGGGGAAGAAGAATGAGGAGCAGTAGACGTCGGGGGGGGGAGGTAGTGGGGGGCCTCCAAACCTTGATTTTTTTGGGCTTGGGGGCCCCACGCGCTTTTTCCGTGCTCTTCTTCCTCTTCTTCGGCTTGGGACGCTTGACGCGGTTGACGGTGAGGGTGATACTGGTAGGCGTGTGCTGTGTGGCGGTGTAAGATACCGTGGAAGGAGATACCTCCTCATCGCCGCTCTCTGTGGCGCTGCTCTCGCCGGCTTCGGGGGGCAAAGGGAGCAACGTGTCACGGTAGACCGGGGCGAGGGGTGCTCGGCCCACCGGTTCGCCTTCCTCACCAGAAGGAAACTTACCAGACACATTTTCTGCTTTCCGCCGCTGCCCATCAACCCCTTTCCTCCGGTCTAAACCCCTAAGGGGATAGGAGGGGGAGGGTGTTAATTAAGAAGTAATTAAAAATGAGTAATTAATATAAGAGCACTTGGGTCCCGCCCTCACACCTGCAGCCGTCGCATTTGATTAGGAAGCCATCCTGCGTCAAGCTGCAGTGGCACCAGCCTGCCACGCTCGGTTCTTCGTCAGAAGAGCTGTCGCTGTCGGCCGAGTTGTCGTCCTCGTTGGCGTCGGCGTAGCACGGCACGCCGTTGAACTCCACGCGGGGGATGATCGTCTGGGAGACCGGGGAGGCGGGCGGGGTCGGAGGCGGTGGTGCACCATAGTTGTGATCCTGGCAACACACAACATGAGACTGTTGCATCGTTGAAACCGCATCGTTCCGGCATAAAAAAAAAAAGAGAGAGAGAAAACAAAAAAGAGAAAAAGATGAATCATGCAATGGCCCTGATAAGACTGGAGGTTTTAAAAGGTTGCTGAATGTGGTCACGATCAGCCGTGGCTTTGTGTCTTACCACCAGCACCTTAAGACGCATGTGAGGCACAGCGCGGCACCCTAACACCAATGACCCAACAACACACACCCAAAAAAAAAAAAGACTCCCTCACGAGTGTGTCGACTGGGCCCTGACTCCCGACCATATCCACGATTCTATCACCACACCGCTTAAATACTTTAGCAGGGAAAAAGAAGTTAAACATCACTCGGGAAAAGGCACACAATTCTCAGAAAATTAAATAAAATAAAAAAGGACAGGCGTTTGGCTGGACGTACCGAACAGCAATCAGTCACGTGAGGGCGACCGGCGAGGCGGGCCTAACAAAAGGATTCATTTAAGTAAATTCACTTTCCCGCAACAGCTGAGCATTTTTCACATCTCGACCAGCAGCTCCCTCTGACCCAAGGCAGGGAGGTGAAGGACGAGGACACACCGTAAATCTGAGCTACGATTTTGACTGAATTTAACGGCAGCAAAAGGAGGAGCCAGGCGAGCACCCTTCGCACGGGGAGTCGAAGCATGCCAACGTGAGGATTCACTCGCACCTGGAGCCTTACTTACAGGGTGTGAGTGTGGTGGGGGTCGGGGTTGCGACGGAGGCCGTACTCACAGCGTAGGGCAGTCCCCGGTAGCCGTGGCTCTGAGCGCTCCCACAGCTGTGGTTTGGGTATTTCTCATTCACGGCAGGGCTCGCTTCCACTGACTCAGGGCTACAGGGATACAGAGCATAAGGGGGCACGGGGGTGGGGGGAGCGCAGCACTAAATATATAAAATGGACAGAAAATTGAATCAAAAATCTGAAAGAACAAGTGGCTGTTACATTATAGTTAAGCCAACCCTGCACCCCACAGCCAGCCGACTGTGTTCTACAATTATACACACAACTCTTCACTGGAGCACTGATGTTCAACTGCCCAAGCCCCCCCCCCCCTAGGAATGCACACTGGCAGGCTTCAAGTTACCCAAAGTCCTTTAACCACTGTGCTACCTGACACCAGCCTGCTACGGAATTGGCTACGTGAATGAGTAGCGCCGAAAGACCCTCTCATGAGGGCTGTAAAGAGAGCCTGCTCACCTCGCTGGGCACCTTGATCGTGAACCGGAAACCATAAAAGCTATTATTAACAGCCCTGCTTTTAACAGCAGATGCGGTAAACGGGCCCTCTGATAACACAGGGCGCCATTTGGGGCCCATAATCGCACCGAGGGTCCGTGGCAGCATTCAGTGTAGTATAAACCTGCGGCTTCGTGTTAACTCTTTAAATGAGGCAGATAAACGATGCTGATGGGAAAGAGGTACAGGTTACATAAGCTAAAGAAGATAGAGGCCTGGAGCTGATCCAGCACAGAGCGCTAGAGAGCACCGTTTCAGGAGGAACCGCCACAAGAACTGACAACAATAATGGTCATTCAGCAATCTGAATCACTCTGAGATGCTTCAAGACCCCATAGGGTCAAAAGACATGTATGACTGCAACATGGGAGGTGCCTATTTGTACAACACCATTTTGCACAAAATGCAAAACATGTGAGCCACTAGATGGAGCCATACACCCAGATTTCAGAAGAGCCCACGCTCTCTTCAGCGCATGAATCAGAGGGCAGACTACAGCTCCCACCACAACATTATGCAACAAGCATCACTTTTCAAAATACAACCTGTGCAGTGAAAATGACCGCCTCCTATTACTAAATATCTTTCATTAACGTACACATGTCCTACAAAATAAAGTTAACGGTACTCTATCCATTTGGATGATCCCAAGGACACAAGAATCCGGTTACTTCCCTTGCTGCATGGTAACACAGCAGATCTGATGACCATTTCCACCATCAAGGTAACCTCAGGACCAACCGCAACAAGTGGATGAAAGAGTGTGCAGTCTTACAAGGCTGATCATTCTGATCGGAGCGGGGATTCGATCTTGCTCAGGCTTCAAATTAAACAGCCGTGCGCCTAAGCATCTTGACCTTGAGAGGACTCCCAAGTCAGCGATTATCTACGAGACCTGACTTCTTCCCCAGAGCTCCTGCTAGCAGACCTCCGCCATACACAGGGAATGGGAACAAACCATTTACCCAAGAAGGAATGTTTAGAAGCTCTCAAACAGTTCCCGGGAAGATACTAAACTGAGTAGGACAGGTCTCCCGCGAGCAGCTATTACGTGTAAAAGTGCTTTTGCTTTTTTAGCTACAGTCACACAGGTAAAGGTGTCATGACTTCGTAATCCATCGTCAGTTACTATCTGTGACACCCCCACCCCCCAGGCACTCTGACAAACATTTCACCAGAATCATTTACTGCATTCCACTGCACTGAAACCGTAAAATCACTGTTGTTTTGCAAGCTTCTCTCCACTTCCCCCTTTTGGATTAATTGTGTGAGCTAAACTGTCCTCCAGACTGACTCAATGACTCAATTTTAGGAACCTCACAATCTTAAAAGATAAATAAATTTTTGTTTAAATCCCTAAACAGTGACAACTAGGAGACAGTCGGGGAAGTTTAGCACACATAACCTCTGAACTCTTTTTTTTTTTGTGACATCTTCCCAAGCACAGACACAGAACTTGTATCGCAGGACTCAAGAGTATTCAACCTGGCTTACATGTTATGACTTGCTTGTGACTCCCAGTTTTTCTCGATTGCTTTCCATCCCCCGCCAATATCCTTCCATCATTTTGGCTGTATCTGCACCCCCACACTCCCAGATGGAAGACGGTTGCCCTCTCCCGCTACTCACTCTGATCCGGCAGCCATGTCTGTGTAGGACGTTTCAGGTGTGGTGACTCCCAGCGCGATTGCTATGCTCATGACGTCCGGCACAGCGACGCGGAGGGGGGAAGAGGG
>JAODKE010000118.1:1072868-1085674 GCA_026779605.1 Mormyrus hasselquistii
GGGGGGGGGGGAACACATGGGGCGCACCACCGGAGGGGGAGGGGGAGGGGGGGGGAGGGGGGGGGAAAAAAAAACAAAAAAACCAAGAAAAAAAAACAAAAAACATCCATCAAATCGGCTGCAGCTGCTTGAAAGGCTGGCGATCTCATCTCCTCCCTGACCGGCATGTAAGCCCTCAACATTTTCACCAAGGTAAATAAAAATCGCTTTTTTGGAGGAAGAAAGAAAAAAAAAAAAAGATCAATAGCTGTTGAGGTATTAAGGCAGGGCGGTGTCCTCGCTTTGACTGGGACACCCCGGTAATACTTCAGGTGTTGCTAAATGGAGCGAAGGTCAGCAGCTCAATGGATCCGACTCGACCCGAAGCAGTTGTGTAAGCAGTGGTGCAGCACATTTCCAAGGCCGCCCCTGCCTCCCCCCTCAATGAGAAACTGGCTTCAAGTGGCGCTCCGTCTGGAAAGCCGAGCCAAAAAAAAAGGGGAAAAAAGGGAGAGAGAGAGAGGGAGAGCGGGCAAAGGCATACCAGTGGTTTGTTCTTTTTTGTGCTGGCTGGGGTAGGCGGCTACACGTCGAGTAACGGCTGCGTGTGTTAAATGCAACATTCTTTTAATGAGAAAGGCAAAGCAGAAAGAGCAGGGAAGACCAGCTGCTCTGCGAGCGATAGCCGAGAAGCACACGGCCGATAAGGCGAGATGGCCTCAGCTTCATGCACAAAACTTTCATTAGGGAGATAGGACTTTAAAGCACGGACTTCTGTAGCTCACTAATAACCAGCAATAATCAAATTTTTCATCTGCTCATCCAGCCAAACAAAATTAGGCAGCTCAGATGGACTAGAGTCGGGCTGTTTATGTATTTTCAAACATTTAAATAAAAAAAAAATATAAAAAATATACTTCAAAATTATTCACTGTAGGAGGATCAAGAAAACTATTATGCTACTCGGACATAAGGAAATGCATTTACAGCCTAATATTACAGAATCCGGTCTCAATCTGAAACAAAAACAGGACAGACAGTTCAATCTAACAAATTGTCTGCCTCTGTACTGAAGAAAAGAAACAGGCATAAGATAAAACCTCAAGGTGACAGAAAAATATTTTAGGCTGCTGCTATCTCGAAGAAGCTCCACTGATGAAAAAGGGTAACGCTGTTTCGGCAGTCATGTCTAAAAACGTGAACATTCTTGACAATTTTGTTTCCTAGACAGTGAGTAGGGCGTCACTCTGAAAAACATGACTTAAAGCATACTCATCCCCCCCCCCCCCCAAATACTCTCCCAAGAATCACTGCGCTACGCGACAAAAGTACACACAAGACCCCTGCAACAGAAATCCCCAGAGCAGAGGCCATCCTGTGGAAACACCTTGTCTCACTGGAGAAGCTCCAGACTGCCTCAGCCAATCACTGAGCAGCAAAGAGGCGGGGCTTAACACTGACTTGTTTAGCCCCATTGTGCAAGAGAAGCTAGCAACACACAACAGCTGCTGGCTAAGAAAGCCACACACACAAACACACACTCATTATCAAGCAGATAAAAGGTCTGAGCCGTTGCCACAGACGACTGTGTGATGTAGCCATGGTTAGGGCAGAGTGCATGTTACAAAAATAACATGGACAGGAGAGGTGCTCCCCCCCCCCGGGCTCCTCCTCACCCCCATACGCGTATAATCCTGACAGGGCTTCATAAGCCAGCCCTGTTGATTGCATCCTGAAACCAACATCCTGCTTTTTTTTATATGCCAGGAAAAAAAGTAACCAGACTCATTAGCAGGAATAATTACATTTTTAAAAGTTGGCATATATCCAGAGACTCCTAGTGGACCCATCAGCAGGCAGTTCAACATAGGCACTGTTTTTAAAGTTAAGCGGCTGTGATCTGAACAGCCATGTTTTAGGTGGGGGAGGGAGGAGGGATGGGGCTGTTTTTTCCACTCACTGTCACGGCATTCTCCCAGTCCTCCAAAGCTCCCCCCCTTCTCAGCCCCGTCTGTACAGTGCTGGAATCCTGTCTTTTTCCCCTGGAAACAAGCCAACATCCTGTTCTACACACTATGTACTTTGCAAACATCTCTGGAGTGCAGAGAAAGTTGGAAATTAAAACAAATGCCCAGATATCACCAATAGTTAGGCTCAGACACTTCTCCCTCTGACAGTCATTAATGTTGGGTTTAAAAAATAAATAAATAAATGCCAAATTAACAAAGGAAAGCAGGCTTCTGATAAGTCACGTCCGCAAACCCAGCACACGTACATTCACTGCCATCAATTCTCTGCAATCGCACGACTAACACAAATCTGTTTCTTCAGATCTCCAAACTGCCTAAGCCAGAGGGGCCCACTTTTGGGGGGAAACTCCAGACATTTCACATCCATCATACCAAAACATAAAACTGTAAGGGGGGAAAAAAAAGGATAATGGGGAAATCCAAGAAGATTGTCTGTAACATAAACTTCAGTTTATTTTTCAGTCTCCCCAGTCTGGCAAGAAAACAAATGAAAAGAAACTTGATGTTTGATTCTGAATTCCTTTAGCATGATCTCTGCAAATTTCAAATGAGATCTCTTCGAAAGGCAAACCTTGCACAATCTATTCTCGCTCTCATTCTCCCCACTGCGTTCAGGACACCATCTGCATGGAAAACTAAGACAAGTAATCTGTGTGACCCATTAAATTCTTTTCAGATGTTTCAATGGGCAAATTTACAAAAGACAGTAAGCTTTGAAAGTAGGAATTGTGAGTAGAGTCTCAGGTTGACACACCAGAACAAACTGCCACAAGCAAACAATATGTAATCTGCACTAGCAGTACATTTTGATTAATACATATATGATAAGCTTGACACGCACATCTGCACAGGCTCCTGGATAGGTTGAACGGCAACTTGATCTTTTATTCTTTAAAGACGAAGCCAAAGCCACCCAGGTAAGAAGTTAATTATAAAAAATAGAACAAAAAAATCTGGGGAAAATGCGGTCATCTGATCTTAAAAGGGGAATTCCACCCCAAAATGACAAAAGTTGTTCTGATCGCATTGTCAACACATGACATATGCAGCACTGTTTACACAACTGATTTTTAATCTTTCCTAAACTGTAATATTTACATTGCAATAGCCCCACCCACTGTTTTCCAGTTTCTTCATCCAACTTCCCATGAATCTTTGGTGCTAGGAAAAGGTACAGTAACCATGGAGAACGCAAGATTGGGATACATTTTAACTGCCATAAGATTTAAAAAGGACAAAACTGAGCAGTTGCCATAAAAAAATTTCACGGGTACTTTGTCACGTTTTGAGTGGAATATGGTAAAATTCCCCTTTACCTTACTGCAGATAGCATTTGATTAAAGAAATCTGAAACGCCAGTCTTTGCCCATTTGGCACGATGCATTCTAGATAAAACATGTGAGGGACAGGGGAGAGAGAGAAGGGCATATTTCCGATAGTTAAGAGAGTTGAACTACAGGAGCTATTAAAAGACATGAACATATATTCTGAGAATGTATCTCCAAGCCAATCAAAAGCTGCTCAGCCGAAACCACAACAGCACAGGCAAAAGTAGAGGATATGAACATAGCAGACTACTGGAGTTTTCTGACATCATAACCACCATCTCCTCCCCCAGATTGACAACTTGGATCTCAAAATGTCCTGTACCATAAAGTCGAGATATGCTAGGAATTACGGAGAATGATCTCCACCTGTTGATAGCTTGATATTGGACTATATGACCAAGACTACAATCAATCAAATTATTCCAATTTGTAAAAAAAAAAAAAAAAAGAAGAATTGGGGAAAATAGTATGGATTATACATTTCTTTCCTGGAACAGATAACCTAATTTGCAATATATAGACCACATACTGTGCAAGACAAGGATCTGTTCATAAGGAAACCTCTCAAAATATGCATGTCAATATTTAATACATTTTCAATGGTATATAAATATCTTAAACAAATTCTAAAATAAACTGGGGGTAAATCTCCCAGATTGCATTTTTGTGCCCTTCGTCAGAATCAAAGCAGACAGGATCTTCTCACGGGCAGCTGACCTAAAGGACGTATAAAAATATATTTAGCAGATCTATACCTGCTATATAAAATTTCCCTTTATGTCTAGTACACATTTAAGCTGAGACGTTGCTATTTGTTCTGTATTCCACCGAAAACATCGAAAAACGTTCTGAAATCAATGCGTTTCACATGAAATTTTAGTGGGGGTTGGGCCAGCAAAAGGCAAATGGTGGGGCAGACGATTTCCCTCTCCGATAACGTTAACAGCACTTTCAGTCCGGGCATGACGTTGAAGCTGATTGCGAGAGCACTCAACGCACATCCGGTTACTAGTTTAGGCCTGCAGACTAAACAGAAGTAAGCCGTTGACTCTCCCCGGCTCACGAAAGTAAGAAAATGTAGGGATCGTTCACCTCTTCCTCCTCCAGGGCCACAAGCGGCGCACATAGCTACGCAAATGGGGCGCTGCGGGGCAGCTGCGGACGGATATATGACACAGGCAGTACTGCGGACACCTATTGTCATACACAGAAGCTAAAACGGTGGGGGGTGCTCGTAGAATGAAATATACCACCATTACCTATGTAATCGCCGCATTAGCATTATGCTAATAACAGGCCACGGTCGAGATATGCCTCAAGCTGTGGAATTAGCTCTATGCTAATAAAAGACAACTGTTTAAACCTAAGGGTCGACTACTGCGAAATGTAAAGCTGCATTTCGCAAGTATTATACCAAAAGTGTTATTAGTATGCGACATTTTCCACACATGTTTTTTGAATGTGTTTTATCACCAAGTTTCTCCTCTCTCGCAAGTTTGGGGGGTGGACTGTTTTGAAAGTTATTGTGGATCTACTCAATCCTCAAAATATGCCGAAATAACAAAACTTGCCCATATGAAAAACAAAATCGTCCAAATAAAAACACTGGACAGAACTTGCAGTGCGCTGAAGAACAAGGCCCCAGCCTGGTGACACGTCTCTAACCATAGTGTGACCGAGTTACTTAAATTATTTACAATTCTAGCTCACGCAACTAACCAAGAGGAATGAAGCCTCCATCCAGCTACAAACAGGTAGTTTAAAAAAATCTCCACCTTTACACCGGACCGACGTTAACTTTGCCAAATCGCTCCCTCCCTCTCATCTCGGCTCACTCGACGTTTAAATAAAAATGGAGGCTAAAAAAGGAAACGCGATCTCCCCTCGCAAATACCACCCATTTCTCCTCGCCGCTTCGGAGGGAGGGAGGCTGGCTGAGGGGTTGGGGGGAGGGAGGTGGAGGAGAATGAGAAAAGCAAGTCACCGCTTTGAGTTTAGCGAGCTAGGCCCGCTCGAAAAGAGAAAGTTTAGCGGGCCTGACTGCCCGTCAGCAATGAAGCAGTAGCAAGAAAATTATGACAAAACTGAGCAGGTCCCACAAACGCGCACTTATTTGTTACTTCTGCGCTAGCGAGACGTGACGCCGGACAAGCATAAGGGGGCGGGAAAACCCACTTTAAATGAATCCCTCAAGTAATAAACTCCAGAGTACCTGAATGTTAGAGAACACGTCAAAATTTGAACTAAGAGATTAATGATACACCACATGAAATCATCGAAAAGAAGTCACAGACATGCTTGTTTTCTGAAAAGTTTGCCAGTGGCATGTGAATATTTAAATAACCAAATGTATTATTGTAAACTACCAAAAGCTCTGTTTCGAATAATCAAGAAATCAATATGGCTCTCAAGAAGAAACACTAGGTAGCTGGCAGGCTATTACCAAACGCCGAGACTGGTAACCAGCTAGCTAGCCAGCTTCGTACTTGCCCAATGTCATGTATCCAAACTAACTTACTACATATCAGATCCACTCAATCCGTTAGTACGTTTTAATTTCCCAGTTTTCAAACATATTTAACATAGCACTGTAGAAATTATAAACTTCTA
Organism: Mormyrus hasselquistii; assembly: GCA_026779605.1. Classification (NCBI taxonomy): domain Eukaryota; kingdom Metazoa; phylum Chordata; class Actinopteri; order Osteoglossiformes; family Mormyridae; genus Mormyrus; species Mormyrus hasselquistii. Next base: position 1,078,816 of record JAODKE010000118.1, read on the forward strand.
TTTCCCATCTTTAACAAGTTAGCAAGCTACTTGCATGGACGGGGCACAGCTAGGCAACACGTCTTGGTATATTTGTGGAATTATTGAAGACACTGAAATTAATTTGTTTACATACACTCCGGTCAGTGGTTGTGTTATTGCGGGCAGCAACGAGTGAACCATTATGCACATTGAGCGTATAAGATAAAAACAGTAAAAATGCTCATTGTTTACATGATCAGGATTGCATTGCCTTGCACGAGGACTTGGTCAAATAAATATGATCCAATCTGCTGATGTGTAATTCCCATTAAAAACTTCTGGTTAAAAAAGGTTAAATAGTTAACTTAGTCTCGTTGTCTAGTTAAGTTAAATGCCAACAGTTAGTTGTGCATTGATTTCGATTATGACTAGCAGGCAAGCAAGATGTGTACAAAATCCATAAAATGCACATCATGTTCATATTATAAAGGCTGTAACTCACCTAGTAAGACATACCACCCTAGTTCAAGTCGAGCTTCCTCCTTTTGCGATTTCACGTCTGTAAATATTCCAACATCAAGGCGAATCACACATCCAGGCCTCCCTTAACGACCTCGGTGTTTCCTGAAAAACGTACGCGATAAGGGCGCTCTCTTTCCAGGGTACCTCCCAGCCTTCTAAAATGTCCCTCACGCAAAGGGTGAAAGTTTTATTTTCTTTCCTGCTTTGGACACAGCACCCCTCCAGAGTGTTCACATTGAATCCCTGCTGACTGAACCCGTGTATTATGATGTTTTATATTATTTACAGTCGGTGTTTATAAAGGATGATGTACCGCTCTATGTGATACAAGGCTCTGATTCTATCTCAGGTCCTCAATATTCGCAGCAGAGCCCATCCCCCTCCTAACCGGCATCGATCGCGGGTCCCACCGAAACTGACACACAACCACACTCGCGGGGTTTCCGAGACTGACGAGCAGGGGCTCATTAGTCGGGTCCCGTGTCACTGTTGCTATTGGAAAAAAGAGGTGTCAATCCAAACAAGAAAACCGGAACTCGGGCGAGCGATTGGACAATCGGAGTGCTGGCGTTTTATTCCTTCCCCTTTACTTCTCGTTTCGAAGAGGGCGGGTCACCTTCCTGCAGAGGGGTGGCAGAACGTCGTTGGAGTGAGTGCTGTCAAGGCAAAGCGGTGAGGCAGTCAGAAGAAGGAGAAGTGCCGTATTGTGGATTTATGAAAAACAAACATGGACCGTCCTGTACAGTATTGGAGAACTTACTACGTTATTAACACACACGCCGTGGAATTGTATTGTCTGTTAGGGGACTATAATTCATTGATGTTTCCTGAAATAACGAAAAAGGGAAACATTGTTCATAGTGGCACCGTTTAGCTGTCCATAGCAACACGGGGTCTCCGCGGCCCCATACCAGGGACTACGACATAGAGGTAGGGCCAGCCCCACCTAATCAGTGCTGTGAATGGAAGATGAGATATCGGTCTAGTGGGATCTGGCAAGGGATTGGACAGGAAACTGGCCGTCCCTTTCGGGTTGTGTTGAATTACCACTGGCTCCCTCCTACAGATATCCCTGGCACTCAATGGAGAGAGGAGTACTAAGGGATTTAAATGATAAAAACGAACCACTGACAAACTAAACCGATGTTACTGTGTGTATCTGAAGGATATCCTTTGACATTAAAAATAATTAAAAAGGAGAGTGCTTTCCTTTTAATCTCGTTCATTACGCTTAGTGTCACTCGACCAGGATTCATTCTTTTTCACCATAATGTTACTTATCTTGAGGCGAGTTGTTTACTAAAGAACATTATAAATTTTAAAGGGCAAACAAGGCAGTTTTTTTTAATCCTGGGATTTCCGAAATGCTTACGAAGACGGCTTGCTCCCAGCGACTGATGGATTTGTTTGAGGTGGCTGAAAAAGCCATGCTCGAACGCGATTGGCTGGTCTGTCGGGCCGTGAGTCCACTGTGATTGGCTAGACTGCGTTTTGACGTCATTTGTTGTAACGGCCTCCTTAGAACCAAATGCAAGCAGGAAAAAATGTATATACCTTTAAATTCATACTAAAAACATTTGCATACCCACAATGTTATAATATTTTTAATAAACTTCATGCTGGATACTGTATTTTTCTGTAAACGTGTTTATTAAAAATAGATGCACAGTTTGTCAACAACGCCGTCTATATTCCCTTTTAACATTTTCATAATTGATACTTGAGAAAACAATCATGAGTTTTCGAGGGTTGTCTATAGTTTTGTAGTTAAGCTATCTCAGCGTATGAGTCATTGCTGTTACTAAGCTGGTAAACTACTGAGCGAATAAAACGTACTCATAATATTCGTAGATTTAAGTAGGATAAATTAAAAAACACCCAAACCTTGATTGTTTTTCTACACATTAAACAATGGTAACGCCCCGATTTACTTCAATTATTCGATGACCGAAATAATTGGCGATTCTGGACATTTTTGTCAACGTGGAGGTTAAATAATGAAAAATATTTCCTGTCTTGATAATATTTATTTATTTGTCAGTGAGCGAAAAAACACGGTCTGTTTTAAGTTGCAGCCATGGGGGAAGGGTAGACAAGAGCCCCTGCTCATGACGTAAGTGGCACAGTTTTTATATATAAAAAATAGAGCTTCCGTGTAATTTCTCGACTTGTGATATTGGAATTACAGCTCAGGAATGGTGAAAACGTGCTTCTAGTAGGCACTTAAATGATACAAAGTGGTACTACTAGGCGTTAAAACGGGGCAGAAGACCAAAATACCATGTATCTCGAAGAACTGACGGACACACGAACTATAATTTCAATCAAACGGCCGGAAACCTTATTTTTCCCATGGAAGAATATTCTAGGCGAAGGCTGTGGTGTAACAACAGGATAACCTTTGTTCGGCGGCCTGAGCAGAACACGTGACGAAATATCTGGTCTATGGAACGCCTTTTAGGTTGCCTAGCAACCGTGTCAAACCGAGGCTGTGGGCCCACAATGGCGCTATTGTATTCGCGACGAACAGACTACATACCGATATAGTCAGGTCACATGGTACGTAAAAGCAAGCAGGCAAGCTAGCCAGTTTCTGCGCTTGAGAAACGTCGCGTAAACCTACGGTGTATTCTAAAGGCTGCAGATTCCAACATGCTATATTTAACGGGTATTTAGTGATTTCTTTACGTTTTACCTTAATAAAAATGCATCGCATGCATAGAACCACCTACTTATGTAACATTTTTTTTCAACAGCATGGCGGAATTCGAGTTACTTAAATTTGTCCTTAATTTAAAACGAGTTTTAATGATACACGCCATATTTTTGAGCCGTTTACCTTCAGGAGTAAAATAACAAAATCACACAACTCAAAACATAATCGGCCACATGTTCGGGGTATAGATAGGGCACAGAGCCTAACATTTATTAATGAAATAATTTTCATTTTTGTTAGACATCGTCTTAAATTTCCATTTAAATATCGAGAATATAAATTTTCTGTCATTCATATTCAAGAATTAAGTTCATCCATGCTACAAATGTCAAAACGATACTTATATAGTAAACACACATCCCTTAGAAAAAGTAATATGATTCTACAATGCATTATATTAAAAATGCAAATGGTTCCAACAGTAACGTACAGCCACAACACATAGGACAAACGTATTTAGTGTGATTACTCACAGGAGCACATGGTGACCTTCCCAACCACTACCAGACTGCTAATGCAATAAACCCGCACACAGCTCCTACAATGTGTGCTGTAGCTACCATGGACCCTCCAAAAGAAAAAAAAGACCAATTTTATGCACAAATATACATCATCTTGGTATGGTGAGGCTGAGAGGCCCTTAACTTAAGTGTTTCTCTGGTAAGCACAAACATACACAAATTAAGACATTCAAAAAAAAAAAAACAAACCAAAAAAAACTGCTTAATGGTCACATTTCTAAGTGTAGGCATTATAAACAAAATCAACATTTTCCTCTTTAAAAACAATGTGATTCCACAAAGACCGCAGAAGATTAAAGACAATACGATGTATAAAACATTGAAATGGATAAGTCAGTCTACAGTATACATGGTCTTGTGTCTGTCGGCACAGGTCTTAAGTGAGAAACTCCCAAGTCTTTACCAACAGAACCCTGCCAGTATGACAAAAGGTAAAACTCCAGGTTCCAAAATGATGTCAGTACAACAAACTGGATTGCACAACTGCTTCAACAATAAATATGCTTAAATTAACTTGGTTTTTCAGCTCCTTCACCAAGAAGTATTTTCAGTATAAGGAGAGAATGATAGATGTCGTGATTCGTAATCAGATTTATCTGTGATCTGTCTTCATAAAGGACTACTTTTACTAGCTACTAAGTTATACTTAAATGACCATTTCACCTATTTTTTCTGAAATTCAAGCTATTATTTACTTCCAGCCAACTAGAACGTGCTGCAGAACCAGTCGTTCCCCTATCTTAAGCAGCATTCCTCTCCTGCAACCCCAAGCCAGTCATACAGAAAGGGAGTAGAATAAAAATGGCTGTGTGTGTAAGTGTGGCTTGCTCATGTTTTATTTATTATACACCATTGCATGCGGAGACTCCTGTTTCGGCCAGCTGCTGCCCCCTGCTGTCTGTGCGCCGCTGCTGCGTGGCCAAGCAAGTCCCATCTGGGTCTTTACAGCGGCTTCAGGCTCCCGATCACGTTGTTGACCATTTCCTCCTCTCCCATGATGGCCAAAACAGTGCAAGAGCCAGGCTCCACCTACCCATCGACACTGCAGTTGTTATGAAGTGCCCTTCATAGCAGAATTATTTTTTATAGTGTCCAACAGGGCTAAACATTTAATATATAAACCAGAAAACAGTAATGGGACCTGCCCATTATAGACAGCAGAAAATGGGGTGCTTCCCTACCTGGGTGCGGGTGGCATCCTGGACCAAGTAAGTAGGTAGGTTAAGACTCATGGCCAAAGCCTGGAGCTCTAACAGATGTGCCATGTTAGTGCCCTGCACCACGACCTTCCTCGCCCTGCATATAGGAAACAAGCGAGACCCTCCTGTAGGTGTATAATTCTTCTACCCGCTCATTCACCGAATGAAACTTCCAGAGGACACAACACAGACTGCGAGGCTGCCTTTAAGCCAAGCCCGCTTTGCATGATCTGACCTCAGGAGCCCAAAACAGCATCACCCGATCCACACGGCGCCTTACCCAGCATGGTCCCACTTCCAGGCCATTTCTCTCCAGCTGTTCTTCTCTTGTAGTGCCTGGTACAGGCCCACTGCTGCATGCCCCACCTGCACAGCCACCTGTGCAGCGTAAACGGAGCGAGGGACTCGATCGGCGCTATACACGAAACTGGCAATGTTCCCCAGTAACTGGGAGGTGCATTACATAATGTCTGCCGTGTATCAATGTCTGCATGTTCTCTATGCTTGGGATTCAAAAACTGCTGATAGACAGCCAGAAATCCCACGGAGATACCGGAGTGCGTAAGGAGCATGCGCTGATTACAGCGCGTGGCCGCACCCATCACACGACAAACCACCTCAGGGATGAGAACCTGAGTGCAGCCATGTGGTGGGTGATACCTCAGCACCACACAAGTCCGAATGGCCAATTGGAGTTTCCTTTCAGTGGCTTATTTGCCAATATGTTTGGCTGTGATTAAATAACTTAGCAGCCATTCCAACACTTTTTCACAAAAGTTTCATTTAAAAACGTTCATTTAAAAATTAGTGAACGAAAAAGATAAAGACGGTGAGCTATCACAAACCTTCCCCACCCCCATAGACAGGTCCATGTTTACAATGAACACCATCTTAAACATCAAATCCTCGTCACCTTCCTCCTGTAAACATGAAACGTAAAAGAGACAATTATTTCAAGAAGATGAGGTCCAGACCGATTTTGTAACACAAGGAAAACAGGGTCTTAAAGGCACACCTCATTTTCAAGTTTGTTGAAATAATACATGGCTGCCTCCTCAGCAGAAACGTTCCGGGTGTGGAGAAGTGCCTGGGGGCAGAACAACATGAGTTCAGAAGTTCTAGAAAAAATCTAATACAAAAAAACGACTGCATTTTTTTTTGCTAAAAAAAAGACACGTCAGAGATGATTCAGATACCATTCAACACTATGTCACTGTTTCTGACGACGGCCAAAACGGTGAACTAGGTTTTATTGTACAGAGACACAATAAAATCTACGGGCAGGCTCACAACATGCAATAAAATGTAAGGAAACGGGTTCGACGTCAGGAGACATCAAACAGCACATGAAATGGAGATGGTACGTGAGGTACCTGCTTTGCAGCTTCCTCTGGAATGTCCAGTTCCCTTAGCTGCTGAAGGTAAACAGGATTCACTTCCTGGGAACCGGAGTCTGGAACAGCCTGCTCCGATGGCTCCATAGTCTCTACTGCAACACCAACCCATTCATTATCACTCATACTCAAATGGTGTTATTTTAAGATAATCTAACTTTCTTTGCATTTTTAATTTTTTCTAAATGGATTTATATAAACAAGATCTATAATAATAATATCATTCCAAATTCCTATAATGTGGTATTTTTGTTCTAATTTTTCTGTAATTATGGTAGAGTTTTTTTCGTTCTATTATTAGTATTAGTGTTGATTTATGTCGGATGAATATAGAGAATCACTATCAAAAGGAGCCTTCAAAATTTGAGGTAATTATACTAGCAGCAACAGAATACACTGCAAGCACGTGTTTATGAATGACACCATTCCCAGCGCCGCCCCCCCTCCCCTCCCTTCCCCTCCCCCGCCAACACCACACCCACCCACACACACACACACACACGGTAAATCTAAACATAACATCGCTGAGTAGTTTGAAGCTACCTA
>JAODKE010000118.1:1109473-1120046 GCA_026779605.1 Mormyrus hasselquistii
AAGATGCGGGGTTTTAACCAACTGAAATAAGGAGGGGGAAAACGTACAAGTCTTTTAACAACAGTCCCCCACCCCCCCGCATTGGCAGGGGGGGGGGGGGGTGGGGGGGGGGCATATTAGGACAGTCAATAGGCACATTGATTGGGAGCAACATTTCAACTTGTCGCTGACATCACTTCCTGCTTAGCCAGAGATCCTCTCATGGGCGAGGTCACATCTCTCCTCTCTCCGAGGGGATCTTTCTGGCCATCCCGTCAACGTTTGACACGCGCGAGAACAGGCAACGTGTTTTCAGCGCAATCGGCTCGTCACAAAAACAGCCGTTTTGCAATACAAAGTAATGAGATAAACAGTAACCGGTCAAGTGAAAGGGAAAAAGAACAAGGAGGCAAAATTAGTAAAAGGCAAAAAAAAAAAAAGACATAAAAAAAAAAAAAAAAAGTGACAAGAAAAACAGTGACGGCAGTCTCTGTGCCAGAGGGAGCTTTAAAGGCTAATGCAAAAGCTGCAGTAATCGCAGTGGATTGCAGAGGAATGCTGCTGCAGCAGGAACAAAGGGAGTGTATCCTACGTGGTCTGTAAATATGCATCGGGCAGGTCTACACAGCAAGCTTCCATTTGTGACCTCTGCTTCTTGGCGTTGGAATAAAGGGAGGAATGCCATATGAGAAATTTAGTTCAACCTCCCCCCCACCCCTGCGGGCTACATTTCGGAGGTGAGGCTCCAACCGCCCGCCTACGTGCACACCAGGTGCCGTGTCTCGATTCAGGTCCGCCTTGCGTGCATTGGCACCTCCCTCAGAATCATGGCTCCGCACTACAAAGTGTGCCAACCTGGATCATGCAGGACCAAAACACTTTTGATCGACGGTCCTGGTCAGAACCAAAACCGCAGGCACCAAGTGATGGCCAAAACAGCACTGTTTGGGGCAACATGGGATTTATTTATTTATTTATTTTATTTACTTCCCTGACAGCTGAAATCTATCCTAAAGCTGCACTTGCAGACAAAATCAAATGCACCTGCAAAAATGGAGAGAAGAATGCAAAATACATTAAATCCTGAGATTCCTGACTAAGGTATTTTAGTGAAAGCAGTATGAACATTTCCTTCAAAGCTGTAACCTACTGCCCCTTGGTAAAAGCTGGGCCTGAGGAGAAAGAAAGAAAGTTGTGCCTGAGGAAGAAATGGGTTTAGAGTAAGAGGGAGTTATTTTACGGCTAAGAGCATGAGATTTACAAACGGAGCCATGATGTGTCATGAGGAGTCACAGCCTGTAAGTCCTCAGGCTACGACACCAAACCCCCAGAGCACAGACCCAAAGTCATAGCTGGGGTTCATAGTTAATAGCGGCACAAAACAGCTATCCCCCGAGATTACTGTGCAGCAAACAGCAGCACTGAAAGGGGCTTTCACAAATGCAAAAACAGGGCGCTGGATACGAGGGTTTACATACATTAGTGTAATGTGTGTGCATGTACACAAGAAGTATCAAGAAATGAGCTACCTTCCTCAGCTTCCCTTTGGAGTCTCCCAAGAAGGCGATGGTGTGCCCCGCCCTCACGCTGACAGCCACCGCCGTGAGACGGGCAGACGGGCTGTCCAGGATCGACGACTCCACCACAGGCACCCCGCTGGCCATCGGGCTGGGGGTGTGGTCTGAGCCACATGGGTAGGCATCCAGGGTATTCTGTCGGACAGAGTATGGGGGGGTACGGTGGGTGTAATAGTCAACCTCAAAAATGACAGCCACCATGACAAGCAACTGCAGGTCATTCAGATGTAGGTAAATCATAAAACCTGGTCATACACTGCTGTTCCCACACCCTACCAGGTACGGCGAGCCACAGGGAGCTTGGCTGGCATGGTGCCTCCGATCGGGCTACACCGCCCTCACCCCGGGGTGACTCACACCTAAACACTCCTATCTGCCTAGGGTTGGCCTAGGTTCTTCAAACCAGAACTGCGCAAACAGAAGAGACAGCCACTTCGATTTGGGGCGGAAGGTGGACTAGATTTCATTAAGTACCTACCTGGAACCGTGTCAAGAAACCCACAGATTTTATGCGCTTATTATGAGAGATCAAAAACATATTCTCCTCGCATTTAATCCTTCAAAGTTAAACCTCTGACTGCATAATTAAATGTCACATTGAAGAAACACAAACTACAGTGATGCAGTTAAATCAGCAGGTCACCATTTTCAGCTCCTTTTATGGTGACATAAAAGCAAGAGGCACTGCTCACCATTTTAACTGCACCACACGCATGTGCATGGCCTGCGAAAAGGACAAATCTCTACCTTGCGGGACGAAGCTAGTCATCACTCGCCAGTCCTTAAGGTCACAGTGGAGTAACATCCATGACCTGGGAGAGTCCGGTGACGCATCTGCGGCTCCCTGATCCCGCCAGTGCCTTCAGGGACACTTCTGCTCTGTTAGGCCTCTGTTTCATAAGCGCAGATAATCCCAGCAATCCTATTAAATGTGCTCACACTCTGGAGAGCGGCTGGGCTCCCCCACGACGCTGGCAGGGGCCAAACCCCGTCATGAGCGGGACCCCCCCCCCCCCCAAAAGCGCTGCTCCTGCTCCCCCGCATTCCATACGAGAGACAATGATACTGAGGCCAAGTCCCTCCCCTACATCTTCAGCAAGGGCCAAGTTACTGACCAGACCGTAATGGCTTTAAACCAAAAAAAACTGTAATAGCTGTGAGAAGGCTTTCCTTAAGGGGTGAATATCAGAGTAAAACCAGAGCAAGATTAACAGTATTATAGCTGGGGGGAGTAACAGCGTTAACCAATAGCACTGGAAAATTGGGATGTTGAGGGTACTTCAGCACCCCCCCTGGTTCTTGGTGGTAATGCAGTGTCAATACTGTAGGACAATGTGACCATGCCTATAGTTTGAAACCAAAAAGGCAGCCTGTGCTTTCATGCTTGTTATTGTGTTGTTAGCAGTTGATAGCTACAGATTATACAAAAAGAACTTCAAAGTTTACTGGAGATTCCAACTTTCAGCACCAGGAGCTCAAAATGTCTTCACATTCCTGTGGTGTCAATTTTACACAAAGCGTACAAAATACTAATGTTAGATGCATTATTTAATTTGACATTACATATTAGCTTTGCTGCCTGTAGAGTGAGCAGCTGTGCTGGGAGAGTGTCGGTCAGAGGGAGTGTCGGCTCACCGTGGGCAGGGTGGCGCAGTTGGATTTGACCTCGTACTCGATGTAAGCGGCACCCCCTCCCCCATCCCGGGTGTAGCACAGGTCACGGGTAGAATTTATCTGCCGGTCCAGTTTCTCCAGGTCGAAGACGCACAGCGCCGAATCCTCGCTCGGCAGGTTGGAGGACGCCACACGCGTGGCGAATACGCCCAGCAGCACTTCCTTGGCTCCGCCTCCCCGCGTCCCAGGGAGCCCCACTCGCGCTGCCTGGAGCAGGTTGTACCTCTTGCCTACGGATGAGTTGCACACCAGGGGCAGCTCCACATAGGAGTAGTAGGCGGTGTCGTCCAGGCAGACACGCGACACATAGGTCTTGTATTCCCGCGATTGGGACTTGAGGTCACGCCGGTAGAACAAGAAGTAAACATGGGAATGGCGGGAGAAGGCAGTCACAAAGTGGTGGTCGTACTCGGAGAGCCGGCCGGCCACCGCCAGCTTGGCTGTCTCCTCGTAGGAGAACACCGGCGCGGAGGCGAGGTTGCGGGTGGAGATGGGCGGGTGGCTGCTGGTGTAGCCTCGGCCCACGAACAGCACCGGCTGGCTGTTCCGCAACTGCACCACCAGTCCCACGGTGGTGACGTTGGGGTCATTGGCCGCCACGTACTGGGTGTCCACGGGTCTCTCGGTGGAGAACAACTCTTTGCTGATGGAGGTGAGGTTCCTCTTCTGGCAGATGCCCTGGAAGACGCTGCCACAGCTGATCAGTTCTTGACTGTAAGGGTCCACCAGCAGCAGCTTGTTGTGGTTGCTGGTAGACCGGGCCTGGGGACAGCTACTCTCCAGGATGGGCGGAAGGCATTCCTTGCTGTCCGTCACGGGCCCCGTCAGCGCCAGTTCCTCCAGCACCAGTGCCTTGCTCAGCTGAAAGAGGCAATCCTTGCCGCCCACATACACCCGGCCCACTGCTGGGTCGGGGTGCAAGGCCAGGTGTTCAAAAACGGCATTGCCACGGGAGAAAGAGGGATAGTCCTCGACAGCCTGGGCGTTTCCCTCACCCCGGAGAAGAGACAGCAGCACTGAAGCAGCAAGGGTAGAGAACAGGACCATCCCAGGTGGCATAGCAAACGGTCTAAAGCAGAGAGGGAGAGACACACGCCAGGTAGCCATCAGCCACAAGTTCTGTCTTATTATGGCTCCCAGAGCGGTGAACAGGTTTGCCCTCAACCCCCAGGGCTTCAGAGTGCCGTCTGCCCAGCTGCCAGGTGTGTGGCTCAATGGAGCGATCGGCACCGTTTTCCGTTAAAGTTGGAAGACAAAACCAAAGGCATGTTAGGGCAGCACCTGTATATTCTCACCATCTGTTTCCACTGTGGTGTTAAAGAGGCATTTCACCTGGCTGTCCAGGTGAGCAGTGCAATCAAAACATCCAGAGGGGGACAACCTGCAAGAGAGAAAATATGTTTAGGAAGCATTGTAATTAGTACGAAACATGTCCAGCAGATTGTCCATTCTGAATGCCATTAGACTTTTGCACGTGTGAACTGTAAATTAGCAGTTTACGGTAAAGCTGAAGTGTTTAGGCTTCCCAGCTTCTCTCGGAAGCTCCTTTGTTCTGTTCCTCTCCTGCTCAGAGCAGGGAGGTTGAGGAAGCTCTGGAATAATCTCTCTGGAAGGCTGCTGCTTGTCTGAGTAACAGTGAGAATATGGTACAGCAGGACACATTTACTCATGACCCTGGGGGAGGATCCAAAACCAATAATTACCGTCCTTGCTTTGCCAATGCTGCTCTAACACCTGATGCCACTCCTGCACCCCTGCACAGATGGGAGCAATTCATGCAGCTGGTTTGGTATTTGGGTACATTTATAAGCACATGTCCCCAATTCAGAAATTTTGAGCAGTCTACAAAATTGCCCGTATTTTTGAAAAAATGTTTTTAAAAGATCTGGAGATAAAAAAGGGGAAAATTGGCAGGGGAGAAATTCCATATTCTCATTAAATAAAAAAAAAAAAAAAACCCAAAACAAACATTCTCTTCCTCCACATAACCGGAGTGTTGAACTCTCTCTCCCCATCTAGTTTGCGGTTTTTTTTGACAGCGGCAGCGTGAAAGATCTGCCCAGATGCGGCAGAGCAATGACAGGAATGGGAAACATTCCACGTGCCTGAAGATCCCAAGGATCCAACCTCTGTTTGGGCGTCTTCTGGCATTTTCTCTGACTGTTTCTTTTTTGGAAGGTGGTGGGGGTCAATGATAACTAGCAAAAAAAAAAATATATATATTTTTTTTAAAATTATGCAGTTGCCACATCCAGTGATTTATGAGGAACAGTAGCTGTGGCTCCCAAAGTGACCCGACAGCTTCCTGTCAGGAGACAGACTCCCTCCACTCCCACCAAGTTTTAAAATCGCTAATATTTAAATCTTATCATCTGGATTTCTAACGGACAGACGAGCAAACAAACCCAATACCCCGCATTCGAGAACTACTGCTCTGCCAATTTCCTTTCCCGAAGCTGCAATCGAATTATTCCACAGGATGTCTGAATCGACGGCTTTCTCCTTGATGCTGCTCCACCCCCTGATAGGTTTACAGTGATAACATAAAAGCTCATACAGGACGGATGTGCTAATAGGTTTAGGCGTCCCACCCATTTTCTCACATATCGTGCACATGAGTGCTTCTATTCTCCCGGTGTCTGTGGCAGTAGGGAAGAGAGATTATCATTCCAGAAGAACAGCTGCAGTCTGTGGCTATCCTCTCTCAGGTGTCCCCTCCCCAAAAGAGATCACAACACACCCAATGACAAAGATGCAGCCACCAGATCTGATGTAACAGCAGCCAGAGATGGAAGAAGCTCACCTTCAGATTAGCTCTGAATTACTCATCATTACTTAAATCGTCATGTGAGACTGAAGTCTTTTACCTAGACTAAGACACACAGCGAGGTGTGACGAGAGCAGGATCATATCAGACCATGAAAGGACACGAGCAGCTAGGGGTGAGCCAAAGCCCTCAAGCTAGTTTGGACTCCTCCGCTCCAACTCTCAGAAAGAATGTGGCTAATCAGCCACCACAGAGGAAGAAAAAAAAAAAAAAAAAAGGAGTGAGACAGAGGGCAGGTGGACAAGAAAGAAAAACGATACAGACCAATCATTACAGAGCGTGGGCATTCTCCTTTCGGAACTCCTTCAATTAACTGCAAAAGGTGAAGGCCAGCTCTCCAATTACTGCATGAACTTGCAACACACCCATTCCTCTGCATGGAACAGAGGTCAGTGCCCCATCTGCATTTTACATGCGGGGGGGGGGGGGGACCTTTATGAAGGACAATGGCTTCTGGCAGAACAGCAACCAACCATTTCCAATGAGAAACAGCATTTTAAGAGATTCCTCTGCTAAAGCAGCTGTTACTGCTAATCGCTGGCAAAGCCATGCGTCCTAATCATTCTTCTCTACAGAAAATCACTCACAATTTGTAAGAATATGCAGAGGGGGTTCCCACTGATCTAATGACAGATTTAACAGTCAGGTAGTATTGAATAAAACACAAGTACATACTTCGTTTAATTTTTCTGCAAGGGAAAATTACCGGTCAGTTTGCAGAGAACACAGACATTTCCCATTTGGTCGGACCTCATTCCACAGTCAGCTGAGGCAGTTTGATTTATAATGTAGCCCGACAAAAGGCCACAACTCAAAATACACACATTTCTCCTCTACAAAAGACAAGATAACCCTAACTTTGGGATTATCGTGGATTCTCCCTTACAGACAGTTCCGTTGACTTTCTAAAGTTTATTTTAATGAGACTTTCAGTAGTTCTGTTAAGTTACATGCAGTTGGATCCAGTCCCTTGTTCTGTCAGGCAATGGGAGAGAGTTCAGATGACAGACAGTGCTACACTATAAATAACTGCCACTGTGAAGACAGCCAAAGAGCTGTCAAATTGCTCCATTTTAGAAAAAAGGCACTTACTATGGAATCTTGATTTTGTACTGCTGTCTTAGGAAGCCAAGAGTGTGGTTTTGTCACATTAAGACCAGCACGAACTGGGAGAAGTAATCTCAAGCTGCAGACAAGTATGGGAGATCTGCCTGAAGCAGAGGACAAAGCAGAGCCTGCTGGTGGCATCTGCTTAGCAAAATGAGCATAAATAGCCTAGAAATAGCATTTAATGACTGCTAATGACAGCCAGTGGTTCAGTGATTGGAATTAGCCAGAAACTCCACTTGAGAATCACGAGAGGTTTCAATCACAGCAGGTCTTTTCTTAACCTCCAACATCAAGTAAGTTTCCACTGAATACTCAGTCAGCCAAGCTATTTAAATAGATGCAAGAGTCCTATAAAAGGGAAAATTCTTGATTCCTTCCGTTTTTCCAACATATCTCCATCCTGCATGCAGCACGGCCATGAGAGTCGGCCAACAACCATTCAAGTGATTCCATTGAGTGCTCGCTTTTACCGGAAGGTGCCATTTTAATGTTTAGCAAAACCAATCTGGAAGAAATCACCCAAAATTTCAGACTTGAGCCTTATTTTAACCTGGACCCATGTTAGCATCTTACGCAATCGACCATCGCGCGATGTCTAATGTGAAACGTCGCGATGGACAATGGCATCGTCGCCGTAGGCGGCAGGTTGGGGTGGATGAATGGTTGTTGTTAAATAATTAATTCGTAACAAATTAGTTAATTGTAGCATACCGTTTCCACTTCCTGACCCGCATGGTCTTTGTTTTACCCATAATCAAACCATAAATAAATAAAGACACACACCAATGACCACCTGTCAATCATTTTTCCCATGGGACTCTCGCATGAATAGGCACAGTGATCTGTGTCGTTATGACGGCGTCAACAAACTCGGTTGGTAAAAAAAAAAAAGGTGCAAATTGGTGCAAGAAGACCAACTAACTTGGTGGAAATCTAACCAAGGACGATTTCCTCTTATGGCCGACATCGCTCGTAAATATCTGTGCGTATGTGCTAGCAGTGCTCCATCTCAATGTGTGTTCAGCACGGCGGGTAATGTTGTTACTCCACTTCGCAGCTTATTAAAGCCAAAAAAGGTGAACATGTTAGTATTTCTGTCCAGCGACCTTCATATTTAAACTTGTTTGTTCCAAGCTCTGTTCGTTTATGGTAAAACCATGAAAAAGGCATAATTGGTGTAGTTTATTTAATCTAATTTTATTAAAATTATTTTGATTTTTTTCTGCTGTTTTTGTATGCCTCATTTATTAATGTAAACAAACTAGTTTGTGCAATACGTTTGGAGTTCACTGTAATTTGTATTGTCGCTAACAACTTCCTTGTTATTTCCCCAACAACAAACAACAACAAACAACAAACATCATCATCATCATCATCATCATCATCATCATCGCGGGGCGGAGGACCGCGATGCCGGCTCAGCATCGTGATGTCTATCGGCCATCGCCGATGGACGATGGCATCATCTATCGACCCAACCCTACCCCCAACCCGCATTTTTTCCTACATTTATTTGAAACATTTGACGTTTCCCTCCCAAGAACACGTGAGGAATCCGTTACAGCAATAATTGGTTGTCCTAGATCTACTCATAGCAGGATATTGCAACTACACCCTATACAAATTCTCAAATGATTAACCCACCTTGACAGGTCTGCTCAAGTCCCCACAAAAACAATCTGCTCAATAGGATGGGCGTGTCATTAAATCAAAAACCACACCATTTCCTGAGAACAAGTTGAGGCAGCAAAGATCAGATGCTTACAGGTTGCCTTTATTTACCTTCTATTCAAATTCACATGCATCGGCATTGCCACTGTGTTGTGTGAGACAAACATAATGAACAGAGGCCAGGCATGACAGTCAGGGTTACGGCAGCAGATGGGAGGCCTTCTAATACACACAAGTAAGAGAGCAGCTGTGGTGAAACGTGCCGACCAGCAACACCACCCCTGAAGCTACGTTTGAGATGTGGTTCCCATCATGCCGAACAAAGGCAAGACTGTTCTGTCCATCAAATATGGCAATTTTAGAGAGAAAATGGTACTCAGCTCCAAACAAGATGCCTGTTGATGCGCTGAGCAAATATTGGATTTAAAAGGACCACATCATGAAACCGACAGCAAAGTCCAGAAAACCTGGATCCCAACTGCCGCTCTACAGTCCCACATATCCCAACACGGAACGTTCGTCCCTCCCCAACATACCCAAGAGGGCTTTGCAAACATCCACGAAGTACAGTTTTAAAGTACAGCATGATCTCCAGGCATAATTCTGCTACTATGGAAAGCGGAAAGGGCAGCCAGTAGGCTGCAATATTCCCAGGAAACCAGAACCTTCCATTTTGACCTGGCCCATTCTTGAAAACAGCAAGCTTAGTGAATGATCCTCAAGACGACAATCCGGCCAGAGAGAGACCCAGCTGCATCCGGGGCATTTTCTAGCCTGTGTTTGCATTGCTGGCACGTCCTCTGTGGAACGGAGGTTCCTGGAGCATGCATCACCATGTTGAGAAGACGTTTCAGAGCTAAAATATTCCAGACAGACTGACACTCAGCCACAAGAGGCAGCTAGCATCTGGCAGCAGTATGAATAGTCCTGCAACAGGGAGAGCTGGTGTCTGGGATCAGCTGATCATCAAAATCAGTACTAGACCATAGTCTGGAGGTCCAAGTTCTAATCAATGATCCCTGAGAAGGATTACCTTCAACGTCAGGTGAAAGAAAATGCCAGGTACAGAGGAACAATGCATGACTTCTATGATGAAAATCATTCCATTTATTCTAAATGAAGGACAAAAAAAAAAATGAATAACCCCTCCCCCCCCCCCCAAAGCTTCAAAACTCACGTCAGATCAAACTCCCCCCCCCAGAAATAGATTTTTTGCTACTTGCTATTTTTGACCTGAAGGCTTTCATGCTGTTTTATACTAGAATAAATTCAGATGAAAGGTGAAAGACGAAAAACTACGGAAAATATTAAGCATTCCACCACATAGCAGCATGATGTGAACTTCCACAAGTTATTGCATGTTGTTAAATCCAAGACCACAAACTGAAGGAACAACGGCAGCAGTCTCCGCAAAGCAAAAGCGAAAGCCTGTAGGTGCTACCGCAACGCAACCCGATCATCTATGAAGGGATGCCATACACTGAAACAATCCTCTGCCTGTCAGAAAAAGAAGCACAGCAAATAGCACGAGAGAACACAACAGAACAGAGCTGCGGTCTGAGTAACTGGCCGAGCCAAGGGACTGCTGTGGTCTGCTGGGGGGGGGGGGGGGGGGGGGGGCTTTTTGCCCCGACGGTCCGAAGAAAGTGCGGAAATTCTCGGTTTGTGGGGGGGGGGGCCTGGTGTTGGCAAAATCCCAACCAACAAAAAAAAAAAAAAAAAAAAAGAAAAAAAA
>JAODKE010000118.1:1148765-1162651 GCA_026779605.1 Mormyrus hasselquistii
TACACGCACGGGGGTTTGGCGTGGGGGCTGGGGGGGGGGGGGGGGGGGCGGGGGGGAGCTTTTACAAGTATTTCTTCAAAACATTTCTTAAAATTTACCAGCTCTCTGAGGTAGGTCCCTCAGACACACAGTAGGTTGCATAATAGTGAGTCTTCTCTCACAACGTTTGTCCACAAAAGAATGCACATCTTTTGACTGTTAATGACATGCAAGCATAGGCAAGAATTAAATTAATGATTGTTTACAAAATTACAGGAGAAACTGGCAAGCCCACGAGGAATAGGAAGGCAAACTCAAAGTCAGATCTCTTTCCCCTGAATCATTCACTGGTACCATCCATAGCCAAGCCAAAGTCCCCAGTGGAGAGCTGGTTAACCACAAACCTATACTTAATCTTTTAGCTCTAGCCAAATTTCCAACAACAGCAAAGTATCTACACCCCATAATTCCAAAAGGAACTGTGCTAAAATATTCCTCCTCTTCCTGCTACCGTATGGTGTGCAATTTCAAATCGCTTAAATTCGGTCCACGTTACGAAATGGCTACCTTCATTTAAATAAATATACATGAGTTTGAATACAAAAACTACCAGGTGTCTCCTGCTAGCCACAAATCAAAGCTGGTGTCTTTGAGGGACACAATAAATATTTTAATCTAAAAGACAGCATTCAGACTGTCGGTGATTTGTTTCTGGACGATGCTTTTCTCTTCTGCATGCGTTGTCCTGTCCTACACGAGGAGTGTCTCAACAGCGCCCGGTACAGCGCCCCCTGCTGGAAACAAATGGCAGCTGCCGCTAAGCCTTCCGCGACCGAAGCGGAGCTGACCTGCCGATCAGTGAATGCTGAACCGAGCAGCAACAAAAGCAGTGGCACTACATTCACCTAAATCGCCGTAAAACACGGCATTCAGACTGCTACTGCTTGGTTTCAATATATAAATAATGTACAGTCCTCCTCGCAAAGTTAAGCAAGTTACTCCGTTACTTTCTCAACAATATAACCCGTTTGTTATTTTAAACCATCTAATTTGTTAAAACTTGTAGATAAAAGTAAAAAGAACACCTTACTGACAAAATGGGTCAATTACAACAAACACTAGGCTCAGTGTTTCCCTGCTTAATTACTTTGTGAACAGGTGAAAGACACGATCAGAACATTCACCAAATACCAGAAAACGAAACACTGGGCTATCGGACTGTGGCGCACTGAGAATAAAGTGCTCAAATTAAGTTTCATCTTAAAAATTAAGTTTCAAATTGAACGTCATAAGCGCATAGCAAATCAAAAGTGGACAGCTACATGGACTTACCGGCATCGCTAAAGCGTGCGGGACAAAATAAAATCCGAAACCTAATCAAACAAACCATAAAATAAGTTCTTCTCTCCACAAAAGGTGCAATCGGAAAGCTTTCACGAAAATGCAGATAATTTTCTTACCTCAATGACTGTGAATACTGACTCCTGATTATATTTTTAAATCGATATCGCTCCAAAAGAAGTCCGTCTGACCTAGGTGGGGGGCTGTGCAGAGGATCTGAACGCCAACTAATGCAATTTTTTAGCAACAAGCAGTTTCAGCTCCGGACAAATTTTGTTTTCCATCCGCAAAAAGAACATCGGATTTTTAAGGATGACGAAAAAAATTCCATTCTTAGGAAAAACTAAGATTTCTCCTATTTAAAATCGGGCTGTTCTAACGCTGTGGGACACACATGGCTTTATGACACACTTCTCTAAGCAGCGATGAGCTGAAGGAACCGGCAAACGGCGTTTCTGAGGACAGGACTACCTCACCGTTTGCCCTCGAACCTCACAGCACTTAAAAGGGGTTGGGTCACATGGAGTGAAAAGGGCCCGGCGACCGAGGGGCCCACCCCCTTCGCCGATCGTGCACTTAAAGGGGCAACCCGATTGGTACTTGCCAAAGCCTGGGGTTTGTGCATTTTAGTGCTATGTATCTTAAATACGGGTGATCTGGAATAATTATGCTCAATAATTAGAAAACGAACATATTACCGGAAATTTTTATTTAACAACACGATGGGGAACATGTTGTATATGTACATATACAGACATACACACACATATATAAAATGGTTTATATATAAGTATGTGTTGACTGCATATAATTATACTGTAGCCAGGGTGTGTATATAAATAATAGGAGATGGAATTGTGGGTAGCTGGGATGCCACGGATATGCTGTGTCAGGGTGTATGCAATTTCCAATCCAGTTCCAGTAAACCACGCCCCTTGCTGCATCCGCTGGAGGGACACAAGATCGCACTGTGATAGGCTGATTGGCAGCTAGCACAAAAATCCACTATTTGTCATGTTAGTCACAACAAGCTGATTCAAAATAAGCCAACGTCAGATTCATAACCGATAAAGGTGTTTGCCACCCACACCAAAAAAACCATCACATGGCTCTGTTATAACAGAGCGACTAATTTAGTGAGTCAGTAGAAGGCTAGATGCGCAGCTACATTAAATAAGTAATTAAAATGCATTTATAAAGCACCTTTCACAGACCACAGGTCACAAAGTGCAGTAGAGTCCAAAAACGATACATCTACTTTGCTGAAAACCATGCACCTGTACTAAAAGGCTAGCTAAAGCTACGGTGTGTAATATACTGTAGGTTCAATGATGATAATAATAATAATAATAATGCATTTTAATTACTTTAAGCACTTACTGGATAACCTGTGTATACATTTTGGTAATGTATGTCAATCTTTGTATGTATGTATAATTTATAAATAATGTGCATAGTGTATGTATAATTTATGTATGATGTATGTCCAATCTATGTATATTCCCTCCCTCCACCTCCCCTGTCCCCCTACGTGTCGCATGGTGAAGCCGTGACAATCATTTCACTTACACGTGTCCACTCATTGTGTGAAATTGCATAGACACGCTATGGCAGGGAGTTGGCAGGGCCTGCTGACTCTGGAATTTGGCAACCCGCTGCCATAACTGTTTCTATGGGGTCTCACCGGCCTGACAAAGATGACAGCTGCTCCAAGATGTGCTCCCCTTTTGCTGACTCACAGGACCGGCCCGGCCTGCCCTTGTGTTTCCCAGTGGGTGCGACTGGCGGGCTGATGCTGTCACCCCCCCTGGAGGTGTGAGGCATCCATGGTACCAAGCTGACCAAGGCCTGCGGGTAAATAAAAACAGAAGGGGTGTGCTGTTAAACCCACACCAGAGTCAGGCACTCGCAGAACAACAAATCCCCACTCGATACCAATGGTCAGCAAATAACAATAACAGACTTCTGCGCGCTTCCAAATTGGCAGATTCACTTGGAACACCTCGTCAAGAAGGCAAACCAGAGAGTCCATTTCCTCAGGCAACTAAAGAAGTTCAGAGTCTGTCGTCATCTCCTTGTACGGTTCTACGCCATCATCCTGACATGTACTATTACAGTTTGATCTGGTGGAACAGATTCCGTCACTAAGAAAAGCCTGCAGTGAAATTGTCACAAGGGCCTCAAAGATCTCTGGTGCTGCCCGTCTGTCAATTGAACGTTTCTCCATCCAACGTACTGCTGAAAGTGCCATAAGGATCACGGAGGCCCTCTCACATCCTGTGTGTGATCTGCTTCTGCCGCTTCCTTCAGGCAGATGACAGATAGCACACCACAGAAACAACACACCTCAAGTCCTGCTTACTCCCCAGTGCTATCAGACTCCTCAGCAGTTCCTCCAGCTTGTAATCTCAGTATTGCAACATTTGCACATTTACATTTATTAAAGGGTCCTTTCTACATCACACCTAACCCAATAACCCCAAATACAATTTTTCAAGTTCATATTTTACACGCTGTATATACGAAATAAGAATACTTGAAATACATCGATATATTAAATAAAATGGAGTAACAACCATAATTGCATCAGTTATAGCCCAATAAATACCCAAAACGAAATTATTTATGACAAAAAGAAAGGAGTGGTTTGCATATTATATAGCCACGCATATAATTTGGATTTACCATCTATGCTCATTTGTGTGCAGCTGCTGGGCAGGATCTCAGGCTTGTGCATCCTACACATATTAATACTAATCGATGCTTTATTAATCCCAGCGGGGAAATTGTCTTTATGTCTCCCTCAACTTGCTCTTTGTAGAGTAAGCTGTCCGCGAAGGGCAGCCACCCGTAGAGGTGCCCAGCGAGCTGAGGGGTAAAGGCCTTGCTCAAGGACCTGCAGACGTGCTGAGGCTGGGTTTGAACTAGGGCTGCACGATATTGAAAAAAAACAATCACATTGCGATATTTATTGTGATATTGGGATTAAAAAAAATCGAATTAATTCAATAGCTCTATTGCAGGGGTATTCAAATAAAATTTAAAGAGGTCCAGTTAGCGAAAATATCTTATTTAATAAATATGATTTTTTTGTGCATATTCATTTTTTCATGATGAAGTTTGATAATGAAGTCCCCCTATGGGTGAGTCTCTGTTCCCCATGCGTGATGGTTTGTGGATAATCCTCTTATTGACCCTTTTGGCTATGACGTTCTGGGGGAGCCTAATGGACTCTTCAAGGCCCTTACCATGCAGGTCTCCTCACCTGATCTGGTGGCATGTTGGTCATGGCAAGAGTGCAGGAATCTGGAGATTCTGTGTTCGAGTCTGGCCTAAGACACGAATTTACCAAAATCAGCAAACCCCTGGAATGGTTCCTGGCTTAATTTGAAGTCCTCTAGGCACCCTGACAAAGTCATTCCCTGACTTACTCTGTAACCCCAGTGCTGAAAACAGCTGAGACCATCTAGACATCAAGGAATGGGATGCAGAAATGTCCTCTGTGTGGAGGGCCTGCCTTAGAGGAGCGGGGATTAGGGTGAGAACATTTCCCCCACACTCTCACAAAAAAGGGTAAAAATTTGTACCTTTGCTTGTCATTGAGGCTGTACCCGTAAGGGTCTGCCAATTTACCCTTAGCTGTAGGTAACTGTACCTTTTGAAGTACAGAAATAGGCCGAGGAATATTTCTGTACCATCGATGCTCCATGAATGCTATTTGTACCTTTGGGATGATCCTCAGAGTCCATTTCTGTACCATAAAAGGTACAGTTCCAAGGCTACAGCCCCACTGACAAGCGAAGGTACAAATATTTACCGTTCTGAGAGTGCAGAATCAGAACCCTGGAGGAAGACACAACCAGTGTGTATCCTTCACCTGCATAGTGCCACAAGCTGTATGATCTCCGATGTGTGTGTTACCCGCCAGTGTTTGTATGTGATCTTGCCAGATGTTTTAATTTATGTTCCCTTTGCTTGTCTTTGTGTATAATTCCAGCCCACATTTATCAGCAAGTAACTGACCAGTTTTGAGCTCTCAAGGTCCCTTTTATTTTGTGATCTAATATAGTACCTCATGCTAAGCTGCACTGAGAACTGTCCTTCCTTCATGCCAGCAGAAGACAGTTTGTCCCAGGTCTAATGGATAAACAACGCTAATTTATAAACGTCATTGCTAAGAAGCCAGCATACCTTTAATTTGTCATCCAGATTACCTCACCATGCTGACGGAATTATAAATCTCTGGCTAAGAATCATGAAGGAGCATAACTAGGGATGAAACTGTTACTGTTTTCACGGTAAACCGAGGTACAGTTTCCGACAGCAGTGCTGCCATATCAAATTTTAATTAGCATTAACACCGTGGTTAATTACCGTGCTTTGAAAAAAGTATTGTAGTGCGTGCCAGAGCGAAGCAGTGCGGCAATAGCGAGAAAGAGTGAGACCGGTTTTCAAGGTGAAACAGCGCCCTTTCACTAAGCCTTTAAAACAACTAAGACAAGTATCAGACAACTATTGACCACGCATAACCCAGAAACACATGGAGGTCCGAGGCCGGACTTTAAAGCACACACAGCGTGGGTTATTTACATAATAATTTGACACGCGCGAGGACCGGACAGGGTTCAAAAAAGACACAATCGGGCCACACAGGACAATCAGGAACACAAACACGGGCTATTTACAATTTTCCCAGCATGCTCCTGAGCTGTTACTGGGGTCTGTCACATACGGAGCGCCATCTCAACGGCGCTACATTACGTTAAATATACGTAGAAATATACGCATTGTCACAAGCATTAAACAAAGCTAGCAACAGTCTCCCAGACGCAAGTGCATCATGCAACGTGGGTTTGTCTTGTGTTGAAAGAACGGCAGTGACAGCGCGAGGGGAAATTTTCGGCTGTCTAGAGGACAAAGTCAGAGGTCTGGGCATATTTTTGGCTTTTAGAAGACTTTAGAAGGAAAGCTGATTGAAGATGGCCATGCTGTCTGCAGAACGAAAGAAAATATTTGCAAAGGGGAGCAAGTCATTTTCATGAAGACCACTCTATAACGAATACAAGGCAAGTTAATTTTTAGCTGTGGGAATACCATTTAAACCAGTTTATTTCCAATATCGGTATGGATTTTCCTATGATAAGCATTAGGACCACGTTGAGGGAAAAAATCCAAGATTTAGAGAATGAAGTTGTAATTTTGGGCTATGTGCTGTTTTCAAGGGTGTAACTTTGGCTGAAACATTGGGGGGGTTGAGGTCTCCACCCATTACGGGGGAAACGCGGGAGATATTAGAACAGCCAGTTTAAGGACATAAGTGTAAAGGTGGGAGTAAACTAGTCAATAGCGAAATACACGGTATTTGTTTTATTATGATGCTAATGAAGTTTTTTTTTAAATCTTTGGTTACTGCTGTATTTTATTGGCTACATTATTCTTAATGTCTATAAAGTGTATAGTAGTGATGCTAATTTTATTTGTGGTTTTCAATATAATACTTGAAATGGTTTCGGTTTATGTATCAGACATTTTCACCGCATTTTAACACCACAATAATACTGATAACTGTGATAATTTTGGTCACGATAATCGTGATATTAAATACTCATACCGTTTCATCTCCACACCCGATGGATCTTACGTAGCCCAACATATCCCAAGATTCATTGCGCAGGAGTAAAGTGGGTGTGTCCTGGCTAGGCGATTGGCGAGCAAGGACGCAGGAAGTCGAGCTGTAAACACCGGGAAAAAAGGGGTTTATTTAGGGCAAACAGGTAGACGGGGAAACATGCGGCGAAAAACATTAATGACGAATATGGGTAAACCAGGGGAAGACGCGGACTGATAAACACAGGACAAGCAAAAACTAACAAGCAACAGGTGAGTACAATCAGGGTAATACGCGTGGTTAATGAGGGGGCGTGGCACACACGAGGATCGGATGAGCCGGGAGTAACACAAGGGTAAGGGCGGGAACAGCTGGTGACGCAAATAGGAAATTATCAGCAGGCCAAATGGTGCCATTTAATAATACTGTCAGCGCGCGACCTTCGAAGGACACATCTTATAAAAGCTACACCTTCGTAGACCGTGTCCTTCGAAGGATGCAGTTCCTGAATTCAGACACAGCCATTTTATTTATGAACAAAAATACCGCAATATATGGTATTGCTATAATATCGCCCAAGCCTAGCCAGCACTTCCTTGTCCCATTTGTCCCTAATCTGCATCCCTGAATTATATATGCCATGTGTAGGTGCTTTATTTTATACACCTGTAGCAATGGGTCTGAATGAAACACCTCAATTCAATAATTGATGTGTCCCAGTATTTTTGTTTATTCAGTGTATGTCAGAGGTGGTCAATCACAACACTTGTTCGTGCAAAAAATGAAATTTGGCTTTGAAAATGTGTAATGGCACTGATTTGGTAGAATCAGCCTTGTGTCAAACGGCAGTTCTTCTTCATTGGAAGTGTGTTTTGTACTGATGAGCTCCTTTGAGTAATTTCTGTGGATACGACACGCATATGTCAATACGGATTACACAATCTACGTGACACCAGACACAGCGCCATGCGTATTAGACGCATGTCCCTGAGATACTCTCCTTTCCCTCCCTCAAAATATCGAAGAGGGAGGGCGGTACTTCCCTGTTAAATAAACGCGTGCTGACGGAGTGGATGCCGAAATAAATGGACAGTTGGTGGAGGTGGTCCACAGTGATTATAAAGAAGCAACTTGAGAGAGAAAAAAAGAGTCTTATTTTTTTCCGGTCCCATCTAGTTTGCCTCTAAGCACTGCCCCCCATTCAAGGGTGCAGAAGTGCGGGGAAGGCTGTGTGAATGGGCGCGCCTGTCCGTCAGGGCAACGCCACATTCATGTCCGGAACACTGCGCCATTCATCCGGCCCCAGCTTCCAACCTGCCTCGCTGAATATCAACGCAGCCAGAGGGGGGAATGAGGGGTGTCAGGGGGCGGGAGACCGCAGCCAATTCAACAGACATTACTCTGCATAAATAGGTGCTGCAGAAAACTGTAGAAAGAGGCACCTACATTCTATTCGCATTTATAATCTGGAGTAACAGTTGGTGGGGCATGAAGTTTTTTTAAATTTGTTTTTAGCTTTTAAGATCATCCTCAACTAATCTTAACCATGGACCATTAATATAATTGTGCACTATATAGGTTTACAAATAACTTTTTTATTTTTGCAGGTAACGATTACAGCGACTGAAAACTTTAAACTGATAACTATCTTTTCCCTCTTGTGGGTCATGAGAATATACACAAACAGATAAAGCTTCCGTCCTTTAAGGCAGCATATTACTGCCATTGGTTTGGTGCAGTAGCTTTGCGTTACGGTCAAGACATACTTGGGGTAGGACACAACGGTTGTGCAAGCGGTTAACAGGCGGTGTAGCCAGTGATGCATTTGCCTCTGGTACTTGACTGAAAGATTCTCTGTGATCAGAGTGAAAGTAGCTCAGTGGTGAAGGATTCAAATATAGTTCACGACTACTTGGCTGTAATTATGAATATATGTAAGTTTTTTGTAAGTGTCACTTACTGGTTTTCTATCTTTTGTACCCGCTCTCTTATTGCTTCTTCCATCTAGCTTCTTCTCACCCGTTTGTCATTCACTTCTCAGTAATGCTCCAAACTAACAAACAAAAAAAAAATTAAAACAGTGCAGACCATGGAAAAAGTAAACACATTTCACTTACATGCAGTACTAAAATCTACCAATAGATGTCAATCTTGCCCCTATAATTTGTAGTGAAGCCGCATGACTTTGGCTTTTGTTACTGTGTTGGGGCAAAGCGGGTGATGCCAAACAACCTGTTTCTGTACACTTGTGATTAAATTTAGCTTGCCATCAGTAAGTCATATCTTAAGTACATTCTTTAAAAATATCCTAAATTAACAATTTCTATTATACTTATTGACATCTGGGATGACTGATAGTATGCTGTTTTTTGTAAACTGACACTCCAAATCCGCACGAGGGCCCTACTGTTGACCCATAGGATGGTAACTAGCTCACTTTGTGACAACAAATATAAGCTGAAACATATCTGAGATTCAAAAGCACAAACCAAATGAAGTTTTGAGCATCAGCATGTATTTTTGCTTTGATTTAGCCTAAATCTACAAGTTATCTAAACTTAAACAAAAATACATTACTCATAACTTTATTAAGAATAAAGCAGGTGAATATATGTGTTCCTGTCTGTAAACATTTTAGCTCGCACTTTTTTTTTCTGAGTAACAGCAAAGTGATTGGCTCTGTGGCCGAAGCCTCTTTGCCTGTGATTGGATGATTGCCAGTTCGAGCCGGCGCAGTACAGTCACATGTCCGTGGGTCCTTGAGCAAGGCGGTTAATTCCCAGCTGAAGGGGTGCTGCGCGCAGGTTGACCCTCCGCTGCGACCCCCAAACTTGCTCTCACCTGTATATGTGTCCGTGTGCCTCATGGAGAGCGATGTGGGGCAGGCAAAGAGAGATCATACTTGCAGAAATGGCAAATAATAACGGAGGAGTTTCATTTAAATCATTCCATTAATCATAAACACTGTAGGTGCCAAATGGAGAAACTTGAACTGTGATGGTAAATATCAGATAATAGCTAAAGGTCGAGTATAGAAACAAAGAAGCAGGTGAGTATGTGTGTTCTAGTCTGCAAACGTATCAAAGGCCGCCTGCAAACGAAGAACAGGTTAAACTTTGTGGGACCACATAACTAAACCTGCTCATGAATGCAGGTTGTGCAGCGCAGTCAAACCGCATCACCATGTGCTAAATGTAGAACCAGCACTGTTGTGTTGGCTCAGCGGCCTCTGATCACAACCACCTAAATGTCAATTGAGTTTCATGCTTGGGCAGAATTGAGTGCACGTCATCAAGAGCCTTGTTATTGCCCTTATAAGGCAATTTCCACCTCAATAAATTTCCAGCATGAAACACTCAGTGACAGCAGTTGTCATCATGGAGAGACTCATTGTGGTCTTTGCGTTGTGTTGTAAGTACTTATTTTGCAGCTCTGGTTATTTGTATATTTGATTCAGGACCTTTGAAATGCATCTGCAGGGGTGTTTTATTGGTTGCTTGGTATCTGTTTACCTTCTGCCTCTGTTTCTTCAGGTCAAGACAACGTGGTCCACTCGGCTGTCAAAGTAGTCAGTGTTGGGGAAACGGTCGTACTGGACTGCGACCTGAAAATCTTGAATAGCGCAGTTGTGTGGTTTGGACAGCGCTGGGGCGAGGTTCCTTTCATTATACTGACTAAGGAAAATAACACTGACAGATACTTCCATGGCTTTGACAAACGCTTTTCTATTGTACATAACACAGACAGCCTGATGATTCGTAACATTACTGATTCAGACCTAGGACTGTTCTATTGTATGCATCATGCTTTAACAATTCCTATGCTTATAGGTTCTTCTTACAATCTTACACTTGCAGGTAAATGTATGTTGGGTGATGATGTGAAATGATGTGATCTTGTAAAATTCACGAGACATACACAGTTAAGTTATCAGTAAGTATGGCTAATGCAGAAACCTTTTCCCTTTTTTATTGAATTCACAGAAAATTCAACCCCTCCGCTCGCCACAGTGCCGCATCACCCCGCGATGTGCACTGACCCTGAGGACCTGTCCAAGACCGTGGTGACTGCTCTAATCTCTGCTTTGGTGGTCGGCCTGCTCTCTTCTGCCGGTTTTTATTTTTATACCTGCTGTCGAAGACCAGGTAAGAATTTTAGCGACACATGGGGGCATTTACATCAGACCGACTATCAGTTGATGTTTTTGTGATCACTGCATTTAACCTGGACAAAAAACATTTCACTTATTGAGCAAGCGGAAACCATTTTTCCCTACAGAGTTATTCTACTACTGTAAAAAAATTCATACAATTTTATACACATTCTATTAGCCACACACATAATGCAATAAGTGTATAAAAACAACAAACTTAAAATGCAGGCTGTGAATATGAAAAATAACTGTCCTGTTTGACATTAGATGGTGACAAGAACCAAGAAACTGATCCTCAGCAAAATGAGCAGGATGTAAAGGGAGGAACGGTTCAGGTATTTTAAATAATTTATAATGATGCCAACAGTTTGCAATGCGCCTTCATAGTCATACTAATGTGGCAGTAAGGCCAAAATAATTGATTATGAATATATTTACACGTAGGTGTCAAAAAGGGCAAAAAATAGCTGTAGAAAAATAAGACGATCTAATCAAAATTTACCTGTAGCATATAGTGTTGCAAAGCTTTGCGAGACAGTGACAGCAGAATATAGCCAGTGTGTTTGGTGTTTATCGGTTGCCTAAAAATATCAGCCAGCAGCTAGTCAAGCTAAATCAGTAGCATATAAGCTTCTTTATAGCAAAACATGTTTTTTTGTATATTCAATGAGAATTAGTGTAACTTTTCTTTCTTTCCTAGACATAAACACAACTTTTTTCTGAGCATGGATTTTCAATGCGAGAGGAAGTTTAAAGTATATAATTTGACATTGTCGATAAAGTCTTTTACTGAGCTGCTAAAGAATACAGACGTGCGTTAAGAAAACTGTATCAATCCATTTTTTTCCCCAATCGCTTATTTTGAGCACAGTTGCAGGGCTGGCTATCAATAATGAACAGATCTTAAATTTCCTCTCATCATAATGTACAGTCCTGTTTTCATTGAGATGAAATTATTTATTTTTTATTTATTTTGAAGTTGATTTTGTTGCTTCCTTCGTTGTGTCTCTGTTAAGTATGATCTAAGATAAACAATGATCAGCATGAGGAAAAGCAGAGAGAAATGAAATGAAATATTAAGAAAAGATGAGTCATTAACACGTTGTTAGTGCAGCGGCTCGCCTACGAAGGGAATTATTATGCGAGACCCTTGTCGCGGGATATATATAAACACATCGCCCTTTAGAGAATAATAATCCCCAAACAGCACAATTATTTGAATTGCCTTTTAAACATTTTAGAATAAATGTCCACATTTGCATTCTTTATTTGCATAATTACTTATTACATTAACATCATTGTGTCACTAATAGTTTAAGTTTCATTATTGTTTAATTTTTTTTTATAGGATGAACACAACGAGATCATATACAGCGCCGTGTATATCAGTCAAGGACGCAGTCAGCCCAAAACAAGAAGCATACAGATGTAATTTTTCCAAAAAAAAAAACATTAAACACATTTAAAAACTAATACAACTGGCTACTATATATAATTTACTTCAATTACATATTTTGCATTATCACTGATCTAAACTCAGTGTAGTTTACATGAATCTTTTGCTTTACATGTAACTGAAATGTATAAGCTGTAAATTAAATTGTTGTAATGTAACAGTTTTATTCTATAAAAATATAAAAATGTAATTGTTTATTTACAGATAGTATGCATATACACTCATTCACATGTCCTTGTTAGTGTATATGTTGTCCTATAGATCATGGCTGTATGTTGTGTATTCTGCATGTCGTGTTTGTTGTCAGGAATTATTTCTGCCTTAAACTGGCTTGTGTTTGCCCTCTTTCCCTATGTGCCTTCTGCATAAATGAGTTTTAGTTGTTAATTATAGCACAAAACTAAAGTTCCCAGGATATTTAGGGGACATAGAGTAACTCTTCTGTGCATCTGTGTTGCGGATCATCCACAGAGATAAGAGTCAAGGTATTTTCAGTTGAGATAGGGCCCACAGACACATGGCTGAAACCGCATAAAACATGAGAATCAAAATTTCCGACCACAGCTAATTACTTAGCTACCGGATGTTCAGCTTTGTATAAGTTTCAAAAAGTCTTTTACAAGACAACAGTGCAAAATTGCATGCTCTAATGTCAATGTAAATTTCAAATGAAAGAAAATCGTATTTGTTGGCAAATGTTGCAGCCTCAGTAATGAAAGTTATTACTTTCTCTGTGAAAATGTGAATTTTGTGTGTTTTTTTGTGTGTCTGTGTGTGTGGCTGTTCAACTTTCACACCTTTCTGCAGGACAAGACCTTTTGTATAAAAAAGCCTTAGAGTTACACCATACAGTTGTTTACTGACAATCAGGTCAGATGTCAAACACCCCCTAAATTTGCAGCATGCTTCAAAAATCTGATTCCAGAATCTACTTGCTCAATTGCAACTGAGGACAATTCGCTGCTGATTGACCACCCTCAGAAGATGCTAGTTTGATGTTCTTGTAATACAAGGAGATGTGGACAGGGAAGCTATTCCAGGTATCGATAATGGTCAAATCACAGTCCAAAACAGCAGTCCAGAGTCAAGAGCGACAGAGGAAAGACAACTGGTAATGAACAAAATCCAAAACACACCGTTGGCGTAAATATGCTGGGATCAAACACAATAAGCATTAAACTCAACAACAACTCAGAAGTTCTCTGGCCAGGCAAGTAAGACTTCACTGGGTACCAGACTTTTTGAGGGACAGGTGCCCAAACAGGGCGGGGCGGGGGGGGGGGGGGGGGGGGGGGGCCGGGCCAACGGGGCGGGGGGGGGGGGCCCCCCTGGCAAAAAGGGCATAGGGC
>JAODKE010000118.1:1233878-1254023 GCA_026779605.1 Mormyrus hasselquistii
ATTCTAAGAAAACGTCATGACTCTGAGAATTTTCTTAGAATTTGGCCGCTAGGAGCCACTTTTTGCACAAAGATTCTATAGGGATACGGGCCCAGAAGCCCGCCTTGGGTGGCAGAGCAGCCATGGCCAGCTCTATCACAACATATATGTTTATGGTCTTCAACTGCTTGACAGAGTGAAGGATGGAAGTACTTGTGCACATTAACTAGAGTCGTTCAAGATGTGATCTGCTTTTCGTGTAAATGTCCCAGGCTGGTGAGAGCCGTTGATTGTCAATCCTGCTTTCATTACGCTCTATAATGTTTTGTAATCCTGTGCTTGCCAGCTGTCATAGCAGGACGTTATACAGCCCCTGAGATGTTTGTGAGGATTTTCAGGATATTCGGACCTTCCTCAGACACCTGAGGAAGTGAAGGTGATGACGGGCCTTCTTGAGGGCAGCTACAACATTTTGTACGCATCTCTTATGTTAGACGGCTTGGAGCCGACCTGTGTGTTAAATCAGCCATAAAATGCCCTCAAAACAATTATTTATCATCCAATTTTTTTCTTACCTCTTGGATACCTTGTTCTGCTTCCTTATCCATGAAAAGATTGGTTATATTTTTGGTGTGGCTTTCTGGACCTTTCTTTTGACAGCATACCTCTTGTTTTCAATGAAAAAAGTGGTAAAATAAGCCTCAAGTGAATTAAGTAAATAAACTGAATTGGCCTTATCTTGCCTTGCCTAGTAAATTTTTTTTTATGTATTTTTTTTAAAATATATTTTCCTGACGCAGTACACAAATTTACGTTGTGCTTTTATGCATTTTAAGCTTACAAACGGGTCGGTGCTGACCCCAACACCAGAGGAAGAAAACTGCAAACCCTCTTTTCACCAACATATGATTTGCTTCCTGAAGACCAGCTCCTTAACCCTCCTGACATTCAGGGAGTGGTTGCTCTCCAGGCACCATTCTGCCTTCGTACCTCCCCATAGGTTATTTCATCGTTTTTGATGTTTAGGCCAATGACGGCGATGTCGTCAGCCAGTTTGATAATGGAATCGGAGCAGATTCTGACCACGCAGTTGTGCATGTACAGGGACTGAGTCATGGGGCCAGCATTCTGTGCTGCGGAGTGCTGCTGCTAAG
Source organism: Mormyrus hasselquistii (assembly GCA_026779605.1). NCBI lineage: Eukaryota > Metazoa > Chordata > Actinopteri > Osteoglossiformes > Mormyridae > Mormyrus > Mormyrus hasselquistii. The sequence goes on from JAODKE010000118.1 coordinate 1,235,012, forward strand.
GACCAGGGTGCAAGAACACGAGCGAGAGAAGCGATTTGCACTTTCTGTTGCTAAGGTCCTCATTTCATCTCACTACATTTTTATCCTTTCTTGTGGAAGTTGGTAAAGAACATAAGGACGCTTGAAACGTGTTATTTTCAGCAAAGTGGGGATCTGAGAGTCAGTCGGCTTTCTGCTTAAAACAGTTCTTCCTGGGGATGGAAGTTTTCCACAAGACATATGATCTGTTTTGAATTACTGGCACCAAGCTCACCTACTCACTGGAACAGCACATAAACTCCAGTGAGTCAGTTTTAACTGCCTGGGATGGAAACCAGGAAACTGACTGCAATGGCAACCACACCAAGCAATGCTCAGATAATGAAGCTTAATGTTTAAATGGAAAACACAGACCTAAAGATAGAGTTTGCACCATAATAAATAGCATAATACTTTTTAGTTTTAAAAGTCTGGAATAAACACACTGGATATATACAGCCATGGAAAAAATTAAGGAACCACAGCACGATTTTTTATTTCACTCATTTCTCAATTTATGGTTGTGCGTCTGTGAATAAAGTATTTGTTTTTGCAAACTGCAGCCTGATTCTTCTCTGTTTCTCATTACTGAAGGGCTTCTTCTTACTTTATGGGACTTCAGTCCTGCTTCTAGCAGCCTGATACGATCCTGTCTCTGCACTTAATGTTTCCTATTCCTTTTGAATTCATGAGAAATTGTTGGATAAGTTAAGTCATCTCTGGCATTAGAATGTCGCTTTCTCCCTTTACCTGGCTGCTTTCTGGTTGTTCCCAGTGTCTCCTGCTTCACCTTATTCTTGTGTCCTGCTGTCTTAGACATTTTGAATCCGGAAGCAACCTGCTGCTCAGCATATCCTTCTGCCAGCAGAACCATGATGAAGCCAGGATTTAAAAATGCAGATTTGTTCAAAAATATAGAGTGGTCTCTTAATTTTTTCCACGCCTGTGTGTGAAAATGCAGACACTTTGAATTACTCTTGAATATTCACTCAGTTAGGAAAATAGATGAAATATACAAGTTGAATCTGTGCTGTTGCAACTATGGGTTCTGAAATGAGCAGAGTCATGGTGAGATGACTGGCTGTGTCTGATATAAACTGTAATTCCTATGAAGCCAAGCGATATCAGAAAGGCTGCTCAGATCTAAAATGTAATTAGGGCATTTATATTTATATATACATTTAAGTTTTACATGTAACATTTAGATATAAGTTAACATTTAACATTTATATTTAACATTTATATTTACATTTAACATTTACATTTAATATTTATATATAAACATACCATTTATATTTACATATGATAATCAATTTTAAAAATAATCTACACAGCAAAAAAATCTGATGATCCACCATTGACTTCTAGCTAAATATCAGAAAATTGCACTAAATGTTGAAAAAGTAGCAAGTAGAAAAATGTTTAGTACCTTTACAAACGGCGCCCCATAAAAATCAATAGGCAATTGTTTCACATTTTGATGTAATTAGTCAGTAATTGTATGCTTGGACGAGTGACTTTGCTGATCAATGTGTGCCAACATGGACACCTTGAGGTAATCTGCAGAAAAGCAGCTTGCCAACCTTACAAGCTGCAGAGTATCTAATTATTCACAGTCAGGCCTTTTTTGCTTGTGTATATCTTGATGTTATTTATTTCAACAGGCTTTCTAACCTTTCTCTTGTAAAGGTCTTTTATACAGGCTTTGTTCCAATATTATCTCACACTTTCTACTGGTCGCTTATTGGAAGCTTAAGCTTGGTGATACTTGTGCCTGCCTCACTTGTACAAAAATCACCTGCTAAATACATGATTGTAATTGTACGCAGATCACTACTCTGAAGTAGCAGTCAGCAACTTTGCACGCAAGATGAGAGCACTCCAACCAGTGTACTACCCACTATATTTAACAGACGCTAATCATGACATCATTTGGCTTACATAGTGGCCTGAAGCAAGGCAAGCAGGCCGTGATAACTCACACCAGCGGTACCATTGTTACCAGAGCTCTTTTGAAATCAGAGATGTCTGTTTAGAGCTGTGTGCCGTTTTTTCCCTTAGCTCACAGATGTCTTGAAGCAGCAGCAGGAGCCGAAAAAACAGCCTTGTGCCCAGAAACACGGCCACGGTCTTTGTCCCGTGCCCAAAGACACAGCATCCTTTCACACGTCTCTGCACAATGTCCACCTGGCATGGGAACAGCATTAAACACACATGACGTGCTTGAAAACACTTTAAGGCTCCCAAAGGAATGTAGATATGCAGTATCAGCTTACAGAGAATGGAACGTAAGGCGGGGGCAGCAATAAGCACTCAGAAAGAGGCAGACCAGAGTCTGACCAGGTTTCCTACTACAAAATGGCAAACGGGCCACAATTAAATATCAGTGGAGGTTTTACGCCATTTCATCTGGGGGGCAGTTGTTATGTTAGGGGGGCCAGATGCATTTGACCATAGTGTCCTCCAAGTATTATTTACACTAGATTAGCAGCATTAAGAAGCAAAGGTCAGTTTTGAAAACTGATAACCATTTATGCAGTGCTTTGCAGTTACATTATACAGACTTTACAAATATGCAACTCATTCTGATTTCTTGTTTAGACTGTCTTGCATCTATAAGTTTGATTACTTTTTTCTGTCGTTAACTTTGCTTTTCACCAACTGAAGCGACTCGACCATCCGGCGCCCCCACGCTAACAGTCCGTCAAGAAAATGTGCTTAAGTTTTGTCTTTCACCTGTTTCATGTTCTCTATTTCGCCCCACATATATTAATGGAAATAATAATAATAGTAATAATAATAATGCATTTATTTAAGACCCAAGTAGCATACTGTACATGTTTAGGGAGTCTTGGGGGGGCATGTACGATGTCACGGGGCACTGTCCCCCCCCGCCCCTTTTAAATTTGCCTTATACAAATGTTCCTTTTCATCAAACTGTATCCCTTTTCCATTATTCAGTCATCTGTTTCATTTCCACCCCACCAACTTCACAACAGTCTTAACAAAATGAATGTATTATTTATAACACCTATTAACTAAACTCGCGAGCACCTCTCCCAGCCCGATAAAGAATTAACGCAGGACAGAAATTCCTGGATCACAGCGGAAGCAAATGTTCTGAATCTGCAAGTTTTTTCATGCTATCTGAAGACATCCTTGTTCAGATGGTGGAATCTTGTTACCAAATGGGCAAAAAAAAATGCAACTGGAAAAAAAAATGGAATGATGAGACCCTGGTTAAAGGCATTTCTTGCAACAATGATAGGTCCATATTATAATCATAGCAAAATGATATAGGTTTCATCTCTTTGACTTGGATTGAACAGAAACATTGTGCCTTTTTAATTGTGAGTGCCATTCTGTAATGTCTTTGTGGATCATTACAGATCATTTGTCCATTGACTCTTCATCACTCATGGTTACAGAGCTGTGCTTTTTCAGTTCCTGGGACATTGTTTTTCATATGCCAAAGACAGTATAGCTTAATATATAATTTTGCATTCTTTTGTTTCATACTTTTTTTCATCTCTCTCATTTTGGTAAGCTGATAGCTGTGTTTTTTAGTTGTCTTATTATCTCCCTGTGGTTTTGTTTTGCTTTTCTGTTATTTACTGCAGTTTTTGCTTCAGTCACATTCTTCAATTGTATACAGTGTTTGGGAGGCAACATGAAAAGGTAGCAAACTACCATCTGTCTCTGTTTAACTATCTCAGATGTGAACTCGAAACTCAGGGGGATCGTGTGGTAGTGGCCAGAGCAGCTAGAATGGAGGAGGAGAGCAGGAAAGGGGAGAGGGCTGGTGGGCGGGGACTTGAAGGCCAGGAGGGAGGCGAGACTGAGTATAAGAACATTGTGTGCCTCTGTGTGACCCCCTCACTGCAGTCCTGAAGTAAACGTCTCCACTATTTGCACGATCTGATAAGCTTTTCTTCCAGAAACATGAGCTACCCAACAACTTTCTCGATGCACTCTGGTGCCCTTCCATCATCGCGAATTTCCGTCACCCGCACTATGCAGCCTGCGAGCTTCCGTGCTGCCAGCATCTATGGCGGCGCCGGCGGCATGGGGGCAAAGATCTCCTCAGCATCCTACTCGGGAGTCCGCAGTACCATGACACCTGGGTCTACCTTATCCTTCCAGATGAGCGGTGGGGCCTCGGGCATCGGTGCCGGAGGGAGTGCAGGTGGCACTACCATGATCCTGGGGAACGAGAAAGGGGCCATGCAGAACCTCAACGACCGCCTGGCTACCTACCTGGAAACGGTGCGCAGCCTGGAGCAGGCAAACAGCAAGCTGGAGCTGCAAATCCGGGACTTCCTGGAAAAGCGGGGGCCCGACACCCGCGACTACAGCCGCTACAGCCCCATCCTGGATGACCTGCGCAAAAAGGCAAGTGACAGAGTTCAGCTGAGGGGAGGGGGAAGGTTAATATCCAGTACCTGCTGGAAGATATTCAGCCAAGGTGACAGAGTGATAGTTCTGATAGGAAAATACAAGACAATGAGTAGATGACAAAAAGAGTATTAAACGACGAATAAAGGAGTGCAGTTTGAAAAACTATTACCGAAACAAAGGAAAACAGCTTGAGACCCAATAAAAAGCACTTAACAAACCTTAAGAGAACACTTGACTGAGATGCTGACTTCATGATGTTAGGAGAGGTAATTTACATGCAGTGCTTACAGTGTTTGGCACAGAGAGGAAGCAGATATTAGTAAGAACAATAGCCAAGGGCTGGAAAAGGAAGCATCTGTTTCAAATCGTGGTTTCAGGCAGATATGGTGCAGATCCATCGCACACTGGTATTTGGATTAATCTAGAGTAAGTACTTTATGTCTGAGCAAAAACAAACAGCGTAATAAAAAAAAGAATTGTTGTGCATGTGTTGGTCACAGACCAAACCATCATTCTACTCATATTTGCGTTTAATGTTTTTTTTATGTACAGTAAAACATTTATTTATATGTTTGTTTTTCATTCGTTTATGCAGAAGGTGCTTATAGAATCAGTTTAGCTTTTGGTGTAAATTCAGTGCTTCGATTATTTTTCAACAAAAAAAACATTCTTGTGGGTTCAGCATCTGTCACGATGGAAATGTGCATTTGCGAAATTTAAAAAAAAAGTCATAATTTAAAAAAAATCAATAAATCCTTATGATTTGTCTGAAGTAAACAGAGTTTCCATTCATGTCTTGTGCATTTACTGGAACTCAGTTGAGCTTATTTTCCTTGGTTATTAAAAAGAGACTATACATTTTCTTATATGAAGAAACTTAAAAAATAGCGGACTGACAAAAAAGGATATGTCCATTCTTTAAAGCAAATAAGGGGTGTGGCAGCTCCAAAAATTCCATTGTGACTACTCTGTAATGAGTCACTCAATTTTTTAGCCAAACTGAGTGTGTTGGTGTTGGGGGGAGTGGTAACCATGGAAATGGTCGTAAATATTGTTCCTTTTTGCATCCAAGAAGGCTCCATTCCTGACTGACCTCACTCACAGCTTGAGAACATATGTAACCTTTCAAAGAAAGCCAGAGCACTGAGAACAGATATGCTGTGTTACTGAGTAATTTTTGCCCAAATTGGCAAAATTAATCACATTCCTCTGGTTTCACTGTGCCCCAGAACATTTACTGTATTCTGCATCTACAGCTTTTTGTCAGGACTACTCAATGCAGATTATACAGTTTGGGCTGGCAGAAGAGGGGGTACAATTAATCTTTTGTCTGGAAAACAGTTCAGCCCATACAAAAACGTGCTCCTGGCCATTGCTTTGGATTACAGTATGACTTATGTGCACCAAATCTACCCTTCATTTTTTTGGGATACCATATTAAACTGTATTTTTTTTAAATAGGTGTTTGACATGACGGTGGACAATGCCCGGCTGGTGTTGCAGATTGATAACGCTCGTCTAGCTGCAGATGACTTCAGGGTGAAGTGAGTAAAGCATGCTTAGATGCAGCAGCACAGTGCCGTGTTGAGTGGGTGGACCTACAGCCTGACTGTGTGATCTGCAGGTACGAGGCAGAGCTGACCATTCGTCAGTCGGTGGAGGCTGACATCGCCGGGCTCAGGAAGGTCATTGACGATACCAGCGTCGGCCGAATGAACCTGGAGAGTGAGATTGAGGCAGTGAAGGAGGAGCTGATCTTCCTCAAGAAGAACCATGACAATGTAGGCTGTAACCCCAGTCATCTTCCATAGCCACTTATACAATGTAGGGTTTTGGTAAGCCTATTCAACAAACATGGGACTTACATTATAGGCCAATTAAAGTCACCAGTCCACTTAAACTACATATCATTTAACTTCACTGGACAGAAGGACACACGCAGACACAAAACCTTGGATATGTGAGGCCACAGTGCTACTCACGGTCATTTTTTCATATTCATTATTACCTCTTTTGCTCCTTCTCTTGGCCTATAACAGGAAGTTATGGAACTGCGCAACCAGATTGCCCAGTCAGGAGTGCAGGTGGATGTCGATGCACCAAAAGGACAAGACCTGTCACGAGTCATGGAGGAGATGAGGGCAAACTATGAGAAGATGGCAGTGAAGAATGCAGAAGAACTCAAGGCTTGGCATGAAAACCAGGTGACCATTTACCCTTTACCTATCTCCTAGATTGGATGCAAACATTTAGACTACCTCATTCACTTTTGCAACCAATATCCATGGAAAGGATATTCATTATCTCCTTTCTCCATGGTCAGTACTGCTTTCTCTATTTCTCTGTCTTTGTCCCTCAAAGATCTCAGATGTTCAAGCCCAAGTGTCACAGAACACGGAGGCCCTCCAAGGTGCACGCACAGAGCTGAGTGACCTTCGCAGACAGGTGCAGACACTGGAAATTGAGCTTGAGTCACAAAGGAACTTGGTAAGAGTCTTTCCGAGTTGACCCAACAGATGAAGCCCCACGGAAGTAATTGAAAACATGGATGGATGAACGTTTTCATGACTTTCTTATTATTCTTACCTTCCATACTCTTCCCCACTCTCTGGTCTCCATCTCAGAAAGCAACACTAGAAGAAACTCTACGAAACACAGACTTGCGCTCCAACATCGAGGTGGAGAAGTACAACAACATCATCCTGCAGCTGGAGGCAGAGCTCATGCAGCTACGCAACAACATCCAGCAGCAGGGACAAGATTATGAGGCTCTGCTCAATATCAAGATGAAACTGGAGGCGGAGATCGCCACCTACAAGAGACTGCTGGATGGTGGGGACCTCAAGTGAGTCGCGGCTGAGTGCAGCAGGAGTGGAGTTTAATGATAGGGAAAATGAGCAAAGCCGTAATAAGCAGCCTCGCTGCAGCGGCACATCTTGAGTCACGCAAACATTAATCAAATCCTTGTGTCTCCACGCATGTGATGTTTAGGCTGCAAGATGCTCTTGAGGAGCAGAAATCCAGAGGGAAGTGATCCAGGCAGGCTGGAAAACAGCTCCTCTATGAGCAGAAATGAAGGAACAAGAAAAAAGTATTTCGAGCTTCTGCCAGCTTGTTCATTCCACACCTATTGCCATGCTCTCGCTGTAATTCGGTTTTTAAATAAAAGCAAGTCTTCACCAGCATATTGACTCCCGTGTATCCTTAAGAGTTATATACTAATATCTAATCACTTCCGTCCTGTGTTCTTTAAAATGAAGTCCATTCATCTATCTATTTTCCGTACCCGCTTGCCCTATTCACGGTCACGGGTGGTGCAGAACCTAACCTGGGAGCAATGGGTACTAGGCAACGACATCCTGGAGACGTGTGGACACAGGGCTACCCACAGTCACTGAAGGCCGGTTCCCACTTTGTCTGATTGATTCCTTCTTTGGATTTTGTATGTTATCCTGTAGTCCATAATGAAGTAGTCTAGGTGAATTAGAAAACTAGATGCATAGAAAGCTTGCCCTGTGAGGAAATGACATTCCGTCCAGGATATCCTCTGCATTGTGTTTCCTGGGATATGCTCTAGAATCACTGTGTGCGCTGCATTACATGGATTATTTATACTGTGCCCAAAAGCCATTGTACAAGTCCCAGCTGAAAAGTATTAATAAATAGAGATACATACCAAGGGCGTCAATTATTTGTAATATACACTAAAACACAAGAGGAGTATAAGCAACACAATTACAAACAACAAAACAGCACAATACTGATAAGTAAACCAATAGATTTGCAAGAGGAGAGCCAATCTAGGCTGCAATGGCCATGTCATTTAAGGATTGTGGATGTTGTCTGAGGTGGCACTGTCCTGCAATGCAGGTTCAGGTGCGTGTAAGTGTGACATCGTGGCTGTAGTCTAACCTGCTGACTTGTATGGAGAATTGGCTCACTGATGGGCTCCATGGCCACAGCTTCTACCGTACTTTTATGCAAGCAGACTTGAAATATTTTTGGCATTGTATAATTTTAGCATGTCTAGAAGGGCTGCGCAGCCCGCTGACCTTTCAGCCCTGGAGACTTTTTTCTCCTTATTCGGGAGTTTTTGGTTCATGTTCTCTATTGTCTTCATAAATTCTTTCCTTCTCTCCCATTTAGTATATTTTGCAATAATAGCGTATTGCCACACACTCTCACTTTGGGCAACTGCACTGTAGAAGGTAATATAGAAAAATGCATTGAATGAAATTAGGAACTCGCAAAGGAAGTTGTCAACAAACTAAATTAACTTAATATGAGAACTATGCATTTATGTTCCACAAAATTAAGACTTCAGGGAACCACATACACCATGATAAAATGACCTTGAGCTGGCAGCCATGATAGAACAAGAGTCTTCACAACCCAAATGCAGTGTCTGATCCCCTCGCTAGACAGCAGTAAACACTGCGGAGCTCACTGTACACCAGGCAAACGCTCTTAACTTTTCTGTTACACAATCAGAGGTGTGGGGCTTCTACCATGGAGGAGAGTGACCTCTCCCCTCAGCAGATGTGTGGGGTTGCTGCATAGCCTGTGAAACCTGACCAGTCCATGACTGGTAACAGAATAAAAGCAGGAATCTGGAAACTTCCTCTTATAAGTGAACCTGGAGTGTGGCCAAGGAAAGTCAACGCATGTTTTCCATGGTCCCATTGTGCTTTTGGCATGATGTTGGTCTCCCCCTAACTCAAGTTAGATCCAGTGATGTTACTTACCATACATTTAAACACACACATACTGTACAAATTATTATTTTTTAAAGAATCAATAATAAAGAATTAGTAATACAAAAATAAATAATACTATGTAATGTACCGGTATGAAATTAAACTCACAGATGATAATGACACTAAATTCTTCAAGGATGACTTTGCAGCTAGCATATTATAGGCAGTGAGCCCATTAACTACAGGTGACACGTCCCACCACTCAGCATGCATTACACAGACATAAAAAACACACCCATTACCAAAAAATATATATAAAAAATCGCTATTCTACTATTCGCACTATATGCAAACAGTTGGGATATGACAAACAAGCCCGAGAGCTTGCTTCCCCTAACTTACAAAATACATAATTACAATATACATACAATATAATTACATAAACGTACAGGGCTTAAATAATATACCTCAGCTACCTTCTTTATTTATATTTAGTTTGCAGATGTTTTTCTCTGAAGCGACGTACAAAATTCATACCATTTCAAATTAAATTTGAATACGGTACACCTCTGAACTTTGGAAACATTGAATTGACTGTCTCCTGAAACATTAGGGGTCTTTTATTGTGTTTCTCTTTGTTGTTTGTCTGTCTGTGAATAATGGACCATGAGTCTGCAAATAAATAAATAATAATAAAATAAATTGCTGCGTATTTATATGCACTGTACGTATAACGCATGCAGGCTGGGGGACCAGTCTGTCACGTTTGTACCAGATGTTTTCAACCATTATGAACCATTAGTGTTATACTGTTGTAATAAATTAAATTTCAAAATACGTAGTTTAATAAGTCTAATTATACAATCTATATTTTAAGGAGTGAGCATCCCTAAAACGCTACGCAGAATTAATAAAAACGCAAAAGGGTCGTTCAGTTTTCATTAGCAGCGTGTTTTATTCGAAACATCATACCTGAATAACCGATCAGACATCCCACCCGTATTCACAGGGAAAGTGCGAAACTGGTTACGATGCTTTCCATAAAATATGCAGTAAGGGCTACAATAGCTAATTGGCTTCTTTTAGAAAGTTTTCCCTTCTTGGAGACACACATAGGGTGTACTGCCAAAAACAATGACGAACAAAGACGAAGTAAAACGAAACACACTGATATTTAGACGGCCATAAGAAAGACTGACTCGTCAAACCGCAGTGAGTAATGTCGGTCAGCGGACTCGCTTCTAAAATGGCTGGCAGCGACGCCACGGGAATTAATCATCTTAAACGAAGTTCAGGTAAACCGCTTTTCTTGGAACACCCCTTTTACTTCTGCTCAGTTTTTAAAATTGCACGATATGTAACATATCTTTAATGACTGCTTTCCATTATCTTAAAAATAAAGTCTGACTTTTTCCACTTCATTGTTAACGTAAAGGATCACAGATATAAATATCATGGAGGCCACTTTGAGTTTTACAAACTGTTTTAAAACTAAAAGGCTCCTGCGCTTGGCTAATTAGTTCAGTTCTTCTTGTGCTTTTACTGGCTTGTTCCCTTGATTGAAAGACTCATCCAGCTGATTCACATTAACATTAGTGACACATGCATGATTGTAAGAGACCAACCGATAGGCACGTGTACATCAAGAACTCAGTGATTAAGTGAAATCCTGGTCCTTTAGATTGAAATGGTAATATACAAATCCTGTCCTAGCTCAGGTTATGTATGACTGTGGTACAGTCATACTTTTTGAAGTCTGCTATTAATTTATGTCCTCCCTGACATGGATTATCTGGTCACCGTACATTGTTACCCAAAATTGTTGCATCCACTCTGTTCAAGTAGGTTTATTTCAGGTAAGATGAAAGGTAAGTTCGCCATTTCTGGGTAAGACTAATCCCCTGAAAGCAGAATGTCAAACTTTTCATAGCAACAAGAAAAAGGATCAGTGTATTTATATTGGGGCTTATCCAATCATGTTCCTTAATGGTAAACCTGGAGCCTATCCCAGAAGGGAATCAAACCCACAACCATGGAAGGGCAAGACCACAACTCCAGCCACTGAGTCACCACAGAACCATGTTTTTGGGGGATTGGGAAACCATCTGTTTATAAAACTACTAATTCTAGGGTCAATTATTGTTTTTAATTCTTCTCACTGTACCACAGCTATCATTAAAATGATTAATCTAGTATTAAAATATGTAGATGGGCATGACAGTTTCAATATATTGGACATTGTGTTGTAAACTATACAACTTGGGGAGGGCCGGGTGATATAAATGATATATTGACTTATCGTCATATCAAATTCAAACGGTAATAGGAAACACTTCAATAAACTGTCGATAAGAAACATCGCCCGATGTCTCACATCAGCATCTCAGAAACGAATGCAAATTCCAAACAGTCATGTGGCAGTCTTTTAAAAATGAACAGCCTGTGCTCAACAAGGTTGACTGAGTTAGCGCAGCATGTCACATGGTACTGTTTTGGTAATATGGAAGATATAAGTGCTCTATCAAAGGTAGCTTCAAGTGTCAGTGAAGAAAGTAACAGATCAGCAGCCACAAAGAAGATACTCTGGATAAAAAAAAAAATATATATTGAAGTCTGCTATTAATTTATTATTCTTATTCTTAAATGTTTTATTTTTGTAGCATGACAATAATTTTTCAAAATTTGTCTGTACTACGTTTAATTGTTTGCACTATGTGTACTGTCTCTTTGGCACTATATGTATGTTCATATTCTTGCTTCTGTATGCCTTGTAATTTTACCCTGGGATCAATAAAGTGCATCTTAATCATAATTATGAAGTCCGATATGCAACAGACTGGTGTTATAGATTGTGATCTCTGCCGAAAACCTGTGCCAATTAAAACTCTAAATGCTGTGAATTTATTTCGGCGCCTGAAGCGTTGCATTCAGTGGAACATGTTTGCAGTCACAAACACCACCAATTAGGGGTTCCACTCTCAATCCGAATAAATGCTGGACAAACTTCATCCCATATTGCTTAAAAGTGGGACAAAGCATTTTATTTTTCATTTTGCAGTGACAACTCTGCCGGCAGTGTCAAAACCCCTGTCTTGGAGCAAGCAGTGAATCAGCCGGAGAGTTACCCTAGCAACCAAACGTACTGTTGTCATTTTCTAGTATTATATGCCAAGACAAAAATGTTTATTTTTATGTAATTTATCAAAATTAAACTTCAGTTTACAGAGCATTCAATTTGTTGCATTTTTTAATGTTCTGAATCTGTTACGGGTAATACATTGAGTAATGCAATAATGACTTGAATTACATCATGAGAATTATTGATATCATTTGATGTAAAAAATATCATAGTAAAATATTTTGGCATGTTGCCTGAGCCCTAAATCCATTACATGTGCAAGAGTTGGAAGAGTCGGAAAAACTAAGAAGAACATAAAGCTGGTTCCTTGTTTGTGCGTTTTGCATGACAATAAAACTGTCTGAGTGTATGTACCTATCCAACGAGTGCAGTCGATGTGATTTCTTATGTATTTGCCGCCCCCTAACGGCTGAAAATATACGCCCACTTTCAAATTTTTAGAAGATAATGTTCGTGTGGACCGGGATTTTTTTTTTTTTTAAACAGTGGAGGAAAAACACCGTTTTAAAGGATACCTGTGTACGTGTGGACAAAGCATACTTGTTATTCGTTAAGTTCTCCCCAAACGAGCTTGATGGGCCGAATGGCCTCCTCTTTATTATTATGGCCTACCATTAAAAAAATACTTTTTACAACACTATCGTACATAATATTTATTTAATAGATGCTTTTTCTCCAAAGTAAAATAAAACATACACTTTGAGAAAGCAGGGTTGGTTAGTCTTCGGAGCGATTAGGGGCAGTTCAGTGTTCACAATTATACTCAGTACAATGTGCATGGGGGGTATCTTCCAAGACCTACCACGGATAGCCAAAACCACAGATAATAATGAACCAGCTGTGGACCCCATAAATAACATGATTTTTACATGTGGTAATTGATAAATCACACACAGTAAAACATTACCAGCATTCAATATGGTAATAATAATGTACATTTAACAGCAATGTACAGCAGGGCTGGACCAGATATCTGGCATACGAGCATTTTCCTGGTGGGCCAATGGATACGTGGCCCGGTAAATTTATCGTGGAAGATCCCCCTCCCCGCTTGGGAAAATTTTCCAAATTTATCTAAATTTATCTCAAATCTAAGAGGATTGAGTACCTGAATGTGTCTTTGAGTGCTTAATCTGTTAAACCTACTTGGGGAAATTCTCAGTACTTATAAATAATATTATTCTTTCCTGTTGAGCTATTTGAAACTGCACTCCCATACTGTATTAAACCCCTTATTTAATATGTTTAATCACCCTCCATTTGTTCCAAAGACTCATTAAGGACAACAAAAAGTGGGTTCCTGGTACAGCTGTTGATGTGTCTGGTCCACTGTCATGCAGAGTGAGGACACCAGAGGGAGACATTCCACCACCGCCATGTACTGTGGGTATAAAACGTGTACACACCCCCCCCACTTAAAATGTCAGGTTTTTGTGATGTGAGAAAAAAAAATTAGACCACGATAAATCACTTCAAAACTGGGCCCAGCCAGAGTCTAGACCTAAATCTGCAGGGTGACCTGAGTAGGGCTGTGCACAAGAGATACCCTCGCAATCTGACAGATTTAGAGCACTTTCACAAGGAAGCGTGGGCAAATACTGCCAAGTCAAGATGTGGCATGTTGATAGACTCCTACCCAAAAACACTGAATGCTGTAATTAAATCAAAAGGTGCTTCAACAAAGTACAAGTTTAAGTTTTTAAATGGTTTATCGTGGTCTCATTTTTTTTGACATTATTTTTTACAAACCTGGCATTTTAATAGTGATACATTTTTTATATCCACTGTACCACATGAACTTTTAATTGACCCATTTAATCCCGCAGGTTACACAGGCAATCACATTTTTGTGTAATATTTTTTAAGCTCCTAAAGAGTGGTTGTTGCCTGTATGCCCAAAAGGCTTCCTGTGAATGAAAGCAGATGTGGTCTTGGTGGCATATAAACAGCGATATGGCGCTAGTGTCAACAGTCACATGATCAGAGCAGTCTAATTCTTGCACTCTCATGGCATGCTCCAATATTTTTTTGTTTCCTTGGTTTTTAGCAGTGTTTGATTTTCTTTTTGATGTTCATGTGATCCAGTGCATACATTTATGCCTTTCAGTTTTTAGCTAAGGAACGTTGAAGGCAAACAGACTGATCATGCCGTGCAGAGGCTGGAACGGGGACCTGTGAGGCGCCGACAACAGGCAGCAGCCCCAGCAGCTGCTTGTGTCAGTGGCGGTCAAGCCCAGGTCGACATCTGACTCGATGCATATGTACTTGCGAGTATTTATACATTTTGTAGATTGAGATACCCTCTGGTCTCTTATCCTATTAATAACTCCATGTTTTTGTGAATACAATTATACAAATATATTTAGAGGTCTTTGTAAATATATCTTCTGATATGCGAGTGAAACAAAAAATGAGAGATTATTCATGGAACTCAACCAGGATCCAAATTTATGTGAGAAAACATAAATGTCCGTGAAACAAGCAATTCTTTACTGGCAGCGGTTCCCTTCTCTGCATGTTCCTCAGCTCATAGAATTCCTGAGCTTTATACTACTAACGGGGCATTTAATAGATGTAGTATAAGTGCAGTTTTATATAAGCACATTCATCCATATTTTCTGATGTGATGTTAGGGTACAATGCATTACAAATGGGTAATCAAAATCAGGGGAGAAAGGAAATTAAGATCTTGCGTGACTGTAGGATAGCTCTACTTAATGGCCAATGAAGATGTTGGTTCCAGGAAAGAAAGCCGAATTAGTTTAAAGGGGAATATCTATAGTTGAATAACGTGCTCCTGTGGAACAGAAATTTCAGGCGCTCAAATTGGGTTAATTTTCTAACCATTTCAGAAGGTTCCCCAGATCTGTGCCTGGTGAATAGCTTTCTCTTAAGGTCTCATTGGTATATAAACACTGAAATTTTAAGCAGTATAATTTGTTTTAGTTTTTAAATGCACCCTCTCTACACGCTTGCTTTCCTTTATGAAGGCATAATTCGATTGAAAAGTGCAGTCAAATGTTTTACCAGAACTGCAGTGATGCAGGTGGTTTGCCAAATCCCCACCTTTACTCAAAATGCGTAATACAAATGCAACAATGCTTTGCTTGCACGAGCTACTAACTGAATAATTTTAAATCAAGGTAATGCACCTAATATAGAAAATACAGCTTTGTTTCTGCTTACTTCTGTTTGTGCTTCTAGATCACAGCCTGTAGAATAATTAAAAGCAGGGTTTAAATATAGACAGAGCTCAGCTCCAACACCTTATATCCAAAATGCACCTTGCCAGAGCGCAGCTCCGCATCCTTCAACGTTAACCTATTTTCTTAATGTCCCAACATTAAGAAAAACATTCAAAGTGAATTTTTAATAAG
Organism: Mormyrus hasselquistii; assembly: GCA_026779605.1. NCBI lineage: Eukaryota > Metazoa > Chordata > Actinopteri > Osteoglossiformes > Mormyridae > Mormyrus > Mormyrus hasselquistii. The sequence continues at coordinate 1,250,641 of JAODKE010000118.1, forward strand.
AGGTCAGTTTTGAGTTAAAAATCATGTTTTTTTAATCAGCTTTATTGTGAATCTTCATTAGTAGCTGTGAGCAGACACTCAGTTTTTGCGTGTATGGGATGTTGCTTTGACGCCTTAAGATCAGTGTGTGGTATATGTCTAATGTTTTTGTTTTTTATTAACTAATCTTGCTTACCGTACTGCCGCCAAACCACTACAGCTAGACTCTGCTAAATGTAAGACCTGTGTAAGAACATCTAAGGAGTGATTTGTGAATAACCTGATATTTCAGTGCATTTTCATAGAGACAATACAAATGAATTTTTACGTTTCATTTACATTCAAGTACTATTTAACCACGCAATATGTAAAATACCCAAAACAAATAAATATTACTGTTTAATCACATTTTTTAGTTTATTCTGTATCTCTTTAAAGTGGTGACACAACATGCCAACAAATGAACATACTGCATCTTTAACATCATGAACAGAAATACATATGATTACTAATTCACAAAGCAGCTTATTGAGGAGCCCCCATCCCATACCTGACATGGAGAAGGAATCACATGACCTTGTCACGTAATGTGTGGAACCCTGGGAGAATGTGGAGAATCAGCACTGTCCTGGAAGCATGGGCAGAGCCAGTCCTCTCCAAAGCAGGGTGTCAGTGTCATTCTTGCCTTTCAGTCTCCCCTCACTGTGCCCCCGGCTCTAGGGTGTTATTTTTGATTCCCGGCTGGAATTTGCAGTTGGCCAGAGGAGGACATCCTGAATCAAATGTATTCAAAACAGTGGGGGCTTCAAAGAAGACTTTGACTTTGTACAATTTATTTGTACTTTCACACATAAATATTGTTATGGTGGTCTTGCATAAAAATTCTTGTTCTATTTCTGTATGTCACCCGTAATTGTTTCTCTTGAAGTTGTACAATGGATAGTTGCTACAGAAGGTTTCAAGGGAAATTGTGAACTACACGTGATTCAGTCATCCACCCAAATCATGCCGCATGCCCTAAAATCACTGTATGTTGTTTGTGGTGAGTTGGAAATGAAACATTCGAAATGCACAAATTTAGTTTTCATTCAGAAAATAAAGAAAGACAACCAATCATGATTTAATGATGCAAATGCAGGTGTTGTGTTAGGGTCTGACTGAAGACTGCCAAGTTTGTAGAGAATCTGTTGCCTTCCTGTGGGTAAACTGCCAGGCCAAAATGGAGCCCTGGGAACGGGGGAGTGGCTGTGTGTCAACCGACAAAAACAGCTGCCTCACCGCAGAGTCATAAACCGTGCCAAGGGTCTGACGGCAGGGAGACTAACGCAAATCTGGAGAGGACAGAAGGGCGTCCCGAGATCCATGGGGTGTGTGCTAAGCAAATGGTGCTGCTGGGGCAGCCCCGGTACCATGGATGAAGGAGAGCCGGCAAAGATGGGTCACTTTGATGGCAACTGTGAAAACACGAGGGCGACCAAGGTAAGGTGCTATATAACAGTCTTTAGGTCTTTAGTCAGAACGTACATCCATCCATAGATACATACATACATACATACACCACCTGATGTAGTATAGCTGTTAGCTGATTCATGGAAAAAAAAACATTCAATGAGCTTACATTTTATAAGGTTGCAGGTCTTCTTTGAAGGCATTGCAAGGCCTCTTCTCATGGACTGAAATTTGTAAGCTTAAAGTTAAAAATCCCCGCTTTGTGATATCCGGCTACCACTGGCACACATGGTAGGTGTGTTGCATCTGCGCTTCAGTTAACATAAAGATGTCTGGTGGTTTGAGTGCCATGTGACCTTAATGCAGTCTGGTTGATTTTATGGTAGCAATATGGATTCTAGTAAGAGTAGTTTGCAGTGCCTGGACTGACCTTTTTACAAAGACGAACCTGATTAGGGTCAGAAAACACTGATGTTGCGTAAAGTTTGGTTCCTTAAAGTTTTTGGGCTGGATTGTTACCTGGTTCCTTAGTCGCTTCCTGTGCTGTTTTGTCACATTGGTCATCAGTAATCACTGTGATATTGGTATAGACTGATACTGTTGAGAACCTGGTTTTCTTTGAGCAAGAGGAAAATGATTTCTAAAGGCATTGTTTTAAGACTGGTGTATGAAATTTCTATGTAAATAAACTACGTTACCACAAGTGATTATAAAGACCCACTCAAAAGACCCAAAAACTTTTTGTGTAAATTCTTTTTTGTAAATCATCAACACCTTTCTGCATCTCTCAATAGCAGTTCATATTGTTATGTTCCAGGAAAGAGGAATGCATTTTTAGACTTTAGAGGTCAAGGAGTGTCTTACACCAGTCCGTGTGAGGGCAAAAGGTTCATCGGTGTCTGTTCTTCGTCTGTCAAAGCCAGTTTGACAAAACTACTTTGGTAGGATGATTTTACGCCTGTCATGTCCTCCTGTCTGACATAGATGTGATGCATACATTGCAGAAAAGTCTAAAACATGTTTTTTTTTTTTTACATCAAAGACAGACTACTAATCCACTATGCAAGGAAAAGCCATGAACCAGTAAAGTTGTCCGAGCCTCATTCTTTCAGCACGGGCATGATAAAAGGACACTGCACAAAGTCAAAAAATAAGGAGTTCATTTAAAAAAAAAAAAAGAAAAAGAAACCTGATCACCAATAACAGTTGATTAATGTTAAAATCTTTGAGCTTTGGTCAATGATGTTGCATATACTAAGTGGAAAAGTGTTGAGAAACACTTGAATGAATGAATACCACCCATCCCCCTCACCCACTATGTCTTGAATGTACGCCAGCCATCTATAAAAGATGGGATATGAAAAGTGTCACCTTCCAGCAAACCTCATTTCACAGGCACCCCCCAAAACATGCAAGGGGGAGGAAAGGGCTTCCAGTGGATATAAATAACGTATTAGGACACACTTTACATGCCCCACCTGCTCCAGACCCGTCCTGGAAGGAATGTGAAACGTGAGGATGTACGTTTGACTGTGTCCAGGATTCCTGGCTTTTACCAGTTCAGTGGTGTGTGTGTGTGTGTGTATGTGCGTGCGTGTGTTTGTGTGTTCCAGGTATACATTACATTGTGAGGACCAAATGTCCCCACAATGTAAGAAAAACCTGTTATTTTGACGTTGTGTGGACCATTTTTTCAGTCCCCACAAGGGGAAATTTAGTTTTATAGAAATCTGTGATTGCAATCAAAAGACTAAAAATGGCAAAAGACTTGTGTTTTGTTTGGTAACTTGTGGTTAAGGTTAGAGCTAGATATGGGTTAAGGTTATCAATGGTGGGATTACGGTTTTGCCCATAAAAAAGAATGGACGGTCCCCACAAAAATATGAGTACAGGTCTGTGTGTGTGTGTATGTGTGTGTGTTTGTTTACTAAATGAGGGTGGGGGATGGGGGGTGG
>JAODKE010000118.1:1261455-1299154 GCA_026779605.1 Mormyrus hasselquistii
TATGCAGTAACCATCAACTTAACTATTGGTTTTGAGAATAACTGGGCAGCTGATTGAGGATGACATGTTGGCCCAGTGGGAATACAGTTGCCTCTCAAGGTTGGAATTTTATTTAGAATTAGGTTTAGGGATATGGTCAGGATTAGTGCTTGAATTTGGGTTAGAGTTAAGATTACAGTTAGCATTAGGTTTGGGGTTAGGTTTAGGATTGCCATTAGGGTTAGAACTTTGCCTTAGGGTTGTGACTGGGGTCCAGGTTGGGATTATGTTTATACAGTATATGACAAGACTGAAGGTACATTTTAACAGGGTGTGTGATTACCACTCGGAGAGTGCAGCATTAGATTGTTATCCGAAAGAATGAGCTGTTTTATCTGAATGCAAGCGTAAGAATTTCCATTCAGTTTCCAGTCACTTCCATTAAATGTACCTCTTCCTTTATTTTCTCTTTATTTTCGTATTCTCTTAGCCTTTCTTAGCCATTTAGCAGGATCAGCACAAACATTGTTGAATCCAATTTGCTCTGTTTGGTTGTTTACGTTGGTATGTCTGCTTCCTTGGTTTGTTATTTTTGATTGATGTGTATGTGTTGTGCCATTAGTCTTATTATTTAGTACACATGCATTACTTTTGGTTTAAAGAAAGTATTCTTAAACTGAGAAATATTTTCTTCTGCTTTAGGAGACAGCTCCTTGTGCCCGATCTGTCTGCCTGGACCAGGTATGATTATTAATTTGATGTACAATGTATGCATTCAAATTATGCTATAAATGCTACCTCTTAAACAAATATTCCACTCTCTTCCACAAATTCTCACTCAGCATTGCATTTCTGTGCTGTTTACACTCCTCTCGATAATAAATTTGTTACGATCTTCATTGTTGCCAAGCCAAGAATCAAAATTGTAAGATATCGAATTGACGTTATCCTGCAGCAATCCAGGGCTGATGGTCATGATGTGGACCTGCTAATCTCTATATGTTTAATAATATTGCCTGTATCTATCAACTAATAATGCAAACATTTCAATGGTAAGGAAGGTTTTGCGAAAAATTATATTGCAAAAAAAATATTGTTGTTGTGGTAATTTAAGGCTGTGATTTTGTGGCGTCTGTTCAACTTTGTTCGGAATAAGCGATTTGAAGGTGGACAGATCGATTTGTTTGAACTATCCTTCTCTCTCTCTCTGGTTTAAGGATTTGTATAAAGCTGTGTCCTGCACCGAAGAGAGAAGTCTCCACGCCCGGTATCATGGACCTTCTTACACACACTAGCTAGTATTTCTCTGTCCATCACTCACTGTGCCACACCCTATTTAATCATTTGTTTTATTGTAATCTAATTCTTATTATCCATCATATGTTTGCTTAGCTTTTTCCTCTCTTCTTCAGTGTCTGCGCAGTTTCCTGATCATTTGCATGCTAAATCATCTTTTGTTTCCTCCTCTGGTTCTGCAGCCACAGTGTGCTTCAGGTGATGGACAGAGTGATGGAGAGCTGCTATAACTTCGACCTGACCTACATCACTGAGAAGATCATCTCTGTCTTCTTCCCACCTGTAATGGAGGAGCAGCGATATCAGGCCAACCTCAAGGAAGTGTCCGCCATGCTCAAATCGAAGCACCAGGACAACTTTGTGGTCTGTCTGGAAGAGACATGTTTCTCTGCCCCCCCCCACCCATCTTTTACCTCTTTTTTGTACTGTTAATGTTACCATAAGTACCTCAACATTAACCACCTGTTGTCCATAGTGTCTTAACAGTATGGTCATTTATTGTAGCTAAAGTATTATATAGTATTATAAAACAATTATTATTATATAGTAGTGTGAAACATTTGTCAAACATGTGAAAAACATGTTTATGTTCAGTACTGGGACACGTATAGTAATTTTTGAAAATTCTGACAGGCTTTTGCTTTTTCTTTAACTCAGATCTTTAATCTGTCTGAAAGGCGTCATGATATCACCCACCTTAACCCAAAGGTAATGAATCAATGGAGAAGGACAATCTGGTTGTCTGTCATAACACTGATGTCATAATCTACTCGTATGTTTCATTTTGTACTTGTATCATGTTCTGTCGATTGTTTTGTGAAATTATTACTGTATGTTACCTGAAATTCTGTATATATGTCGTGTGTTTCATGTGCCTCTTTCTCCTTATATCATGTTTCCTAAACCTCCATCACCAGCCTGCCTTAATTGTCTGGGTTCTGCCTGTCTTCAGGTCCATGACTTTGCTTGGCCTGACCAACATGCCCCCCAGCTTGACAAAATCACTGCTATCTGCAAAGCCATGGAGGCCTGGCTGACTTCTGACCCTCAGCACGTGGTTGTCTTGTACTGCAAGGTTGGGAATCTGAACCTGAATTACTAGTAACAATAGGTGATGTGTACAATATATAAACCGTTTTCCATTAAATAAGAGAAGTGCTGATGGAAATAGATGCAGTCATAAACGATGAGGTGGGGGACTCTCCAAGTCCTCACAGCTCATAAGGACACGTTAGTTAATTCCTAATTGATTTTATTTTTTTTTTCTTTTTCTCAGGGGGACAAAGGCAAAACAGGGGTCATTGTCGCAGCCTACATGCAGTACAGCGTCTCAGCTAGGTAACCTGCAATGATATTGCATTACTTTGGATGCTTCCTGGTCACTAAATCCCAGCTGTTTGTGGATGTTTTGCTGGCTGAATGTCTCATCTGGGCTCTATCTTTGTGCACAGGGCTGACCACCTCCTCAGCACAATAGCCATGAAGAAGTTCTGTGAGGACAAGCTGTCATCATTTCTCCACCCATCTCAAAACAGGTAAAAAACAAAAAAACTTCCATCCTGCTTTCTCCTAAGGGCCTCTCCTTCATGGGTCTCGATTTTTTTACTAAAGCATTTAATCTCTATCTTCATGTTATATGGACGACTAAACACTATCATTCTGATTAGGTATGTCTACTACTTTGGTGGGCTCCTCTCTGGGACCATCAAGTTAAACAGCAGCCCCCTCTTCCTCCACCAAGTCCTCATTCCCAGTCTGACCAACTTTCAGGCAGGCAGAGGTGGGAGAATGTCCTTTGTTATTCTAGCAAGCGTAAAATGTGTATTTCAGCCATGTTTCCACTTTTACAAATCTTGTCAAACAGGCAAAGAGCACTGTGTTTTTTGATATTCAAAAACGTACATTGTGCTATTCAGTATGTGTTTAGTACAATATAATACTGGTGAAAGACAGGCTTTTTAATCTTGACCTTCATACAGACATTTTCATTCTGCAAACACAATGGATAAGCGAGAATTGTTCGAATATTCCAGAGTCATGCTAGTTCACATGGATTTTTCGGTCACTGATCATGCAGGGTATTTCCCCTTCCTGAAGATCTATGAGTCCATGAAGTTGGTCTATACCTCAGGAGTCTAGTGAGTATGGTAGGAATAATATGTATATTTGGATAGCCATAGATTTCTTGCTATTCTTAATGCTCTGAGTGCATCTTGTATACCTGTGTGGTCTGTTTAGTAATCCACAGAGTTCCACTGCCCAGAGCCTGTGTGTGACTATCGAACCAGCCCTTCAGCTAAAAGGAGACATCATGGTAAGTCAAGCTGAACTGTTAGTGTGGACAAGTGGACTTTATGCCTTTTCCTCTGCACAGGAATTTAACCTACTTCCATTGTCTCCACCCACAGGTGAAGTGCTATCACTGGCGCTCTCAGGATGGACGGACAGACGCGATTTTTCGACTGCAGTTCCACACCGGCACCATCCATGGAACTCAACTGTGGTTCGGCAAAGATGAGCTGGATGAAGCCTGTGCTGGTACTTCGGAGGGGATGGGTGGGAGGGAGATTGTCAAGATGGGTGGAAGAGAGGAATTTGGCAACAGAATGACAGTTAAGGTCATTGACTGTGACAAGAAAAGAATAGCTTGGAAAGGAAGAATGGGAACAAACACAAGTGCGAATAGGTGCAAGTAACTTGATTTGCGGGATCTGAATTCCCTGGTTTCTGTTCTTCTATGACCGGAATTCATAACTTTGTCCATTTTATAGATAATCAGTTTCCCTCGGATGCTAAAGTAGAATTTGTCTTCTCTTCTGGACCAGAGAAATTCAAAGGTATTCTTCATTTTATACAATGGCTTTCATGTCTGCCTCCACATTTTCTCCCAGTTGTACTGCAAAAATTTTCATTCTGCATGTTTAAATCTTAGAACAGGATTACCAGAAGAATGACCCTAAAATCACAGTTGAATATTCTGCTAGTCCCCTGGTACGCTGGGACTCCTACAAGAACTTCAATCTCCGGCATCAGGACAGCATGGGAGGTAGCTTTAACAATACTTGTAGAAATTTTACCTAAACAAAAATGTTCTGAGGGCAGAAGGTAAAATGATTGGTTCAGAGAGATAACCAATCAAATTGTATTGGAGGTGGGCCCAAGCAACTAGAAGAGACAGGACCAAGACATCTGAGTGATTGGTTCCACTTCCTCTAGTTATTTTGGCCCACCTCCTCTTCAATCTGATTGGTTATCTTTCTGAATCAATCATGTTTCCTTCTGCCCTCAGAACATTTTTGTGTGAGTAACACTCCCATGAGCTTTAACAATCCAACATTTGTAAAGAATTTATTTTTATTCTTACATTTTCCTTTATTTCTTGTTATGCATCCAAATATAAGGTATATGTGATTGGTAAGGACTGTGACAATAAGTCTGAACATGTACCAGCATGTTTAAAACACATTTTCACTGTCACTTTCTCAGATATTTCCCACACTCGTGGTCCCATTGATGGCAGCCTATACGCCCAAGTGAAGAAGCGTCGTGGGCCCGGTTTTAGTACCGTGTTTTCCATTAATGGAAGCCCTGTAGCCCGAGGTGAGCAGAGGCCTAGCCAAAATTTGCAGAAAGTGCCTACTGAATACCTACAAGACCCTGCTTGGCCTCCTGCTCAGATGGGCAGGAAGGAGCAGGGGTCCCTGGTAGGTAGTCCAGAGGGCAGAAATGAAAAAAGAACAAAGGAGAAAGAGGACAAGGAGACGGCCATCGTGGATGACCGCAAGACTGCTCCCGAAGAGCGTACAGAGGCTGTTAGAGTTAGCTGCTGGTCCCACAGCTACAAAAAACCAGTGTGCAAGGCCCCAGTGTGCCTGCCAAAGGTATGCTGTCTGGATCAATGTGACAGCAGTGTCTTTCGTCCTCTCCCATCAATTTCACCCTATTCCAAAGCCTCCCAGAGTCCGCCTACCCCTTACCAGCACCATAATGGCCCCTCTCACCTGTCTCTCCCATGGCACCCACATCGCTGTTACTCTGAATGCTCCCTTCCTCACTTGTATCCTTACGGATCTTGTGATGTCCCTATATCCCCGCACGCTCACACCCTCCCTGCGACCAGCAGGCTGCTCTGTGGAGAGGAGGAATGCACGCCATACCATCATCATTCCCAGGGGAACCAGCTTTGCTCCCATCTATGCCAATTCCCCAATCGTTACCTCCAACCATTTCTAACTGGTGGACCAGTGCTCACCAGGTGCTGCAGCCAGTGGGACAAATCTGCCCAAGTTTTTGGCTCCATTCCCAACAAGCAGCTCAGTCAAAGAGAAGTAGTGCATTGGCGTGGAGAGGCGGAAATACATCGGGGGAATGTACCAAGGGAAGTGTCATATATGGAGCAACAAGGAGATACAAATATCTATTGGAACAGGGAGGCAGAACTTTACCAAGGAGCTGGTCAGCAACAGAGTGAGGAAACCACACTACCATCCGAGGAGGAAAAAAATTTAGAGATACAGATGGAAAGGGAGGAAACATTTTGGCATCAGACAGCAACCGCATCCCTGCTTCTTCGTCACCCTGCTTACCCGGAATCCTCCTGCTCCCAGTCAAACAGCAGGTCCCAATCCTATCTGGACAGCGGCAGCAGCGGTTACCAAACTCCCCAGAAACTCTGCTCTAGCTCCCCATACCAGCCTTCCTCATCTGAAAGCCAAGGTTACACCTCTGGTTATCAGTCAGACTCCACGTCCCCTGTGCCAACATATTCTGAAAACTCCATTATCTGCAGTCAATACACAGGCCCACCTAGTACGGTCTCTCCACAATGGGCACTCCCCGAAAACCATTCCTCACCTTTCCCTCTTCCTGACAGGCCTGGTAAGTTTTTTCTGTGGGCAACTTGACTTTTGAGCCAGACAATGCATTCCGCTTCACTCTACCTACTCTCTTCTTGCAGCACATGTACCAGGAGGTGCTGGATATAGTCCGAGTCACCTCACCCCAAGAGATGCACACCCCTCTGCAACTTTACTGGTCTCCAGACCACACAGCCCAGATCATACCAGCTCTCCACATGCTCAGAGGTATCAATATTGTCAGTTCTTTTAATTAATTTTTTTTTTTTTAGCTTGTTCACTTATAACTGTATAAATTATAGAAATGTCCTATGTAGTTCAAATCCCTCAAGGGAAGAAAGAGTAAACATAAATAAACAAATAACCTTTGAGGCCATTCATTGTGGATTCCTGTGGCCTCATGCCTGCAGGGTTGTGGCTTTGATTTGAGGCCTATCTGTATGTGTGAGGTTCTCCCCATATGAATCTCCCCTGGGGATTCTGGTTTCCGGTCCAAAAATATTCAGTTTACTTAAGTTGTCCTTGTGGTGCCTTTAGCTTTTGTTTATATATACGCGGTCTGTGATGGGCTAGCTGTCATGCCTCACTCGTCCGCTCCTCCCGTGTGCCGCGCCCCCTCACCTACCCCATGTGGATTCCCCATGTTTACCAGCTGTTTCCCGTTGCTGTCATTAGTTCAATGTATTTAGTCCATGTTTCAGCTTGTTTTCCCAGTCTGGTCATTAACGTTACATGTGTTCTGAAGTGTGTTACCCCGTGAATAAAGTCCTTTGTCCGTATCCACGGCTTCCTTCACCTGCTTCCTTGTGCTGGCTGTGACAGTAGCATCTTATCCATGGTGTCTTTTGCCCAAATCATCCTGGAGTTGGCTCTACCCATACATTCTACATGCTGTTATGGAAAATGATTTTTTTTTCTGTCTTTCTCAGCCCTAGCACAGAATACACACATCTCATTATATCTGAAGATAACTTCATTCCAGGCTTGGCTTCCTACCAAAGCAAGGAGTGTAAAGGCCCAGAAGACCAGACGTCGTGCATTCAACTCCAAGAAATTCAACATCAGATCCAAGATCTAGTGAACAGTGCCCCAGAAATCCCAGAATCACACAATTCACAAACAGCATTAATAGATCCTAATGTATCGTCGAGCCACCGTGATACTTGCACAGTCATTGCACTTGTAAATTCCTTTGTGGCGGAAGAGAGTCTTGTGGAACCCTCAGTAGAAATTAAAGTAACCAGCCCTCAGCAAACAGACATCCAATGTGGCCCAGAAACCAACTGCACAAGTCTGGGACCAGTAAAGACTATGAGTGACACAGGCCGTGAGACAGAGAGGTGCACAAGAAGACCTTCAGGCCTTAATGCCATGCAGAGACTTGACCCTGCTTCCCTACAAACCCCATCACCGCAAGCTCCCTCCTCCAAACACCATTCCGGCAACCTACAACCCAGTCCTGAGACAGATGCTGAGGACACCTATCACATACCCCGTTCAGTGGATGGCTGCTCTACCCCGTCTTTTCCTATGGCAACTAAGTACTACCCGCTGAGCATCCCAGTGATTCCGTACACTGGGTACACCGCTGTCACCATCCCCTCAAGTCAGCCACAGCTTTCTGAAGACTCTGGTGCATTTTCTCCAGAGTCACAACCTGAAAGGGTTTCCTCTGTGAGGACAGCCATGGCACTTCCAAGCACCCAGCCCATGGTTTGCCCCAACCTTCATCACACATCATTCTCTACCAATGAAGAAAAATTGCCACCTTCCACAAAATCAAATGAAGGGTCCCTTACGTTGGCCGGGATGACACAAAAGCGGGTCAGTGCCAAGTTTGTCCAGGACAGCTCACAGTTTTGGTACAAGCCTGACATCTCAAGGGACCAAGGTAAAATAGTCTCTAAGGTCCCGATTTGAAAATCATTATACTTTTCTAACCGTCTCATACAGTGCAATTTACCGTACCTGGAAATTTTTGCTGCTTAATGCAATCTGCAGTAGAGGACACATGTGTTGCACTTATGTTCACAAAGTTTGTACACATTTTCTTGTTTGATGCCTACTGACTTGTGAATATTTTCGCAAGACAAAGCCTTAACAATTCACTGATGAGTGTTGCGATACATGTGGCTACCAGTAGGTGTCTCACAAACCCACTTTCCACAGCAATCGCTGCATTGAAGGGGATGGAGCCCGGGGCTTTCCTGATCCGTGACAGTAATTCCTTCCAAGGAGCTTATGGCTTGGCGCTAAAGGTCACTACCCTTCCTCCAAATGCCAGCAGTCTTAGTGACAAAGGTAATTGAACATACTGAGATTCAGAATCAAACTTCATTCAACTACTACTTTATACCTACAAGAAATTTCATGTCGTTGTGTTTGGCATTTAAAATTCTTCGACACAGTCACATTCCTTCAGCATTCTTTAGGGAACTCTCCTTCTGGCGTCCATCCATCCAGTGGCGTAGGAGAGAGTTTGATATTGTATGTCAAATTTAATTAAGTACAAAGGTTTATTTATTGGGGAGAGTTAATGAGTTGAAAATAAATATTCCCCCCCCTTCCCCCACACACTCCGGGTCCTACACCCTTCCATCTTCCAACTACTACAGGGTCGCTAAGGGGGGAGACATGAAGCATACCTTAAGCATCACAGGGCAAGACCTTGATGCACCCTGGATGCGATGCCAGTCCATCGCAGGGCTCCACACACACGTGCAACCTGCCAGTTCACTTGTATGACTTTGGTCAGGAGGAGGAGACACTAATGCTATATATGTAGTATATGTGCATGTATGGTGCACCAGTGACAGCTCATCCGTCTTCATGGCCCCCCAGGTGACCTTCAGGAGCAGCTTGTTAGGCACTTCCTCATCGAGAAGAGCTTGCGGGGTGTGAAGATCAGGGGCTGTCCAAATGAGCCCCATTTTGGTGAGGAAGGAGAAAAGAGGATTCCATCAAAACAAGTTACATGTCTGAGAAGTAGAATTTTGTGGAACACTACCAGCCAACACATTGTTTTGGGAATGCAAACAAGAAAGATCTAGTCTGCTTAACTAGCAGTGCTCACAGTACCTTTCAAAAGGCACATATGGAAGGCATCTGCGACGTACGACTGAGTGGCAGTACTGGGTTTCTCAGGACCTCCCTCAGCACTGGCGTGTGTGTTTGTCTTTCCCAGGGAGCCTCTCCTCGCTGGTGTACCAGCACTCCATCATGCCCATCTCCCTCCCTTGCATACTCCGCATCCCTGAGTCCGGTAAGTATCAGACCCACAGAAAACCAATACCGGGTGCTGCCAGGCGGATCATTTGAGTACAGGGGATTCATTCCTTTGTATTCTTTACTAATTTAGTTTGATGTTTTAATTATAATGTATCCATCTGATCTTGGTCAGTGTCACAGGACGACCTGAACCGAATAATAATAATAATAATGATGATAATAATAATAATAATAATAATAATAAAAAGGTGTCTTTAAATTCTCCAGTATCACAATTGTGTGTATGAGGGTGTGCCTAATCATGGGCCAGCATCCTATCTCATGTCCTGTGTTCCTGGGATGCGCTCCAAGTTCATTGAAACCCTGTGCTAATTAAGCAGTTGTGGAAGATGGATGGATGGATGGCTGTAAACATCAGTGGCACTGGTGTGCAGTTTAGGGCGATTGTATATTTCTGATGGTTTTAATTTTCTTTTTCAAATTACAGACCCAATTACTGACATCCAGGATTTGCATGTTGCCAACGTCATCTGCACAGCCGCAGAGCTGCTCAAGCAGGGTGCAGGTGAGTCGCCTTATCCACTTCTGACATCCTTATAGCAAAATTCATAAAGCCACCATAAAAGACAAAAAACTAACCCCTGCTTTGAAAAGAAATGCAGTCTCTGTCAATGGTTTAGAAGACTCTGTCGATTCATGAATTTGCTGCATGAAAAGGAGTTACGTGGTGGAAAGGGGGAAGATCCAAGCCGCTAGTACAGTATGTGTAGCATTAGCAGTGGGGCACACGATTCTGTAGCTCTGTGTTTATGGCAAAATTCAGTGACAGTGTGTGTTTGCTGCCTGTCTCCCCACAGCCTGCAGTGTGCTGTACCTAAATTCAGTAGAGACAGAATCACTGACAGGACCTCAGGCAGTCTCAAAAGCTGCCAGCTCCACCTTGTCTCAAGACCCTCGTCCTTCTGCTATTATGGTGCATTTTAAGGTGTCTGCTCAGGGAATCACACTCACCGACCGGGAACGCAGGTATGTACGTCAAAGTGTGCCCTTGGCTGTTTGGAAACATCACTCCCAGCTAGTCACACAGGGATCTTTGTTGTAGAAGGCCTGGGAGTTAATATATTAAATTTGCACCATCTTGAGTTTCTGCAAAAAAATTGAAAGGAGACCAAGGCAAATTATGCTGAACAGTTAAATGCCAGAACAAATATTTGTTCTTTTCCTTTCTGCAGGTTGTTTTTCAGGAGACACTACCATGTCAACAGCGTGACCTTCAGCAGCGTTGACCCACAGGACAGGAGGTAGGCCTGTTTGGCTGCATTTCCATGTGATGATCTCCAAAATTCACTAAGACCACCCTGCTAGAGATCCTAGGATCCTAGAAAGTCCTTAAAAAAATTTCAATACTACAAATGGCCTTCTGAGATCCCTAATGGTATTGCTAAGATGTTTAGAAGGCTAATTTTTAAGGATATTCCAGGTTCATTGCTAAGATTTCTATCAGCTCAGGACTATTCAGATTTCATTCGAGGGCACATAGAACTGTGGCTGCAGTATGCCATCATATTGCCAACACGCAGCCAAACAAGCATCGCTGTTCTTCTTTAGCCAACTCAGTTGTCCTCAGATTTTCCCTTTGAGTCTCCACATCCTCTCTTTCAGGTGGATCAGCGCTGACAGACCAAATGCTAAGTAGGTGTTCTGTGTGTGTGACGTCCTGCATGCTAGTGTATATAGGGTGAGTGTATAAGTCACTTTTTAACTAAGATTCATGTTTGAGATGTATATTTGATTACCCTTGCCTCTCAGGAACCCCAAATTAATAATTAATTTTCTCAATTTACTGATAAGAGTCGTAACAAAGGCCAAATCCTTCTTAGCCAAACATCTTTGAATTGCTGCTTCTCATGTAGTTTTATGACCTATATCACCCATCCATGCTTTGGCCTGCCATGTATTCCTGACTCAATGGTTTAACATCGGGTCTTTAGTCTAAAGACCCTGAAGTCTGGTTCCATTGGAGGTTCTCGCATCCATCTCACATTCATTCTTCTAACAGTATCTGTCCCTACACCTCCCTTTTCTCTGTCAGCTGTGTCCCATCTTATGTAACCTCAATTCTCTGCCTTCCGTCTAGGATGTTTGGGTTTGTGGCCAAGAAGCCGGGCGGTGGGTCGGAAAACGTGTGCCACCTGTTTGCGGAGCTGGAGGCTGAGCAGCCGGCCACTGCCATCGTCAACTTCATTAACAAAGTACTGCTGGGGCTGCATCGCAGATAGTCACCCTCGAGGGGAAAGACACAGAGCGCTAGAGAGTCGGAAGGTGTGGCCAGTGTCCTCTGGGATACTGCTTACACAGTATGGATCTGCGCGATGGAAAATGCCAGAATCTTATGCCTGTCTCCATAAACACAGCTGCAGAGATCTCATTGAGATCTTTCAACAAACCCAAGTGGGTTGTGAAAAATGATTACATTGCTGTTTACACATGAAGCAGTTCAAATGGAATAACATGATACATGTGAAAGCATAATAAATTCATTAGGAAATAAGCAGCAACAAATAAGATACCATTGAAATTTTAGCACTGAATGTATGTCTGGGCTTATTATTATGCAAATTGTTTTGAAGATGGTTTGAAGATGCTGATGACTCTGGAGATGAGATGACAGTGTAAGTGGAAGAAAATTAAGTATGAAATTGTGGATGATTTCATACAGCCTGAGCTGACCAAAACTGGTGCTTTGAATGGAACACGTTGTAATGACACAAGTGTGGTTGTTGTGCTTGCATTATAACAGGCAACTCATTCAATGCCTGATTGTTACTCAGCCCATTCTCTATGGTGTAGTCAAGAAAAACACAGATCATGGAGACTGTACAATAAGGACTGTAATGTTAATAGAAGAAAAGAAATTATAATGAAATTATTGCCAGCCAGTGTTATTCAGATATTTTCCTCTATTCTGCTCCTAATGTGGCCCATACTTTATAATGCAAACTGAGAGACATGGGAGTCTACCTAGCTTGAGGTAGCCTTTTGTGTTTATATGTGTCTGGTACGTCCTTAAGTTTAGCCAGATGCTGACTCCCCTTGACCACCTATGAAGAACCCTACATCTAGGGAAAGGGGTCCAGTGGACTCCAGGTGTTACGGTTCCTCTTAATTAGCTGCAGATGTTTGGGTCTTATGCAGTGGACTAGACATTCAGGGAAATTATCAGAATGCAGGATAAACAGAATTATGTTAGAGTTTGCATGTTCTCCCCATATTATGTGGATGTCCTCTAGGTACTTCTGTTTCCTGCAAAAGTCCAAACACATACATGCGGATTAACTGGTGTATCTATATTGGCCATAGTGTGGGTTGGTATCCCTTCCAGGGTGTACCACTGCCTTGTGCCCTGAGCTGTCTGGGATAGGCTCTAGGCCTGAACCCCCAAATTACATAAGTGCCTAGATGGGTGGACAGAAATGTCTTGCATTTAGCTAAGCTTTTTAAACTTGGTCATCAGATTTTTGATTTGGCCCAGTGTACTAAAAATGGCACAATTAAAAATAAATAAATAAATAAATAATATTAATAAAGTTGAATTATTGGTTTTCTAGTAATCCATTGCAGCATTTCCATGTATTTATTTATTTTGTTAGCTAGTTAGTCTGTTTTATATAGACCTGAAGTGTTTCATGTGTTGGTTGTCTTCTGTCATAGATTTTAAAACATTTTAAGATACTGAACATTTTTATATGTGCCAGTGTTTTGTAATATATAACAGGACGTGAAGAATACTATAACATGCTTTTTAAAAATTATCAATAACTAAAAACAAATATGGAACATTTTGCATTACTGAAGTGACTGTGTCTTTATATATATATATATATATATACTGTTCTTAAACTTTAACTCTGGATACTATTGAAAACGATTCATAGAAATGATGAATGCAATAAGCCAAATGGGTTTAATATTAAGGGATTTACACATTTAGGGGTTGGATGCTTTCATTGTCTGTTGTGAAATAAAACACAAAAATGCCTATAGTTTCTGAATATCTCATTCCTTCCATTAGATTTCAATGAAATATCCTTTGGGTATAATATCCCCCATACAAGTATAATTGTGTTACCTCCCTTTTGAAAAGCAGGTTTATACCAGTGTGTTCATTACCAACAACTGTCACTCGGTTATGGCAGCTTAAGTGAGTAGCTGGGTCCTCCCCACGTCCTGTGGGTTTTCACAGGTCGTCCTGGTTTTCTCTGGCAATCTAAAGAGTAAAGACCTGCAATTAGGTTACCTGGAGTTTCTAAGTTGTCTGTTGTGCGCATTCTGTGATATGCTGTCATCCTGCGAAGAGGGTATCTGCCTTTCCACTCGCACCACCTACCACAGGCAAAAGGCCGTCTCCTGACAAGTGCTGCTAGGAGAACTGGCATGCAAATGTCTCTGCCGTATTCGTCTAACATTGCGAAACATAAGAAAAACATGGGGCTGTATGGGAAGGTCTTTTCAGCCGTTATTTTCTGCGAAGGAACTGGCAGTGTCACAGTAATTTTTAGGTGTCACGGGCATGCAAAATCCTGGCAGTGCATTTTACTTGCGCCTTTGCTTGTCTCCAACTTTAAAGACTGTAAGTGTAGAACTTGGGTGGGCTCTTCTTTTAAGTATATTGGAGGGAAAAAAATGAGTAGAGACAGAATCACTGACAGGACCTCAGGCTGTCTCCAAAGCTCCAGAGTGCATTGGGCGTATCTGCCATGGCTAAATGAAAGTGAGCTGCATTTGTCAGCGGTGCCTGCTGCAGGCTCTCTCTACCACACACTGCCCAAGAAGCATCATGCAATTACTGATTGCTCCACAAGCAACTAAATAAAGCTTTCGGCTGTTCTTAGTCAGTGATTATATTCTATACACTGAGTATGACACTACGTTTTGGCAAGGATAGTTACCTTTGAGGAAAGAGGACGAAAATAGAAACACATAAATATAACATAGGGGCATGGTGAGCTTGGAGCTTATCTCAAGCCAAAAGGCAGGTTCCACCCTTTAAGGATGACCGTTTATCTAAGGACACATACTGCGTATCATTGGATGAGATACTAGGACTATCTATTTTTTTAAAACAAATTTAATTAAAAGGACAGAATTTTAAAATAAACTAGCAAAATCATGCTGAAAGATTAATATAATGAAAGAATACCCTATAAACATAATAGTAAATTACAAAAATCCCACGTCAAATAACTTTCATTATTTCATATTGCACCTATAATAAATCCATATATTGAATTGTTGTTCGCGTAATAATGTACTTATTCGGTTATTTATAAAACTGAATCTGGCTGGTTTATAGAAATCCAGCGGCGCAAAAATTATTCCAGAAATTCTGAAAAGAAAAGGTACGAGGTCCCACCGAGATTTGAACTCGGATCGCTGGATTCAAAGTCCAGAGTGCTAACCATTACACCATGGGACCAAGCACAACCACATGTTTGAAAACTTATCTGTTATCGTTGTGTATTGTATGCTTGCATATTTATTTTACTTGTATTGATTTGTTTTTACATATAACATTATTTTTTATATATATTTTAAAAGTGAAAATGATTTCTGCTTAGGACTGAAGTATTAGCGCATCCGATATTCGCTTCCTACAAATATAAGAGTACATACTGGCTGTACATAATGATAAACTCGACAGAAGGATATAAATTTGTTAGATTTTTAAATCATTAAGGAATGTAAGAGGCATGTCATTAAACTTGCAAAGTTACGAATTCTTATGTCTTACATTTAACGTAGTTCAAAGTCCCTACTGTTATATAACTAGTATCATATCAGTTCGTGTCATACAATTAGTACGATACTTTTAAACTTCCTGTCCAGCTGTGGAGAGATTACAGAGCGCAATACGATCGTATGACCGCGACACATTTATTTTTTGTGCTGCTCGTTGGGAACAGAGGACTGCCATTACAGTGCTGAGGCAATGCGGCAGAAGAAAATCCTGCCGTGCAGAATGGTGACGGTCATTTACAGGAGAGCGCTTCTCCTCTTGCAGAATTAGTTTGTTCGCTTAACAGAGGACATTATACCACAGCTGGATGTTTCCAGAGTTTTTTAATTACCCTTCTTGGTGCAATTAACGAATAAAACTATGATTCTTATTTCTGAAGCACTGAGACAGAATGCGTTAGGGAAGCATGGAAGATATTGATTCCCCCCGACACTTCTGCTTCGTGTGTAAATTTATGTAACCACTTTCCCCTAAAACTGCAGATGCCTTCCACAAAAGTAAATATATGTTCACATACAAACTACAGCCGCACATACCACCAATTAAGGACTTACACTAGCAGCTAGTAAATAATAAGCTATAAATGAATTGCTAGTTTATTCGGTGCCACAACATAAACAGTCCAGGTTCGAAGTAAATTATATTTATTAAAACTTGGCAACAACAAACAGCACGCGATATACACCTTGTTTCTGGCTCTTCTCATACTTCTTCATCAAGAACTATGAATACTCAAAACATTGTAATCACTAGCGCCACCTAGCTTATAAACTTTATCCGCTCAGGGTGTTGTAAAGTTCATCCATTTTCCAAAGGCTCATCCAGAATAGCGTCGCGGGGAACACATACATATTTTTACAACCACTTATCCAGCACAGGATTATAGATAGAGTGAAATTTTAACCCAGAAATAATCTGGTAGCTGAACACTGTCGTATTTTGTTTTGGTTTGCCAAGGGGAACCCCCGCCCCGCCCCCCCTCCACTCCAAAAGAAAAGCAATATGTATAATAACCAAGTGAATCCTCTCCATGTTCAACTGAGGGGATGCCCCTCAAGCACCTGCCCCTTAATAAGTATGCTAGAAACATCAGTCCACCTAAATTTATAGAGTGCCCTTACCAGATTTTTTTTCTCAGATTCATGTTTCTCAGATTCATGTTTCAGGTATTGTGGCAGTACATCATAGGGATGATGATTACACACCTTCCGTGCCCCTAGGACACAATTCCTCCACAATGAAATTCTCTGAGCCCATTCAGGAATATCTTTGTTGTTATAATAACTACAGCCATTAGTATGGCATAATGTGGGAGTGATCTCTTTTAATTAGCATTAATAATGATTTTTTTAAGGTTTATGACATTAACCTGAGGTCTTTTCCCCGAATGTACTATTTCAATCCAGAAGAAAAGTATAGGCTTGTTTTCACTGAGGTTAGATATCAGTCTCAGGGCTCAGTGGATGATGGCATGTTTGTGCATGAGCTAAAAATATTCTTTATAAAAAGTTGAAGTATATTTTATCAATTGAGGGTGGCACTGTAGTTGCGAACATCCAGTATTGGGGATTAGAAGCCCACCTGTGCTTGGTATGTATGCAGTATGCGGTATGTCCTAACCATATTTCAGAGGTTTTTTCCAGATACTCAAATTCCCTTCTGCAGTCCAAGAACACATGGGTGAATTGTTTCTAAATTGCCCATAGTGGGTGCGCCGTTTGATGACCTGGCATCCCACTTGGGGTGTTTCCTTGCTTTGTGCCTGATGCTGCCTGGGATAGGCCCCAGAATCTCTGCAAGCCTGAACTATTGTGCAAGTACACCAGAGTCCCAAGTAGAAGTGAAATCCCCGCAGACTTTGAAGCACGAGCTGCATGGTCACCTCGAAAGGAACAACGAGGACCTGCTGGAGAATGAGCCAATAGTATAGGCACCAGGAAGTTGGGAACAACGAAATGCAACAGGCCACTCCATAACTGGGTCAGCGATGTGTACCATGTTGGCACAGACAGTCCTCATATCCCCATGTACACAGGAAAGGAGTAGGAACCCCTCTGGAAATCCCCAGGGGGATTGGTCTTGGTGATAATGCTTCCCTAATCCAGGAATGCTGGTGTCGGCCGGTCCCAGACCTACAATGTGCAAACAAGTTCACTTTGGCAAATCCTGCAGCTAGCCTGGCAGTTACTGGGATTGGACGACAACCCAGGGTCAGTAAGCATAGGTCTACAGTGCTGCTTAAATGTTTGTGAACCCCAGTTTTAGCGTGACTTTCTTGTTTAATCTTCACCAGTTTTTATATATGAAATGTCAGGTTTACAGTATGTTCATCAATCCCATGTAGCTATTTTGAGGGAACTGTATAAGTAGCCAACAGACTACGTGAAGCATGGAATCAGAGCATGTGCAAAAGTAAGTGAAGTAGGTGAAACACATGTGGGTGCTGAAGTAATCAATTAAGCAGACCAATCAAATGAGACATTGTTTTGAGCAGCAGTGATTAAAAGAGAGAGGAAACCAACCAAACCACTGTCGTGCCAAGGTGTAAAGCACACAGAACAACAATGCCGAGAGGACAGGAGACGTCCAAGAACATCAGGAGGAAGGTGGTGACAGCCCATCCGTTCGGGGAAAACTACAAGTCCATCTCCAAAAGATTCCAGCTCCATCCATCCACTGTAAGACAAATTATTTACAAATGGAGGCCATTCGGCACCACACTCAGCATCACCACAACTCTGCCCAGAAGTGGACAGCCATCAAAATTTTCACCAGGAAGCACCAGATAAATTATAATTCGGGTAAAGGCCAACCCACACATCACCTCCAGAGAGTTGTAGACCTCTCTGGCAGCATCTGGGATAAATGTACATGCATCTACTATTAGGCGAAAAATGAATAGAGATGACATTCATGGGAGAGTTGCTAAAATTAAGCCTCTGCTCTCAAGAAAGAACAAAGTTGCCCATTTAAACTTTGCCAGAGAGCACTTGGACAAACCAGAGGCCTTCTGGAAGTCCATTTTCTGGACAGATGGGTCCAAAGTTGAATTATTTGGCCACAATTACAGGCGCCATGTTTAGAGGAAAGTTAACACTGCATGTCAAGAAAAGACCCTCCCCCCTGTAGTGAAGCGTGGTGGTGGAAACGTGAAGGTCTGGGCCTGCTTCTCTGTCTCCGGACCTGGACGACTCCATATTATCCAGGGAACCATGAATTCCCAGGCCTATCAACAAATTCTTGACCAGAATCTCCTGCCATCAGTCAGGGAGTTGAAGCTGGGATGGAAATGGATTATGCAATAAGACAACGATCCAAAGCATTCCAGCAAAACTACCAAGGAATGTCTTAAGAGAAAGAAGATTTGCACTCTGGATTCGCCCAGTCAAAGTCCGGACCTCAATCCCATAGAAATGCTAAGGCAAGATCTGAAGCAGGCAGTACATGCCAGATGTCCCTCCAACCTCTCTCAACTTATGCCTAAAAATTTCCAAGAACTGTTGCAGTACTTGTTGACAATCCAGGATCCATTTGGTCCTTATTCATGGGTAAGGTCCTTCATGTTGACTTCAGTGTCAACTTCTACCACATCCTGCACCAGTGCAGCAGGCAGGGAGGCATGGTGGGGGTGGAGGTGGGATTAAGCATGAATGGAAATAGCCCTTGAAGGAAGAAATTTAGTCAGGGGATGCAGGAAAATATATTCCAGTTGTAGTGACAAAGGGGCTGTGGTCACCAAGTCAAGGTGGTCAAGGTTCCTGCAGCACAAATCGGTTAAACTCATCAGCACAATAGCCCTGTAGGCCAGTGTTTCCCAACCCGGCCCTTGGGGACCCAAGGCCAGTCCATGTTTTTGCTACCTCCAAGCTCCCTGCCAGATAGTCCACATTTTTGTGGAACCAAAACCTGGACCGTCTGTGGGTCCCCGATGTCTGGATTGGGAAATAGTGCTATAGGCTGTCTAGCTCGGAGGACAAAGATAGCATTAGGATCTCGCTTACTCTCTTCTCCCCTTGACCTTCTCCCCAGCACAGTCCAAAGCTGTAGTAGGGAAGACAGTCCTGTCCCCTGCTTGGGGCAATTAGCGGCTGCCAGCAGCATCCTGTTAGCACTTATTGTGGCCAACCATGAGGAAACAATGTTTACCGTCTGCCTGTTTGGTTCTTATTGTCCCCTACTGGTGTACGGCAGATTCCTGATGGAACATTGCGTTACAATGTGCAAAGAAGCGCGAAAATATTCATCGTAATCAAAATGTTGTTTCTCACTGAACTGGCAATTTTTTAGCACCGAATTTATTCCATTCCCTCCAATCACTGTCACCATTGTTAAATACACTTTAAGACTTACTGTTGCTCAAATTATTTTACAGTGCGTATTAACACAACCGAGATGAAGATTCAAAGTGTGTATTGGTCAGTGTTGGACATTTCAGGACCAGAAGCTACGAATCCAGACCAAGATTTTGTTTCTACCAGCCAGTTGAGTTCTCTACGACTGTGACTCTTAACGCTCAGCTGGATTTGTAACTTTTCGACCGCAAATGCCCAACACTGGTATCGGTAATTGCCGAGAACAAAGAAGAATGGTAATTTGTTGGACTTAATTGGCATTTCAAGCTTTTCAAATTTTATGGTTACGTGTTCAGAAAAACACAGGGAACAACTTGTGTCACTGTTGCAGTGAAGGGGACAGATGTGCAGAGGACAGCAGGACAATAAAGGGCAAAACAACAGTGCAAAAAAAAGACAAGACAGTGAAATATAGGAAGTGGAATGATAAATATGTAATAAATACGCAATAAGTAGGAGGTCCATGGGAGAAAGATGAGCAGAATAATAAAGTGCCAAAGTGGAATATGACAATAATGTGTAATATAGTGCAGTATGCAGGTCAATGGTTATTATAAAAATGATGGCTTGAGGAAAAGATGTCCCTGAAAGTCTATGTGGGCATACAGCGAAATGAAACAGCATTTATCTAAGCTTTTAGAAAGGGCTTTATGCAGAACGTAGCAGTCTAATAGAAAAAACAGCAATGAATAAATAAATCAATGTGCAGCACATAGTGTGCTGTTCAACTAGGGCTGTGCAGTGGGTATTATTGTACATTACCTAAGTTTAGAAATGTTCATGTAAACAGCTTACAGTGAAAGAACAACAATACTTTGATTTATATCGTTTTTTTATTCATTCATTAAATTACTTGTGATGTGTTTGGAAACATAAGTTTTCAAACAAACAAACAAACAAAAGTATAACTTGCCTCATGTGTTAGAGTGAAAGTGTGAGTGAGTCAGGTGAATCATTTATATTGATTTATTCTTCCTGTCCATCATCCCCTATGTGTGTAATTACTGGTGTGATTAGTCTTGCTTTGCTATTGGCATAGTCTGGCGTCAGCATGCTTGTATTGCAAGCTGCACTGTCCAGCCTATTCTCCTGTGTTTGACACACTGAAACAGCAGTTTGACATTTCATACATATGGGACCGCTTCTTTTGTTGCTCCTCTGTTGCCCAGATAAAGCTCTGGTCCATTCTGAATTCCCTGAGTCATGTGGTTCTGATAGCTGAGCCGGCTGGATTTTACCCACACAAAATTAACAAACGTTTATGTTGCCATTGAGCCGTTTTTTTTTTTTTTGTTTGGTATAGATATGGTGAGGAAAAGAAGGACATAAAGTTAAAATAAAATACAGAATATTAATGCAATACTATTAGGATATTTATTGCCATTCCAAAAATATTTATATTTCCGTTTTTTTTTTTTTTTTTATAAACACAATTTATTCATTAGGACAGAATGCTATCAGCAGAAAAACACATGATCAGTGAGGCTGAAGTTCAGATACTCCTAGTTTTCCAGTCCTGTAACCCATACAGCAATGAGGGGTAAAGCTTTATCAAGTCAACCATTTGTCAGTTCAAAGCAATAGTGGACTGATGCTTCCGGGCTTTTGTTCTGTTTACTTTATATCTACAACATCCCACCTTAAAATAGAAAACATGGCACATAACCTTACATTTGTACAAGTACCAGGCCAAGGTAGATGGCAACAAAGAGGCAATGAAGTATGGGGAGATTGAAACCTCCTGTGACTTAATTATTAAAAACAAACAAATGTACATTACAGTTATATGCTTCCCTTCTTATCTTCCTGTCAGGCTCAAAAAACACTGCAAAAAGAATTTCCAGAGGGAGATATAATTTGTCTGAAGTAAAACACATCAAGCAAACATTTTTTCAAGAAGAAAAAAATAGTGTTTCATGCTATAAACAGATGATTCCATTTGAGCAAATGTCCTTTTCCTCCCCCCCCCCCCTTAAAAAAAGTTTTTTTTTTATCTCCCACTCCCCCTGTTTACCTCTCCAAGGCAAGACTGGCTGGCCAATAGCAGTGCTGCTGAGGACAGGGGGAAGATGAAGTCGCATCCCACTGAGATGTCACAGAAGCAGATTAACACTGCTGCTGCCAAACAGTCGAGCTTCTCGCAGGTGTAAAATTCACACTATTAACACACTTTTATGTATTATATATTTTATATATTTTTGTAGCTCAATGCATTCTCCTTCGCGTCATCAGAACATATACACTGCCATAAAACATGACTCACACTAATGTTTCTAATTACTCCTGATCTATAAAAATCCACAGAGAACAAGTACAAAAATTAGTAAGTTTAAGTTTAAGACCAACAGAATGTCTTCTTTGTTCTGAATCAATCAGAATGTCAATTATTGTTTTTTGACTGTAAGTGTGTGTCAGGGAATAAAACCAGAATCTGTAAATGATAGCAAAAGTGTTTCAGCATTGTTTCAATAATGGTGGGTGTAAATGACCAGGGTGTCATTTTATAATTGCATGCAAAATGCTTTATGTAACATCCAGGGAATGATTCACATCTGAACTCCTTACTCTTTCTGTTTTTCAAGTAATCTTTTATTAATGTAGCAGCAATGAGTTGAAAGACATACACATGATAGACACAAACCAAAAAGACTTCACTCACCCAATATCTCACATCCACTTTATTAATTAGTCTTCTCGTGTTCTTTTTTACATTAAAGGTGGAAAACCTCAATTACTAATCAGCTCTGTATCAGTAAAAGTTACTACTACCATTCAGTTGATCATTAAACAATTCATCTAGCTAAGCATGACTAACTCTATTGACGATATTATGTCTTTTTCAGTAATTTGTAAAGTGCTATTGTATACCTTAATTACATATACGTGGCTTTACACATATCCAGACTATGAATTTCCAAAGCTCTGTGAATTCAATGAGCCATTCATGCATGTAATACTAGACTCCGTTAAAATTAAATTTTAAAGAAAAATATATTATCACATTAATAGCTTTTTTATTAAGAATTTACGCAAAATGGAATAAAGGGAAAATATTTTTAGCTGGAAGTTAAATATTACTGTGATTGTACTGTATTGCTTGTTGCTTTAATATTGTTACTGATTCTCTTATTTGTATTATAATGCAAACAGATAGAAACACATGGGACCAGGAGGGTATAGAAGAGATTTAGCTTTTTATTTCTTTGACATTTAATGTCATGTGTGCATATATGTTAATGTTAAACAACCAAAGCAATAAACAAGCATATACACACAAACACACACATATAATGTAATTTCTATATCTGCCTGGTCCCATGATTTCACTGACTTCCTGTCATTCTTGAGTTAAAAGCAGGGGGGAAATAACTTGCCTGGCCTCTGTCACCTTCTTCACATCTGTCTCCACCCCTTCATTACTATTGACGTGCCTCCAGTCCACTGTGTTTCAGCATGGAATAGTTACTGTCTCTTCTCCTATTTTAAATGTACTTACAATGACGGCTTGAAGATCAATGGTAACACAAATAAATGCAACTGTCTCATTTGTTCTTTCCCCTGAATATGGTTGTATATGTATTTTTCGATAAACATATACATGGATTGTCCCATATAATTTATTAATCATTTATTTATATACATATATTTTTGTAATATGTACATATCTTCTAAGCTGAACTTATGGTGAGTCATATTGATATCTAAGCCTTGTTGCATTTTACCTTCTGCCACTTCTGTGTGGGTTAAAAGGGGGTGGAGTGGTGCTTTTGAGAAAAACAAAACGGCAGGGGGCCTCTTTCCTGTTCCTCTGTTCCTCTCAGTGTTTGTACAGCAGAAATATCCCCACAGAAACTGCCGTGATAGGACACCCCCAGCATATACACTGCTACACTCAATGTCCAGCAGATCACATGATTTACTTTGATTCTCACATTCCTTAAAAATAATTCAGATGTTCCAAATATAGGAATAAGATATTTGACTTTGCATTGGTAAACCTACCTCATTGTGTTTTTTTTTCTCACCTGTCTTTCCGGTCACCTTTCATGACAATCATTCAGAGGAATCACATCAGTTTCAATGTTTTAATTCAGTCTATACTGTGCTTAAATCCTGACCTCCCTTAATTAATTAACTGCACTGTACTACTTATGGAGAAACTGTGTTTGAGTATTCTGAATTTATTTATTTATTATCTGCAAATATAACTATCCATTTAAAAACACTGCAAATGCATGTTCATTGTATTACACCATGCATGGTAATCCAATTCAAGGGTCATGTTATCTTTAACCCCAGCCATACCATACATACTTGAAGAGCAAGATAAACATTCCAGACACTCCTACACTATTTGCAGGCAAAAAAATTCTGCAATTGTAATGTAACTAATTTATTACTGTGCTTTTTAAAAATACATAAAAGTGTGACATGCGGTTTGAAACGGCTATTGGAATTATAATTATATATGTATGTAAGCAGTATATCTGTATGCATAGGTAAATTTGTGTAAAATATATATTTTCTATGTGTGTGGTTTAGCGCACCCTGAAGTTTTCCTTTAAGGTCTAAATCAATGCTGTCATTTAAACTTCACGAGGGCAGAGTTGTTTACCTCTTCGCTGCGTGTGACGTCACGACACACCCCTAATTCTGGCGTAGGAGGGAGTAGCCCCCCTCATCCTGGCCCCACCCCGCATGTGCCTACGAGCCATTCGCCTCGTTGGAGCGCATCGCGTCCGCGACGCGCCGACGGCCAATCGTATTGCAGTGTGGGTCGCCTGTGTGCCTCCGATTGGCTGTCGGCGTGTATGATGACGGGCACAGCGGATCCACGCAGTGGGAGGGAGGCGAAGGGGGCGGGTCAAGAGTTCTGCAAAATTATGTTCATGTATTTAGGGGTTTAAGCTGAAGAAATAAGCTCTCCGGCCGAATAAACGTGAGTCTGAGTTGTGTTTCTCTTTTCACCCACCTCTGTTCAGTTACGCTGTTTGGCATGCCATCTCACAGTAAGGCAGCGATCATGAATCTATAGTTTGCTTGTGTACAAATAATAGCAAAAATAATAATACTGATAGTACTGAGAGAGATAAAGGAGAGCATAAAATCGTACCTTGCAGCTAGCTAGACATCTGGGTCAGTCGGACGACTTAACTGCGTCCAGCTAGTCGTGTTATTTAAAAACTATCGTTTTCCATACTTTCGTTACAAGACGGCCCGAGATAATGCAGATACGGCGGGGTAACGCGAGGCTCAGCTAGCCCGCTTATCAACAGACAGGCTAGATTTAAACAAAAAAGACAAAGTTGAAGTCGTAACCCTACACGGAAAAGAGGCAGCTGGCTCGCGGAGAGGGGAAACCCGGCCAGGCGTTAGGAACCGCTGCACGGTTTGAGTCGCATAGTCCAAGTGGTCAAGAAGTTAGCAAACAGATGAACCACGTTGGCTTGTTTGGTAACAATCTTCGGCGTATTCTAGATACGCCGCAGGTTAACTAGCCCTGTTTAGCGCAGAAGTTGCGGCTGATCGCCACGCCACGCCCCCCCCCCCCCCCCCGGAATAAAGCAGACGCGCCCACTCGGCGTGACCCGCGGCTCGGTTCCCGGTCACGGTGTGGAGAGAGCACCCCGGGACATTCGCTTTGCCTGTCTTCGCCCATTCATTGACGTGCGCTTTTTGCTGACAGGTGAAACTCGCCAGTACCGGTCCGGTCGGACAGGAGTCATGACTGAGCCGCAGGTGAGCGCCTGTCCTTTGCTTTTGTCCCAACTACTCATTTCCGTAACCAGGTTTACGGCAGTTCAGCCGTAAGTGAACCGTGGCTCGCTGGTTGCGATGTGGTCGAGCAACGTCACATGGTGATTGTCCACCAGTTTAGTTGTATGGTTCAGTTTAACATAATTTTTTTCCCATTTCTGGGAAGATGTAGGTGTCCCGTGCATTATTTATAAACATTTATTCAGCTGCTGAATTATGCGACAAATTTGTGATTTTTTTCCCATTTGCAGAATATCTATTTGGATATAATATTTTACTATTATGACATATGTTTCGAGAAAATTGCCGTCATGTTTAGTCTGGCTTTCACGGTCTATGAGGTCAAGTTCAAGTACACTTCAGACCAATGTGATAAAAACAGCAATGTGTTATAATGCTATTATATATAACTTTAGGTTCACCAAAGGTTTTGATGAAATTGATGGTTAGATTATTATTAGACATTGTCTAGATTAGATATGTATTGCTTAAAAAAAAGTTATCAATAATACTCTTCATTGCCTCATGTCGTACTAACTGCTTAATTCGGTGATGTTTTTTGTTTCAGGTAATTTGTAGGTCCTCTCTAAATCCAAAGCATTTAATGTTCTATTAGTTGGCTGTGCTCCAACAACATTACAATGTTTGCAATTTATATATCGTGATATTACAGTACAATGAAACAGCCTATATCTACCCTTTTTTAAAAGGCTAGACCAGAAAGGGCCGGTGTGTATTTGCATTTTTGCCTACCTAATTAGATTACTACTTAGAGGACCGATTGGCTGAAGGTCCCTCACACCTGGGTTTGGACAGCTGACCTAAAGGTTACCCCAAAAACATGCATAGATACCGGCCCGTTGTAGATAAGATTGCTCTCCCCTGACCCAAAGGCATCATTGGGTGGCTGTCATTTAAGTATGTACAGGGGTGGTGCAATTTATTGACAAGCTATGCTAAAACCACTTTAACTATTAAATCATTGAAACATCAGGACAGATACAATTATTATTTTAGGCCAGTGTCATAACCTGATTTAATTTGGTTGCCTTGGTATGATATTGTCATGGTGATGTGACTTAAAAATTCCTGATGTCCGAAACTATGAAACAGTAAAGCTGTTGGATAATTCTAGCTATGTTATTTAAGCTGTTAGATGCTGACAATCAACATGGTCATTGTATTATAGCTCTTTAATCGATTACATTGTTTGGGAAGAATCTGATTACATAACTGAGGAATTAATACAGGGATTTCATCCAACTTCTTTTGTTACTCCCAGGAACAGATTACACCTTTTAATATGGATTGTAATGTTATTTAGATTGGTGGTTTCACTCTCTCTTAGGAAAATATAATTATCCTGTGAGGTGTCTGAAATTGGATTTGCGCACCGCTGATTTTCTTTCTGCCAAGCAGGCTGTCTGTAATGCTTGTCGAAAGAGTGTGATTGCCAGAACAGCGGGAAGTGCTGAGGAATCTTCAGGGGTGGACACTATCCGATGCTTAGTTTTCCATTCGGCCCGTTTAGTTTGCCTCATGCAGGCCGTGTCGCATCGGGTGTGTGACCACGTTAGAGGCTTTGGCGGGAGCGCAACGTGAGGTGAGGCGTTTTAAATGCACGCGTGTCCTTGTTGAGAAGATTTGAGTCAGATATATCTGGCCTTTGGTCAACTCACCCGCAGCACCAACGCTGTCAGCCTCGCTCTTCGCGTCCTTCATTCGGTGGCCGTGGAAAGATAGGCTCGTATTTATACTGACTGTGTCTTTGAAGAGGCCCAATTTTAGGGGCGTCTGCTGCTGCTGCTCACGGAGGCGGTGGGGGCTTTGTCGACGAGAGGGAGAAGGGCCCCCTACACCCCCCAGGCCTGGGTGTCACAGTCATCCGCCTGGATATAGCAAGTCCACTGATAATCCATGTCTGCTCTTTGCGGGGTAGAGGAAGCTAGAACGCTACGTTACCAGCTCAGCCCCCTGAACTTGTTTTATTTTTTGTATTTGGAGGCAGTGCTGTGTAAATCTGGAGCCAGACACAGTGCTTCACTGTGCTTAGCGGGTCATTTGAGGTCTGCTTGCTGCAGATTTGTTTTATGTCTGTGCTTGTAGTGAATTGGCCAAAGGTATGCAGTAAAACACAGCGTCTGCATTTTCCCTTATGCACCCCCCCTCCATTTTCTCTGGAAATCTGGGTGGGAGAAAGCAAGTTTCTGGCAGTTTGAAAAATGATGTGATGCAGTATGTAATGATATGTTTAAACTTCGGTTACGGCTCCCTTTTTTTGTGCTTTTATAAGTATAGGGGTGCTTCTGTCGTTCAGTTTAGAAGTTTTAAACGCGTAGCCCGCAGCCTGTTGCTCACATTCTTTAAAGCTGCGACGGGTTTTTCCTCAGCCCAAGAATGCATTCGCTGCTAGCGTATACATTTGGTACTTATTTGAACACGCCCTTTGCGCTGGAGCTCATGTGCGGATCAGGAGCGCTAAGGTCCGCACATGGTTTCAGCGTTTCAAGGAGCCCGGTGCCGGGTTATTTGTTTGTGTGAAAGCGTTGTGGAGAGCAGCTCACGATTCAAAGCCAGGGGTCCTTTTGAGAAGCTTTCAGAAGCTTGCTGATCCACGTTGGCGAGGCAGCGGGTATAATTGTGTCTTCCAGATGGAAATTAAATGCATCTATCCAGAGCATTGACAGAAGATAGCTTCATTTAGAAACAAAAGCGCACTATAGTGAAGAAGTTCTTAATTGCAGTGGAAGTGCATGCATTCTTAGCAAGGGTCTCTTAGAAGAGATGTGATAATGTGCTTTCTGAGTGTGAGCAGTAGTATTTTATCTGGATATTGCCTAATGTTTTATTCTCACATTGTATTGTTTCGTAAGGGTTTGTAAATGATGAAAAAGGAATTGGATTTTGAAAGGCAATGGAGATTCTTTTCCATAATATCATCGCTGTAAATCCGGCAGCAATTCTTGGATTTTCATATCCTTTTCTGCAGAAAATGTCCAGAATGAGAAGTACATTTTAAGTATTATTATAAAAAAAAGACGATTTATTTTTCTAATTGTGTCTGCAACACTTTTTGCACATTTATAGACTGTATGTAAGTGGATAACCTCTCCAGTGCTTAGTCGTTTGATTCATTTTGACATATAATTGTGCAGCATCGACACAGCCTAGCTCAGAGTGGGAGGAGTTTATGGTCACGTGTGTTTTGGGGGCGTGACCTGTTAGCTTCCACACCTTCCGCTTGTTCTCCGCTCTCCATGCGTGTCTGGTGGGCGGCTGGCTGTGACGGTGGGAATGGGGCGTCGACTATCGATAACGAGGGTCACAGACCTGGAACCCAGCCACTGACACTGAAAGGTCATTTTGAAGGTGGCAGTTGCTAAGGTTTTCATGGCTGCCAGTACAGAATGCGTCTCTTCCCTACACGCTGGCTTGGCTTTCCTTGATGCTGTGCTTCAAAGTAGTTCAGCTGGTTTTCTGCATAGTGAAGATTTATAAATCACCTCATAAGATTTCACTCGTGGCACAGTGATTTGACACGAGCACAGCAGAGAAGAATCTAACAAAGAAAAAAAAAAATGGGGACGGGGCTCCTTTAAGGAGTGAAACGTAAACCAGTGCTGCAAACTGACCAAAGAAACACCTACAGCTCGAACAAGTGGAGCAAACAAAAGCCAAGAAGCTTCCATCATGCTTCCTTCAACACTCCTCCTGCTTCTCTTCTGCTGAGCTTGTGTAATGCACTAGCAGGTCAGTCTGTCCGAACAGAGCCGGCTGAGTTTCACCGACACACAATTCGTGATCAGTCACCACAGAAAAGCAAAAGATGACCCAGGCCCATCCCTGTGCAATGGCTTTGTGTCCTACCAGTTCATGCAGTCCAGTACTTCATTTTTCGTACAGCTTTTTGGTCAGTATTCTAGGAGTGCCTTCTGTGGAAATGGAGTCTGATTCTGTATCTTCCGAAGGTGCCTCGAACGGTGGAGTGTGCAGTTCTTTCACGAGGTCCCTACCAAACGGATTGCTTTCTTTGTGCATAATAGGTCATAGGCCAAGCCTGGAAGATGGTGGGTGGGTAGTGGGGGGAATGTTCCGGCCAGTTGCGGTCTGATGATGGCCGCAGACACGTTGCTTTGTGAGCGGCGGAGGACTAAGATGTCCAGCTGAGCAAATGCCCTTGAATATATGAACCCCCAAGCCGCGAAAAAAAAATAACAGCCGGACAACTCTGCGTTCAGTCTCGCAGAGGGCCAGCGGTTTGTGGAAGGAGCTAAGCTGGATGACGGCTAGCCCCAGCCTCGGCCTCCTTCCAGAACATTATGAGATGCGTGGCTTTCATCGCGCTCTACCTTAAGCGAAAGCACTTCCGGTGTCCCTGCCTGGAATTGTCAAACAAAAAAAAAAAACAGAAGTGGTGCGATGCATGCTGGACAGCAAAAAGATGAGTAGCATTCACTGCCAAGTGCTGAGCTGGTTGTTTTCCTGCCTTTCTTTTGGTTAATTGACACCAGAATTGTAGACCAAAGGGGAACTTTTAAAAAATGACGCATTCACTCTGAAGTAATACACACAGAAAGTGAATATAAATATAGACACAAACACACAAACATACTATATTGTGTTATATATGTGTGTTATATATCAGTTATCTTTAAGTTGAATAAAATATCTATAAAATGCTTGGTAGAATTTATTTTTTAGTTAATTTAATCAGTCTTGTAGTAATCTGAAATCGCATGTTGATCTCATATAGATAGTTTAGTTTTTCTTTTATTATTATTATTTCGTATCAAAACCATTAAACCAGACATCCTATTACTTAAGCAGACAGTTTATGGGAACTTAGCACATATGTTTGTCTTATAATTGGGTATTATGATTAAACTGCCTGGCTAAACTACAGACTCATAAATTACTGGAATTTGGTTCTAGAGGTGAAATATAACGGATAAATGAACTGTGTAGCGCCGCTCAAAGAGGGGTTGGGAAGGAGTGACTAAAGCTGCCTGAGTGGACATATTCACAGGCCACTGCAATGCGCAAGTGTGCCCCCTATCTGTAATGGCAATATTAACACAAAATGGCACAAAGACACCTTCTGCTGTCACCAGTGGTTATAACTTAAACCTAAAAATGGGACTTTTTGTTTATCCACATATCCATCAATAAGTGATCCCGGAGCCTATCCCAGAATGCACAGGAGATACATACTCATAGGCTGTGGGCATTGTTGAAACACCAGTCTACCTAACTTCAAGTTTTTAGACTGCTGGAGGAAACCTACATGATCACAAGGATAACATGCAAATTCCACACACTGTAATACTGTAATACTGTAATACTGCCACCTGAAATGAACATAACCACTAAAGAAATCAGGAAGAGTGAGAAGGCAGTGAGAAGTCATTGTTTAATGACTAACAATCGTGCAAATTCCAGAATGGCAGGCCGCAGTTTAAATGTTGCAAAATATCAGCATCCTTGTTGGGGTCTTTCTGGGTGATCGTCAAACACAAAGGAGGGTTTCCTGTTGATGTATGGTCA
The DNA here is from genome assembly GCA_026779605.1 of Mormyrus hasselquistii. Classification (NCBI taxonomy): domain Eukaryota; kingdom Metazoa; phylum Chordata; class Actinopteri; order Osteoglossiformes; family Mormyridae; genus Mormyrus; species Mormyrus hasselquistii. Next base: position 1,292,265 of record JAODKE010000118.1, read on the forward strand.
GGAAAGATGGAGCTCCGATGCGGATATGGTTAGATGTATTGTGCGACCTGGAGCTGTTATTAATTAAACGGGCAACACATTTATTTATGCATCGATTATGTTTTCAAAATATAGTGTACTATGTAATCATACAGAAACCAATGTTCACTGACAGGGAAGTTTTTACTTGAGGCTTTAAACTGGCTACAAGCTTCGGGAGGTTTGGCTTGCAGGGTTTGCGGTACCAGATGGTGTCGCCTGTCCCTCCTTTCCCTGCATTCTGTGTAAATCACTGCTGTGTTTTGTTTGCCCCCCCAAGTAAATCGGTCCATGCCTGACCCCGAGTGGAGTGCTGCGCTGTTTGGTTTCTTTTCACTCCGACCCATCCCCACCTCATTTTTTAATTTTGCTTTACTTCACGGGCATCTCATTCATCTGAAGCTGTTGTCCAGAAGAATTCTGCATGGTTCACGGCTGGATGCCCAGAAAACAACAACTGCCCTGGGAATAAAATTCTAACAGATAGTCATACTGAAATAATACATTCTGCTTTGGTTTCTGTGGCTGTATTTTAGTAATGAGGACTAGGTATGATTTGCGGCTGTTTAGACCACACTGGCCGCAAACTGTCCAAGAGCCCCTTTTCCACTGAGGGCTGCATAAATCACGGGGCAGTGACAGGCAGGACGGGCTCAATTAATCAGCTGTATTGATCTTTCACTCAAGGCGTGATCGTGGAAGATTCCCTTATTGGGCACCCAACCATAGATTTTCCTTATTTTTATTGGGTCAAGGAACAGGTGTTGGGGGTGGGGGGGTCGGGATAATGCTCGAGCCCATGTCTGCCACCCGGGTGGCAATGCGCAGGAGCTGTAATGCCTCACGGGCACGAACGTGCCACCAAGCCTGCTGGCCAGAGTACCTCGCTGGATGCCCCGTGAGACACTCTTAATGCCCGAGCCTGTTACCCTCTCACTGTGCTCGCTTTGGCGTCTGTTCTGTGGCCGGCATTTACGCAAGCATTTTTCGTTAAAAAATGTTTATTGAAAAATAACCTTGAACACAGTGCTCTAGTGGTTTAGTTTTAACTCTTTTATTACTTTTTTAATGAGCTGAAAACAAACTTTTTGGGATATCAGAATCTCAGTTATGTACAATTCTCATGGTAATCGTTATTTGCATCATCATTATCATTTACGAACAAAATAATTAAAATGAATAAAGGCGGTCGACTGAAATATAAAATTCTTCTAAATGTTTTAAATACTTGAAATTTACCACACAGTAGTGCTGTATATCTATGTCAGCCCCCCCCCCCGCCCAAGTCTCCTTTCTGCTGTCACTTGTGGCCCCCAGCAGTTTTCTCAATGGCCTGTTTTCGGACTCCCCCCATCTGCCACCAACATAGCATCCGCATCAAAACACAGCAGACATTGTCGTCCCAAATGTCGCGTTTCATGCAGCAGCGACGTCATCTTTTCACACAAGTGGACCACTATTATGTGCCCCAGCCTTCCCGCAGTTTTGGCTGCACGGTACTGGTGATTTTTTTTCCTTTTTGCCAAGATAAGCAGAAGATAATAAGGAGAGAATCAGCGAACACAAGCCTGGTCATGAACAAACTGATCATTGTCACATCCTCAGCTCTGTCGGCTTCACGGCCCGGCCGCAGCATCCACGTCCCCCATCTGTAATGGCCCTCCCTCAGCGGCTCTTCGCTGTGGTTTCGGAAAACTGTAAGCTGCGGTGGCCCAAATTTGAATTTCATGTTTGAGGAATAGTTTGCCAAACATGGAAAGTAAACAGTTCTAATTTAGTGTCGGGTATGAACACACACTGCACTCAGAAGATCCCGATGGCACTGGCTAATTTAGGATTTGGAGCTAATCGGGTTTGGAAAAGCGAACCTCATCAAGGACTTTGCCGATTTAAAGCCCCTTCTCTGCTATGTGACTGCAGTCCAAAGGACAAAAGGGCTGTATAGCATATTCTGATTCTGCCTTTTTGTTTAGTGGAAATATGAGTTATGAAATACACAGTCAATATAGTTGGATTATTTACAGTGACTCAGTTTTATGAGTCCATTTTGCAGTAAAAAGATTCTTGTTGTCTTGCGCTTTCCAATCTTGTTTCAGTAAATCCAGCAGTTGTGTTTCATTTTAGTAAAAAGAAAATTGTTTACAAGCTGTGAAGAGGAAAATTGAGCATTGTACATAATTGTAGATAGATTTTCCTGAGGAGATGCAATTTCGGCTTTCAGTATAAAAATGATGAAAGCTGAACTTAATTTTTGGTTCAAGAACGAGGTACATTTAAGTTAATATACAACTGAATTCAAAACTCACAAAAATTCCATAAAAATAAGAACGTAGAGAATATGGTCTTGCTTGTAAGACGGGGCCATTTTGTACTCATTAATGTATTGGAGATTCTCTATTCAGGTTTTGATTGTTGTAATGGTATTAAAGTACTTTTATTTGGTAGAAGCAGTGTGAGTTCAGTACTGTGTTCACCGCTGGCACCTAGAAAGCGGCATCACCCAGTTTTTCCTCGTTTTAGACAGTTCCTGCTCTCCAGTCCACCTTGTGTTGGGTGTGGAACAGGCGGCCACTCAGTGGACCCCCCCGTGTCACCAAGTGGGTGACCAGCCCTGTCTGACTTCCCCACTATGACCTACTGTGGGTTAAACATTAATTCCACAGAGTACTAGACCTGTCTTTTCCTCACACTATGGAGTGAATGTACAGGACTGACACTATTGCACCTAATTCCTGTGTTTGCCTGGTCTTACTTGGAAACATGAGTGGAAATGGGTCACTCTGTGTGAGCATGAGTCATTTATACTTCAGACACTGGGTTAAACCTGCCTAAACAGTTTTCTCTGGGCCAGTGGTAGTACTGTAACAAGTCAATCTGCTGCCTCTCTTCTAGGCTGGATTCATTCCTATTGGTTGTTGGTGCCAACTTACAGCTTTGCCACAAGGGTATGACAAAGGCACTACATAAGTGTTTATTGCAAAAAAAAAAAAAAAATACAGCACCAGTTGGGTCCATGTCCTCTTTAAATTTAAACTCTGATGAGTGAAAAGCCCCAAAACTCAGACCTGCCAAAGGAGCCACTAACATTCAAACCACTGTGACCACAACACACCTCATAAGGCAGCGCTTCCCTTAAAGCCACCCAACTGACCCTGTTTAAACCATAATAAGGCAATTAGTCTACATAGGGCCAGCTGGGTTTCATTAAGTGCGGAATCTGTAGCAGGAGGTTAGTGAGCGATCGCCATGGTAATGCCAGAGATCACCCAAAAGCAGACCGGTGACCTTGCTCAGCCCCTTGCTCACTCTTAATTTGTTATTTTTATTTATTTGTTTGTTTTGCTGTATAGGACCCTCCGACTGCACCTCATAGAATACCTGAACCTTAACACTGATGCATTGTTTTAGTTTTTTTAATTTTCATGCGGGTTGAAATTTTTAAACACTGTGTCAGACTTAAGTGAGGAAACTGGTATTGTTGGTCATCTCTTATTTGATCTTTTTTTGTTCCTGTATTTAAAATAAGTATTTGTGTAGTAATATTGTCATGTGGTGGGTGTGGTGACCAGTTACCTTTGTAATTAATTCACACTGATATATTAACATTGCTTGGATACTTCAAAGGTGAGTGAAGTCCTCATCTCTGTGAATGTGGTCGGCTTAATGTCAAACCTGTGATTGAGCGGTCACATTACTCGAATACGGAAAGGTTGTCACGTTATGCTAATAGCACATATCGGCACATTTTGCAGATGGGGCTGAACTTTGACCTACTCTGTTCTGTGCATTAAACAGCTAGAAACCACTCTGACAGTTTTAGATTTTTTGAGCGACTGGAACCGAAATTTCCAGTTTTTTTTTTTAGCCCAAGTTGTATTTGAGTGAAAAGGAAGAGGCTAACATGCGCTCATCCATTTATGCATTTATATGTGTTGACTACATACACTCCAACAAAGAATTACGTGAAAACAGTTAACCTAAGTGGAGAACCTAGATAGGCTGAGTTCAGTACTTTTTAAACGTGGTCACAGGAATGGATCTGATGTGTTTTTTGCACATCCTCGACTGTGTGCTCCCAAAGGGGACTTTATGTTTTCCAGATTGCCTCACGGTTTGCGGCACTTGTGTAGTTTAACCATGACATTTGTGTTACACAGTACATGATTTCAGATTGTTTCCAAGATTTCAAAAATAAATGTTTGTAGGGAAGCTGTAACGTATATCAAATGAACAAGCGCTCCACTTTATCCTAGCTTTAATGTAGGAGAGCTGTTTCTTCTGTGACTGTATACAACAGAAGGCAAACTGAACAGGTCCAACAGATATCCAGATAACCATACAGATAGTAAACTTGCTTTCTCTGGAATGCAGATTGTGGCTCAAGTGGGTTAGTCCTCTGTACCCATGACTGGATGGTTGCAGGTTTAATCTCGTGCTTGGTGGAAGAGTCGTACCACTGCTGGGCCCTTGAGTCCTTAACCCTTGGGGCAATGGATGAATGACTGATTCTGCACTCAAACCCCAAGCTTCCCTCTCACCTACATATTTGTATGTATCTTAAAAGGAAAGCAAGACAGGATATGCAAAACTAAGGAATTCCAGTATGCCTGTATTTGTTCAATTGTATTATAATGGAAGTTTTCTTTTATTGTATGCACAGAACCCATATGCAGCCTTTTCTTCATGTTTGTTTCACTGCTGGCATGACCTTCCCGAGAATGAAGGTGCGTCTATGGGTTAATACAAAATTATTTTGGGTGTATTGAATAAAACCTTTTGCCTAGCAGCCCTTCTGTTCTTGATTCTGGATTATACTTGGCCGATCTAGCCCATTCCAGTTTCTGCATTTAATTTTAGCACGCTTAACCACATTTTAGGGGTATTGTAATCACTTTGAAGCACAAAAATAATACGCTTAGCATTGCTGTTGCCTTAAATTTGACATATTTCACATATTAGAGAGAATTATGGTTGACAGTATGATGGTAACAACAGTGTGGTTCAAAGGTGCCCTGAACAGTCGTGAATCTTCTTTTCTGGAGAAACTGGCCACCCACAGTGGGACTGTGAGGTCCTTGATTTTGTCCAAGTTTGGTTTCTACTTGCCACTTCAGTGAAGGTGTCAGGGTTGAGGAGGAGAGTTCAGAAGTGGATGCAGATAAAGAGGTGGTGGGGGGGGGGGGGGCGGTGGTGGACAGTGGAAGAGGGAAGAGGGCTCCTTGATCAAAGGTGCAGCTGTTCCTTGTGTGTGAGATGGAACTTGTAGGGGATTTGAAGGGAGAGGTTTGATGCACTGGGCATTGGGGTGAAGTTGGTATGCTGCAGCTCTTCCACCAGCTGGATGCTTGAAGCCCTCATATCTGATGGGCTGTGCGCCATCCTCTGTGAAAGAACTTGAGGAAGTTCCTGTGAGGACAATGGAGAACAATGTTGAAGAGTCTAGCCAGCTGAGTGATAGCATCAATTGAGCGTGGAAAGACCATAAAAAGCTGAGAAATTCTCTCTGAATGGAGTCATTGATGTCAATAGGTATTATAAAGATGCATGGCTGTTTCAAAATACGGTATTTTAAGATGTTTTTGTTTATAAGCAATTATCATTCTTCAGTTTGGTTTGGTTTTGCCAGCTGATTTCTAGAGTCATTAAAGATGGAGTTAATGGTGATGGACAAAAGAGATGAATTGAGTGTGTGCATGAGTGTGACTTGTTATGGACTGATCCATCTTGTAGCCTGTGCCGCCTTGGGCTACAACTGCATAAGCAGTTTGAAAAGGGATAGATGGATGGGGGAGGGGGGCACTTGAAGCATGGCTATATTACTTTATCCATCTGGGTATCTTTTACAGCAGGGAAATTCGGCACAGCAGTTACTTTGTCACTGAGCATTATGCTAATTGCTGCCAAATTCTAATTTTTGTTTTTCTAACACTTGTATTAAGAGGGATCTCTATTAAAGTCTCTATTTACTTTACTGACGGTTAATCTAGACATTTTACCACAGCTTATTGCATTAGCCCAGGGGTCTCCAATTCCAGTCCTGGTGGATGAGCCACACCTGCTCCTGGATGAGCCACACCTGCTCCTGGTACCTCTGCTCCTGAGAAGAGGTGTGGCTCATTAGAAGCCCAGTAGGATAGAAAACCTGCTGGACATTAGCTCTCCAGGACCAGAGTTGGTGACCCCTGCATTAGTCCCTCTTATTTCACTCAAGTTCAAGGTTAGAAACCAGGAGTGGCAGATGCAGCCTGCCGGTCTTGAAAACAGGTCCAAATACCCAGTACGCCGTCTGCCAAGCTCAGCTTCTTTTCTCTCCGCAGTGATGGAGGCCACGACGGTGAGCACCTCGGCTGCCGGCTCGGAGGAGTCAGACAGAAACGTGCCACGAATATGTGGTGTCTGTGGGGACAAGGCCACCGGCTTCCACTTCAACGCTATGACCTGCGAGGGCTGCAAGGGCTTCTTCAGGTGAACTAGGGCGTCTGCAGCAGAGGCAGCGTCAGCCCGGTGCCTCCTTAATATTTGGAAACGGTGTGCAGTGGATGTACAAAGTCTGATTAAAGTCTTACTGTCCCCTTACTGACGTTTGCAGGTGTTTGTGATGTGAAACAAGAAAGCAAGATGAGAAATGTCAGGCATTTTTATATATAAAAATATTTTATATTAATATATATTAATTTATATATTAATGTGACCTTGCAAACAGCAAAATACATGAGAAATAGTAATAGATCATTTATAGGACAAATAATTGAATTTAAAACATCCTGGTAGCATATGTGACTCGCACAGAGCGCGCCCCCCCACCACCCCCCCCCACGACCCAGACGAGACCACAGGAACGGCCCTGCCTCGATCGTCCCTCTCACATCCAC
>JAODKE010000118.1:1305725-1321604 GCA_026779605.1 Mormyrus hasselquistii
ACTGAGCTCTTCAGAATGACCCATCCTTTCACAAATGTTTGCAAGCCTGACTGCATGGCTGGGTGCTTGGTTTTATAAACCGGTGGCATTGGGTCTGAATGAAACACCTGAATTCAATGATTAACCAATGTGTACCAATACTTTTGTCTATATAGTATGGATATGTGGAACCATTTTGTAGGGGTTCTTAACTCTGAAGATTCTTCTGCAAAGTTCTGGTGCTCAGGGTGCAAAATGGATCTCAGTCCTTCCTCAGTCACAGAACCAGAGGTGTTTTTATACACAGTTCAGGATTTTCTTGATGGCTTTTCAAGAAGGACTGAAGTCGTCCTGAAGACATAGCGTAGCCCTACCACTTATTTGGTCCTTGATATTAATATATTGTTAAGTAGTTTCCCCTTACTTCATCCACCCCTGTATACACACATGGTTGTGTTTGTCTGTATATTTAGATGCAGATATTATGTTTCTATGTAGTTAATAAGCCAATTAGATACAGCTGCATACACATTGTGCTGCGTTTAATTTTGGTACCACTTTTCAATAAGGCTCCCTTTTGCCACTTATAAATGGTAGTAACTCATTAATAAAATGAAAACTGTGTTATAACTTGTTTAAAATTGTCCATTAATAATTTACAAAGTGATACAACCTAATTAATAACCAGATTATAAACCATTCATAAACTCTTTATATGGGTAGCCTTATTGTATAGTGGCACCTTAATTTTATTAATCAGTCTTTAATATCTTTTTATTATTTTGTGTATGTGTTACATGTGTTTATAAGTCATTTAATGCCATGTCACGAAGTGCTTCCCAGTTGTTTCCACAGCACCACAGTGAAGTTTGTCCCCGTTCTGTTTTCCGGCATTGCGCGACAGCCCCCAGTGCGCCAGGGCCCCGTGACCCGCAGCGCCAGCCGCGCCGCCTCCCTCCAGTCATTGTCGGACACCTCCTCCGACTCGGTCAATCATTCTCCAGGTGAGGCTCCAGGCCTGGGTCTTGGAGACCACAACGTTAACATCATGCTTTCACAGAAGTACTGGATAAACAGAGTAATTCATTTCTGCCCCGTGCTGGAAAATGCACCATTAAACACTGCATCTTTTAAGCGTGACATTTGGTCATCCTGGTGCAAGACACCCTAACTTTAAGCAAATGAGCCACAGAGTATTTTGGGTCTCTCTGATCATGAAAAGTGTTCTCTCTTCTTCCTTATACAGTGACATTTTGTGGAAAAACTGCTGAGTATTTCAGATGTGTGCTGGTCTGGCGCAAATCTCATATTTTTAGCATGTAGATAACTGAGGCTGATTATGCAGCAGAAATAGTTACTTAAGTTAATTGTCTTTTGAGAACACTAGTTGCGTAACTGGCTGTCCTTACTTTTGCTTCCTGAAAATGTATTTTTATGTCTTTCTTGTTTTTTGTTTTTTTTTTTTTTTTTACACTGGGGCTTTTTTAGTACTGTGTCTCCTCGGACTTAGTGGACTATTCTGTCGTAAGTTTGCCTTACTAAGCCATTGTTTTCAGGATTGGACTATGTGTTTGACAAGTAAGTCTGCTGTTATCTGGTAACTCCCACTGTTCATGGGAACATTTAACTTCAGTTTTATGAACTTTCTCGGTACTTTTTTGAGGCAAAGGTATGGGGTGAATCTCTTGCAGGCGTGGCATGAGGCTCTCTATGAGTATACCTATAATTCATAATGGTGTATAGTCCGTTTATCTAGACGATGGGAGTAAAGCTTTCTTCTTCCAGTGACCCGTGTCTTTTGGGTCAGTTTGGATGTTTTCTTACACCATATAGTAATATGCAAAAACGGTGACGAAATTCTGACTGTGAGAATTCAAGAGGACAAATTTATGTACTTGACCTTGCCAAAGGATCATCGAATGAAAACTTGTTATTGGGAAAATATTGGGGTATTTTTGTTTTTCGGACATGCCCCTCTTGTCCACCTGACACAAATTTCTGCCAGTTCTTCCATTGAATCGAGGATTTGCCATCCCTATTGTTTGCAATGCAGTGCACGACTGCAAACGGATAAATTCTTTGACAAAGAGGTCAGTTAACTGATAGAACTTGTCGATGATCAAACTGCTGATGAGCACTTGGGTCTAGTGGTAATTAGCAAGCATTCTAAAATGTTAGCGTCCAAAGAGTGAATTAATTTGCTGCTTTGCGCACATAAACAATCAATAAACCTCAATTTTACAAATCATTCAGCAGTGCATGGCTACTCAGATGCACATAGACAGTAGCTTACATACCACTTTAAAAGGTTTAAAGTTGTTTACATAATAATTATTAGCTGTAATTATGCGTAAGTAAGGTTGATTTCTATTATCATGAAGCATTGATCTGGAAGAATCTACAGCAATTTGGGCATTTTTTTTTCCACTCTTTTTGCCATGGCGACTTTAGTCAGTCATTCGCCTCTCCCTTCAGTGTTTTCAAGTGTGTGTAGACAGACACACTTGAATCCTCAAACACACTTTGGCCATTTTATAAAGTTGGCAACATTCACCATGCTTATTATACCCGAACACTTAAAGAGCTCTAATGTGCTGTTGAAATATCTTTGCACCTGACATATTTAAACCAAACAGAGGTTAAGGGGGAAAATCGTTCTGTCGTCTCGGACGTGGTGGACCGGATGCACCCAGGCGTCAGCTGAAAGGCTCTCTCCCCCTTGCCCAGAGTCCACGGACATGAAGCCGATGAACTTCACCAGCATGATGATGATGTACCAGTCCCATAACAGCAGCCCTGAGTCCAATGAAGAAGGTGCCGGAGGCCTCTCCATGCTGCCGCACCTGGCTGACCTGGTCAGCTACAGCATCCAGAAGGTCATCGGTTTTGCCAAGATGATTCCAGGCTTCAGGTGTGAAGCAGACTTGTGAGACTTGTCCACATTCTCATGCACCTTCAGTTGGAGTCAGACACATCATCGGGTGGCACGGTGGCTCATGCTCAGCACTGTAGTCTCACACCTGTAGAATCGAGGTTCTGGTTCCACCAACAGCTCGATGTGTGGAGTTTGCATGTTCTCCTTATGTTTGCATGGATATCTTCCAGGTTCTCCAGCCTCCCCCTACAGTCCAGAAACATGTAGTTGAGTATATTGGTGTCTCTAAAAAGGGTGTGAGAGTGACCCTGCAATGGACCGACTTTCCTTAGAAGATGTTCCTGTACCGTTTTTCCTGGGATAGGCCCCAGACTCGCCATGATCCTCTACTGGAATAACAGTTATGGAAGACAGATGGATGATACAATATATCGATAGAATATGATACGTGAGCCTAGGTCATTATGCATATATGCTGCTGTCCTTCAGTACGCCGGTTATGGATATCAGTGAGCCAGTCAGTCGGCTGCTCTCCATTGTCTGTGTGACAGTGGGAAACCATGAGCCCTCTGTACCGTTTGTTCTCATACCGCCGATGGATTGCTAGGAAAACAATAGCATCTCTCATGTAAACACCTCTAACTGGTATTAAACAAAGTCTAAGAGTTTATTTATCAATGATCTGAAGCTGCTTTTTGTAGTTGAAACATCATATGAATACCTCATACCTCCATAGGTGCCTATAATAACTCGTCTTAAATTTAGTTTTTGAAGTGTGGTGTGTTACTGATCAGAAGAACCTTTTCATGGTTGTAAACTATGGTATCTCCCCCCTCACAATGTACAGGGAGCTGACAGCAGAGGACCAAATCGCACTGCTGAAGTCCAGTGTGATCGAGGTCATCATGTTGCGCTCGAATCAGTCCTTCAACTTGGAGGACATGTCCTGGAGCTGCGGCAGTCCTGACTACAAGTACTGCATCAATGATGTCACTAAGGGTGAGAATCACAACGCAGAAACCTTTGATATCCCTCATGCTTACGGCCCCTTTGATAAACTGCTTCATGGTTAAGTTCCTCTGTGTAAGATCCTTCTGTTAACCTCCATGGTTAAGTTCCTTTTATTCAGGTTCCTCATGGTTAGGTTCGTAATAATAACCTGCCTTATACTTAGGTTTCTCACGTTTGGCTTGCAAACGCTCCATTTATTGACTGTCTCATACTTGGTATCCTCTGGGAACTCTAGTTCCCTGTCTTAAATTCCTGTTATTCCATCGTGCTTAAGTACCTGTTGTTCCCTCATGTTTAGGTTCTCTGCCTTAAACTCCACTTATTAACCTGTTCTGCATCAGTTTGTCATGTTAAGTTCCTCTGACTGAATTCTTTCATGTTGAGGACACTAACATTAACCTCCCTTAACCCTCTGGGTAGAGAACACACTTTCACTGACTGGGGCATGATCACACATTTCTTTCAAAATCTTAAACTTAATTCATGGCAAATGAATTACTTCTTATATATATGTTTTGGCATTACACTCTGACATCAAAGTATAGACATTGAAAAATGCAGTTTGGAACACTTGCATTGCAAAAACATAAAATAGTACATAGTTGCAATGGTGCAAGTTTGCTTTGATCCCAGATATCTAATAACCAAAATCTTCGGGACATGAAGATGACTAATTGATATAGTTGCAACATTCAGCAGATAAATAAATAAGAAAAACCTAATTCATGTCACTATTTCTGGCTCCTTCCATGGAATATGCAGGAGCTCTCATGTGCGTGCATGAGCCATTCACATCTGGCCACGCCCCCCCATTCCCCCCCGCTTATATGGCGCTGATGGGGATGTATCTGAATCGCGTTTCAGCATTGCGTTGTTTATGAATGCGATTTTAATTCGCACTAATGCGGCTATTTAGAATGCGAATAGTGATCTTCAGGCTGGGCGCAGCACTACACACCCCCGATGCAGATAAAATAAAGAAAGGTGTCATGATTCACTTTTTTTTGCCAATTTAACCAAATCTAACCTTTAATACTTTTGACAAATGGTCGTTTTGAAAGGAAGACAGGTTACGGATTTACTCAGCGTTTTTTTCCCATGGTTGTACATAAAGATTTAAGCGAGATATAAACTGAAATAGATGTGAAAAATGCGCTGCATCGCTGACGATTTGCTCGACCCCAGAGGGTTAAGCTCCTGCGTTCCTCGGGCTGATTTGTTCTAACATCAGTCTGATTCCTTTTGCCTCAGCTGGTCACACGCTGGAGCTGCTGGAACCTCTGGTCAAATTTCAGGTGGGACTGAAGAAACTGAACCTCCACGAGGAGGAGCATGTGCTGCTCATGGCTATCTGCCTCTTGTCTCCCGGTACGCACTTGGATCTGGGGCACTACCGTTTTCTGAACGGACCGGGAAGCTCTTTGTTTAGTTACTCAGCTACTTTCTCTTCCCCTTGCGCGCAGATCGCCCGGGGGTCCAGGACCACGCCCGTGTGGAGGCGCTGCAAGACCGCCTCTCGGAGGTCTTGCAGGCCTACATCCGCGTCAATCACCCCGGCGGGCAGCTGCTGTACGCCAAGATGATCCAGAAGCTGGCGGACCTGCGGAGCCTGAACGAGGAGCACTCCAAGCAGTACCGCTCGCTGTCCTTCCAGCCCGAGCACAGCATGCAGCTCACGCCGCTCGTGCTGGAAGTGTTCGGCAGCGAGGCCTCCTAAGGTCACCCGGGTCACGTGATCACAAATCGGTTGGGCTGCTGCTTGGGGTGTCGGGGGTGGGAGTAGGAGGCGACAGTAGGAATGGCTGCAGGGGATTGTGGGATAGTTTTATAAATAAAGGGAGATATAGAGTATTTATATTTAAGAAGTTTCTATTCAAAGAAATGAGTAATCAGTCGTATTATCAGATAATGTGTGTTTGTGTGGCTTTTGCAGTGCATTCTGCAGTTCCGCTAGCACGCATGCTGCAAACATGGCGTCATGAAGACGCTCGCAGATACTGCTGCCTCTAGTGAAAGCTGCCTTCTGAATTAGATGAGGACAAAGACATAACTATGACCACTTCTAAGCTATAACATCAGGGTCTGATGGAGGGCGTGCTTTAGATTGCTGTCCCTGCTTTACGTTACATGTCATGGTTGCTATTTGGCGAACCCCACCGCAGTGTTTACACGTCGCTCAGATAATTTCCGGCGCGGCCATGCAGATGAAAAGTCTGTTGGAGCTCCATGTTCTCCGAGCTGCTGCTGCTCTCCTGAGTTTACTCCTTGTTTGTTATATACCCTCAGATACTGCTTTTACTGGTTTTATACTGGTTTTAGATTCAAATGCCTTATCACACATTTCTACCTGCCTGTACCACTGTACAACACAAATTGGAAGATGGATAAAATATTTTGGATTTAATATTTTATTGCAAATAAGGATTTTCTCTGTTAATTGTTCTTTATACAATTGTAATAATGCATTAGATGCCTTATGCTTAGTCTTAAGTAGCTAGTCATGATTAGCCTGTGTGATATACAACCTATAGACCAAATGTAATTTCACTGATGCATTTTGTTACTATTTATCCACTAAAAAGTTCAGCTGTTGTTAGCGTGCACTCATACAATTTTTTTAGCTATCTGATTCAGTGGATTTTTTTGTACCGTTGGCGAGAGGTGCAGAGCTAAGCCAGTAATTTCATGCTGAAGCCCCTACAGATTGATGCCTATACAGGGTGATTATGTAAGGATATTACCGGCGATTATTGCATCAGTGTGCACCGGTCACGCTAATGCTGGGGCATTACTTTGTTTCTAAAATTCAGTTTTTTTTTTTTTTTTTTAATCAAATCATTCATCGATTATTAATTGAACAGTAACATATGTTATTCATTTACATGACAAATGTTTATTGCAGATTGATTACACGACCTTGCCTCCATCAGACTCTGAACTGGATGTAAAATTAGCGCTGGATTTTAAGGTGCAGGTCTTCCTTTGCATTCTTTGCTGATGTTGTGCCCTCTTGTGGTTGCATTTTGTAAATAGCTCTTCTTTGTTCTTTGCTGTATACAGGGCTAAGTAGTTTATACTAAAATAATTAAATATTCTCAATATATATGCAATTATAGCTACTTTAAATAATTTCCTTTACAAATAATTGAGCTTTAGTTTATTTATTCTTTACTTGGCTCGTGAATTTCCGATACTATCATTGATGCAGGACAGTATTTTTAAATGCCATTTTTATATTTTTTCTTACTTTACGTTTAGCAAATGAGAATGATTAAAATGCTAAACGTGATGCTGCTTACTAATAAAGCCATAAATCATGCATTAAAAAAATAAAGAAAAAAGCATGATCAAACTGCAGAACCGAATGCCAATCAAAAATCCAACCGAATGTTTTCAATGTAAGAATCCTAGCCCTGTAGTTGAAGCTAGCTAGCTTGATGCTCATGCTAACACCAAGGAACATCAAACTACAGACTACAGCATCTTTTTAGAAGGTCAGTTAGGACAGAAGCCTGAAGCTGCTGCTCTCCGTAGTGACTCTGACACCTAACAGACTCTTGTCTTCCCTGACAAGTAACAGAAGTAACTCCAGACTAGAGGATGTAAGGAAACTGAGAACAACAGACACCACAAATGAGCAGGCAGGGGAACTCTTCTCTTGAATTGTAATTTTGGCAGGAGTGTTGGAGTATGTATGTAATGCTGAGCAGTGTAGATTTCAGGGGTATTTTGGCGATGATCAGGCCAGAGGATGAGAGAATGATCGTCCCCGTTGACCTGGCATGAGTACAGTGGGTACTTGTACAGGGACTATGAGTACAGTGGGTACTTGTACAGGGACTAGCTTGAGTAAAATATGTTTGTTGGTCAGTTCTGCCTTCTGTAGGAAAGCATTTTTTATTATTGATTTTATGATTTGATTTTGATGGCTTCTGCATAGGGCTCCTTTACCATAAGTGCCAACGGGGCAGTTACCATAACAAGAATCTTTCAAGAACTGGCCTCCTGGTCTTGCGTACCGGGCAGTTATGATATAGAACTGGACAGGTCACCCTCGTTTGCCGCATGTTGGGATACGATGACAGAGGAGAGGTTGTGGTCAGCTGAGAAAGCCGTTTTCCCCCGACCCGTGGCACCAAGAATTTTAAGGTGAATGAGATTCTGATTAATGTATGCCTTTTGATGATCAAGAGGTGACGATCTGGACTGTTTAAATGGTCATTTCTAAATGCATGTATTCATAGCTGTCGTGGTGGATTCTGGAGGGTACGGCATCACAGCATGATCTGATTTCTGTAAACTTTTGTTCGTATTTCGTTTCTTAGTTTTTCGTTTATTCTTGAGCTCCAAAATAGGTTTAAGTAGTTAGCTGTACATTCTCTCCTAGTGCACGACAGGGTATGTGGAACCAAATTAAACTACCTCTCCACTCACTACATATTTTTTTTTTTTTTACAGGACTTGTTTTCCTTGTAGTCTTATTTGTATTTATTACTATCAAGTTTTTGGACAATTACCTCAGAACATCGCATCAGCTAGTTGTCACATAGCACCCACTTTGCCTGTTTGACCACTGGCAAAGACTCGTTTCGTACAGTTTTCTTCACCTCACTTATATCCGCAGAAAAACGCGACCCTCACCGGTTCCCTGTTCCTTCTTGCCGACAGTGTTGGTTATCACCACAGCTCACGTTATGCTACGCGTTTGGTTATATGTGTGATTATATGCAGATCTGCACATGTAAAAAAAAAAATAATAAAAACAAATAAATAGTTGATCCTTCTTGCTACATGTATTAAAAATAAAGATTTTCTTTCTGACAGAGTCAAACGCTTTCAGTCTGAGTATAAGCTAAATTCGAAAGGTGTCTTTTAATTGTTATGTGTGACTTATCGGAGCAGTCTGCTGGTTTTTGTGGCCTCATTGTCTCACTCTTGTAGTGGTCATATGGTTGAAACTGTACTGTGTAAGGGAGTGAGATGGCGTATATGAGGCTGGACAACCCTGCCTTTAACAACTTGCACAACAGAGTATCTGGTGAAAGCAAAGATGAGAATAAAATATGCTGCTACTACTGCTGCTGTCCGATGAGCGCCTGTGTCTCGGTCCCCGTCATCGTCTCGTGTGGCCATCGTTATGGCAACACACGGTTTGTCTTTTCTCCGGATGTTGACAAGGTGTGGTGGGGGGTGTATGTGTCCCACCGCCCAGCAGGCCGGGCCTTCTGCACACCAAACAGAATCTGTTCGTTTTCCAAACTGTCATTCTGCCGTTCGCTTGGGTGTGACTTTTTCCTCATACACTGTGAACCTTATACCGTTACACCATTAGTAGTGCGAGACAGGCCCAGATTGCTGCTGAGGAACAGTTTAGAGCAGATCAGGAATGATGCGAGAGACAAGTAATCAATTTTATAGGCAAAAAATTATAAAACTATAACTGCTCCAAAAGCTGTTTTGGTAGGCTGCATGAAATCAATGTATTATGTGCAGTGAAAGAAATGTACATAACCTGAACATTAATATGTAGTAGATGCATGTCCACAATAGATACATAAAATAACCTGGATGTTGTCTTTGCTCAATAATCCATAAATAGGAGTTAAAAATTCTATAGTAATTATACATGGATACATCTCTGTGCCTATAACTGTATGCCTTATAACTAAGAGAATCTAGCCAGCTGGTTACCCATAGCAACATAAGTTATTCATTCACAGGCTTTTTACTATCGGCCTTTGAAGCCAGCGGGACACACTATTTGAGTCCCTCATCGGCGTGTGTGCAGCAGACCATTGTAACACGCTTATATGTATTGCACGCAACAAAAGCAAGATTTGCAAAATCAAAGATGCAAATGCCTTAAGTAAAAGTGAATCTCATCATCTGGGCTGGAGGTGCAGCGTACTGCTCGGTACTGCTTGGTGTGGGCGCACAGTACCTCCTGATCTACATTTTGCCTCCTCAGCAAATAAAATTGTTGTTTTTTTTTTTTTTTGTCCAGTGTGTGTGTGCATGTCCCAGACGACTTTGTCCTCGGGGTTGTGCCGTGAACGGTCCTTTTCATGAGGCTGAACGCCTCCCACGCGGAAGCGTTTAGTGATAAATTACTCATTTTAGCAAGTTCTGTGGACCCTGCAGTTTGTTTGTTTGGGCTTTAATCGTATGGCGTTATGAAGCCGGCCTCGTTATTGCTCTTATTACATCTCATGTTCTGTTAGCAGTGCTGCAGTTTCCACTGTCCTTTGTGTTATTACAGTCTCTCTCTCTCTTTTTTAATTTTATTTTAAATGTTAGTTCATCATGTAATGTGTGTACATATATATATATATATATATATATATATATATAAATCACGTATGTTTGGAAAATCAAATAAAGTACTGTTATGGTGCTGCAAATGTTGTCTGGCTGTTTTTGTTTCTTTCTTTGTTTTTGTTTGTTGGGCTTCTCTTCGTACAGAGATAACCGCTTTATATGATGGCTTGTGACTCTCAACAGAAGCTGCTGTCCTGTATCTTCTATCACCAGGAAGAAGGACACGGCTGAGGTTTTCAATTCATTCCAGCTGATTGTATTGTTATATAAAAAGTTTTGAATTCCGTCCCATTGCGAATCCCCTTATGTAAAAAAGTTCCACCTGTTCTCGCTGTTGTGCGTTCCCTGTCATCAGCATGTGTGTTCTATGGATGTGAAAAAATCACATCAGGCATGTCAGGTTCATGGCAAAAATTCTGTTGATTTGGGTACAAGTCGCGCCGGAATAATGATGATGATGATGATGAAGTTTGCATGTTTTCCCTTTGTTGTGTAGATTTCCTCTTGCAGTCCAAAGATATCCAGTTAGGCTAGTGGTGTCTCTCAGTTGTTCTAATTGTGTGTGTGCCCCAAGATGAGCCGGCATCCTGTCTATGGTGTAGACCAGCCTTCTACCCTTTGCTATCTGGAATAGGTTCTAGGCCTCTTGGAGACCAAGATGAACAGGCATGAGGTTTGATAGATTTTTATTGCTGTTTGCTAAGCTACCACAGGATGGCGATACATTTTTGCAAAGTTTCAATTGCGTTAAAAATATTTTTGGACTATCTTATGAAATTGTGTGTTGCTGTATGTATCTCGTGCTTGCAGCATATACCAGTCGTACATGAGTATTTGAACTTTTCCTGCAGTGTCCCAGTTTCTGAATCTACAGGATGTGTGAGATCATAAACATGTATGATGCATGCATGACATATTTTACGCAGAAGCTGAATGCTTGGACTGAATTAGCCCTGAGCTCAGTTCTGGATAGAAACACCTTTGACAGCATGTGTCGTCCTTTTGGTTAATCTGTGCCAACTGTGTTTACTGGGCTGCTGCAAATGTATGCCATTTCTCCTTGGCATATTTGACCAAGCCAACTGAAGTTGCCATTTCTGAGTAAGATTCATCGTGGGCTGTACAAATGCACAGTAAAAGTTTTGCCTCTTACTGCCATCCAAAGCCTTGCTTAATACTCGCTGCTTCTACTTCCTGCCATAGACGTTTCTCCCCCATTAAGGCTTGTTTGCATTGTTAAAGTCAGTTGGCCTAAGTACTATATAATACTCGGCCCCATTTAGACCAAATTGGTATGAATGCTATTATAATTATATAATAGCTCAAAGCCTGATGTCAGCAGTATAATGTTATTTTTCCTTCAGTTACCTATTTAATTAGACCTCGAAACCAATGTTTGCTCACTGGAATAGAACAGAACATGTCTTTAATATGTAAAATATGAGGAGATTAAAGTCTGACAAAATAACAACCGTGAATTAAGGTTGCTGTCATTATTTGTATGAGTGACATTCAAATGTGACGGGATAACAAACGTTCCCTTTTGGCGGAACGAAGCGTAAACGGTAAAAGCCAGAGTGGTGATGGAACAGGAAGCAGCGTCGTCATCATCATCATCATCATCATTATTTTTGTTATTATTGCATTGACATTCATTTCAATAAACTTTTTTGAATTAACAAAAATTACCCAAAAGGACCTTCACTTTAAATAAAAGCATCTACATAATAATGGTAAAAAAAATACCCAAGTTTTCATCTTAATTAATTTGCCTGTATGTGTGCCAATGTTAGAAAAGCTACATTTATAAATAGCTACACGTAATTATTCTTAAAAGCATCCTTCTGAGAAATCCAGTCAAAAACAATTCGATGCATATTATTCTGCAAATGCTTCAAAATATGGCTCAAATATTTATTACAGAAACAAGGAAGGCATGTTACTTTAGTTTGTTGACGTCTTCAGGAAAAATATTTCACAACACAGAAAAAGCCTCTCGCTGACATTATGTTATCTCGGTATGAACTTCTTAAAGATTTGAATTTCTTTCGTCAGGTCCGCAGGCATGAAGATGGAAAAAAACAAAAGATTTATCAGTGCATCCAGTCACTCGGAGACAGTTAATTGTCAGTGTTCATCCACAGGAGAGACACTTGTGTATGCAGATAAGAGGTCGTCTCTGCTGGCTTTTTGAGAGGCCGTTACCCTGCAAGGTTAAGATGGGAAGAAGGGGGACAGGAGCAAGAGAGGAGGCTGCCATCGACTGCCATCAGGGAAACTGCCGTTAAACGGCCCAGTGTAGCTAACTGTTTAAAAGGGTGTGTCCCTACAGTGTTCAAGTTACTTAAAAAATGCAGTGTGTTTAGATGACTCTGGATTTTAGTAGCTAGTGTAGTGTTCGTGTCAACCCTAAGGTTCCGCTTAGGCGTGTCCGGTGCAGTAGCTAAACATTCTGGGCTTCCTGACAAAATGTCACCTTGGGGCCCCCCACCCCTGTTCCACTATATAATTTTATAATTTTATGTATTCAAGGGCCCCTGAAAAGTACTGGGCCCGCTGGATCTGTCAAGGTATCCATACCCCTCCCCAAAACCCCTGGGTGTGTCCACTATGCTTTTGAGTATGTTTTTCGACTCCATTGTCCATTCCAAGGAGTTACTGATTGATTTTAGTTCAAGCTCTAGTGCTTTTTTTGGCTAAAATTTCACTGGTGGAATTTCTCAGTACTTGATTTTTCAATATTGTAGTTGTTCTAAGCTCATGTATAGACTTTCCATAGTCATTCACCAGCATGTAAACAAACAACCACCTTCACTGCAAATCAGTAGTAAAATTACCTTCTAAGAAACACCAGCTTTTGTGTTGGAATGCAGGAGTAACACATTCAGTCATCCATCAAAATTCTTGCCCACAGACATACAGGAAGGGTGGTAACCTCCTCTCAGTGTTCTGTGGCTCAGTAGACTAAAGCCTCTGGCTGTGATTGGAGGATCACCACTTCAAGCCCTACCCCAGAAGAGTCGCCAAGTCTGTGTGACCCCCCCACCCCCAGGGATACTGCATGTTAGCTGACCCTGTGCTCTGACCCCAAAGTTTTGGCGCGCAAGATGGGGTTGGTGAAAAGAAGCTTGTACTTTTACGTGCAAATGGCAAATAAAGCATTTTTGTTTTTAACTACTGACCAAGACTTGGGAAGCCCTAATATAAATGATAAGCTGCGTGGATGCAGGAGGACAGACATAGGAAGCATGGGGAAGCCCAGAGAATGGCCCAAGTCGTCGTTTTAGGGGGTTACAGTGTGTTAGCGTGTTTCGGTTTGTTGTTGTTAAAAGGCCCCGTCCCCATTTTATGTTTCCATGTACCGCAAGCTTATTAAATGTCTGCTGTCCCGCGTCTTTGACCATCCCCATGGCAGCTCCTGCCTGATATCCTGCCACGTTTCTCTGTTGAGGTGTTACCTTGGCCTGTGTCATAGATTGAGGAAACGCAGGTGAGGGGCTCCGCATGCTGTTACCGAGAGCATTTCCGGGAACGACACTGTAGAACTGGTGGCTATGAGTTCTCACGGTACTCTGCAGCATGCTTGTCCCCTGGCCTGACACCCTCAGATGCAGCACCAACCCTGCCACTCACTGAATCTGGCTTCACCTGCCCACGTTTGACCTTGGGCCATTCCAGTGCTGTATTCATGTGTTTCACTGACAGATAATGGGGAAGTTATATAAGCATGTTTGATATGAAGTGGTAAGCAGACGTAGGAGTTTATTTCTGTCCTGTTGTATTAATAGTATAGGAGTAGGATGGGCCACACCTGTGTTGCATATGCAACTGACTGATACAGACAGCTTATCTTCCTCCAGATGTTTAAGTTTTGAAACGCAGGCATACATTTTTCTAGGAACCTGGGGGGTGTCGTGCAAACTGTCACAGTCCTGGTGAACCAGTTGAAAGTGGTCGCGTGAAATCCCTCTGTCTGTATCATGCAAAATTTACACTGAAGTCACATGTATTGTTTTGGTGTGTCTGTATTTTACAATGCCCCCCCCCCCCCACTGTCACGGAGACTCGAATGCATGTGCACAGTGTTCTCCCTGTCCATGTGTTTGCGTGTGCATGCGCACATCTCGTGTTTATCATCAATCTGTTTCTCTCGTCCTGCCTTGCAAATTTAATCTGGGGTTTCACAACGGTTCAGCCAAAGTTCTCAAGGAAGCAACGCTGAGGAGAATGTTTGGCGCCTTTGATGCAAGTCATCCATAAGTCATTATTGCAACCCCACCATGTGATTCAAAGAATTTCTCAAGTGTATTATGGGCTGGCATTACAGGGGGAAAAAACTGAAGTTAGAATTATACTCTGGCCTGGACGAGGGTATCAGAGAATATTTGTATCTCTAATGTTTCTCCTTGTGCAGTTAAATCAGGCATATATAAAATGTTTAATGTACACGCAAACCAAGGCATAGCTTTACTATAGTATGATTAGTATATCTCACAATTGTCTTTCTAAATGTGTAATTCCCTGCATCAGGACTCATAAGATGAAACAGCTTGCTTGTAATGGGACTGAGAATAGAAAGTTGTTCATAGATAGACCCTTAATACTGGATGCTGTCTTAATGAAAAGTATGGCTGCCTCTCCCCCATGTCAGCTATTGCTTCGATTACCTCATTTCCTGTTTTGAAGTGACACGGGCAAGCAGGTGGCTATGAGTGCGGTTTGTCTCTTGATGTCTTACAGATAGCAGCTTGGTGCGTGGACTCATAGCGCAGTGTACCATTACCCGCCGTTTCGGTTCTGTAGTTACAGCACGGCTATATCTGGAGGTACTTGTGGTCCAGCTGGGGGGCTCGCTGGTTGTATGGTCACAGCAGGAGAACAAAACAGAAAAAAATCTGCCCTCTATTTCATGACACATATCAGTCATACCAAAAGCAGGTATTACTCATAAACCTTTAATCATGACCTTTTCAGAAGCAGAGTAGCAGGGAATGGGCAATCCCCTTCATGATGCGATGTGAGCTCCGAGAGCATCCTGAAGTGAACACTTTCGCTGCGGTAACATTCTGAACATGACCAGTCATAAATTCTCTATATGAATAAGCATGTTTTTATTTATATATATAACTAAGCAGATGTACAGAAAGAGCAACAGAGAGTAGATGGATGGATGGATGGAAAAGATTGAAAACATGAAAGTGTCCAGCTTACCAGACTTTTTCCTGCATATAAAAGAAAGGAAAGGAAAACGACTTGGTTTCCTATTTCCTGCTTGGTTACTTTCCATGCAAGAAGCAGTGGATAGTAAGAGCTGGAAGTATGTGTGTGGGGTGTGAGGTGGGGGGTGTGTGTGTGACCTGGGGTGTGTGTGTTGGGGGGGAGAGCAGGAAAACTGAAATGGAAACATTTTTGTCACAATTCGATTATTCAAAGAAACCATTGGTCATATTTTTTATATGAAAACTTGCTTAGCCGACTTGCCACATCTTTGAGTTTTATTGGACGTATCATCATGAGCCTAGAGCGAGGGGCAGGCTTCGGTCCAGCTATGTGCTGTCAGCAAGTGAAAGAATGGATGACTGTTTTATATTTTTGGTAGTCATGCACGTATGAATTAATGGAATGGTCACCTGATTTTGCCCTGCCCGAGGATGTCCATGCCCCCCCCCCCCCCCCGCACCCTCTCGCACCCCACC
>JAODKE010000118.1:1339354-1349486 GCA_026779605.1 Mormyrus hasselquistii
GCCCCCCCAAACCTTCTGCTCTACCCCTCCCCCTCGGGGTTGTTGAGGCCTTTCTGTGAGTAGAGTATGAAGGAAGTACCAGATTATGTACAAACAAAATACCGGAACATAGGCAAGAGACGCATATGAATCCAAAACACTGCTAATGTTGTTAGCATTACAGTGTATTTGCTTGCCTGTGTATTTATACAGCGCCATCAGGAAGTTCACCAGATGTTGTGGTATATCAGATAGCAAAGTGACTGCAGTTAGAGTGGAGGACGGATTAGCATACCCCTGCTTCTGTCAGCTTAATATTAGCAATGTGGATTAGCAATATTAGCCTTGTGGCCTTCCAGGCATCTGTGCAACATTGTGTCTCCTGCATGGTTTTTGGGCTTTTTTTTTGGGGGGGGGGCACTGTAAGGTGCTGTAAACAGGTACTGCTTATATTGCGGAGGCCCAAAGACTGACTTTGATGGTTTCATCGCTGGAAAATTAACCAAGAAATACAGCACACTGCAGCACTCAACATGAAATTAAACCCATTGTCACTGTGCTGTGTGTCCTCCTGACAGCAGCACAAAGAGCATGGCCGTTCAGCGTGTCCACACTCCCTGCCGGAGACGCCATTGCAATTTCACCCCCCTATTGTGCATTTGTCTCACTCTGCAGCAAAAGCAGCATCAAATAAGCGTAGATGTTCTGACTGGGAGACGAAGAGGACTTTGTAGTAGCGCCTGAAAGGATGGATGCGCACACGCCCCCCCCCCCCACGGAGCTTCCCCCTGCACGTGGCCAGGAGCGACATTTTGGTTTTTCGATGGCGGCCAGGCTGGCGGGTTCCCTAAACTTTGGTTGTTTTCATTCAAACGAAGGCCTGAGATCCACCTCCCTGAATTAGGGGCCGTAGCACAGGCTCAGGGAGGAGTACAGCACAATGCGAGGCACACCAGCTACAGAACCACAGGGCAAACATCAAACAATCTTTTTATGTATTCGTTTTTTAAAGGAAGAGAACACAACAAGTAATAACATGCAGATAAGACAGTCCCAAGTCCAAAACCAAACCCCTCCCAATCCAACAACCTTTATGGTAGGCCCTCAGAAATGAATAGATAATATTAATAATAATGATATGTATAGTAATGTGTGTACACACACATTCATAAGTCATAATTAATGACTCAATGAGTACTTATATAAAGGACATCAAGAAATCTAACGTGTCGTCCTCAGAGCGCAGGTGGTCGGACCCGGACTTGCAAATGGAGTGTGTCGTGGTCTGTATGCAGTCTCAGGCTTTGCAAAAGGTGCCGGAAGGCTTGGGTCATCGCGCCACATCAACATAGCCTTAACATAAACTGTCAGTGTAAGATGTAGGGGGGGTTGCGTGGGGGGGCTCAGTTGCGACTCTGGCTTTATGTCTTTATGAGGTTTGCAGGACAAAGGATAGAAGTGGGGGGATATTTCTGCTCCGCAATGAGTGAGATGGGTGAGCCCACCTGATCGCAGCCACGTTTCTGTACCACTTGCAGTATTTATGAAAATCTAACCTCAAGTGGCTTATGATTCCGCAGCAATACTCATCCATCCCTGTTGTGTGAAAAGAGTGGGGCCACATAACTGTGTCCAGATTTTCCTTCTCCTAGAGAGACCAATCATTATGTTTTCTGTTTACATGCACATGTGTGTATATGTGTGAAGGTCAGAAGCAACAAATTAAGGGGGGGGGGGGGGGGACCAGGAAGCTGGACAGTTCCCAGTATTGTGATGCACTGGTCACTCCAGGCTCTGTCCGCTCCCAGATTAGAGGAGCATGTTCAGCCTTGACACCAATACTTGACCCCTCTTCTTAGTTTTAGGTCGAGGGAACTGAAAGTAATTCAATTTATAAATTGCCCAATCACACACCACAGCACAGGAACTGATACTAATTATGAACATACCTTGAGAAACCTTTCCTTGCAAGTGGAAATTCTTACAACCCTCTTACGGTCTTATTGTCAGGCTAGCTGAGAAAAGACACTGTTATGTTTAAAGGAAATGTGTGTTTGCGTGGATTACTGTGCCTAGTCCAGCACAATGACTTAACTACCAGTGACAAAGACAAATATGGATTTATGTAAACAGATAGCTATCGCGTACGTTTAGATAAGACCAAACGACAACCAGGTGGTTTACAAGCCTTTGAAAAACAACACTAATGTGCTCTGTGTGGAGTTTTTGCATTGTGACACTTTTTCCTTTTTGCAATAAATATCTAGTGTTGTATGTGACAGGATGCGATTCTTGCCACCAGACTCCATGTTAATTTGCACCCTGTCATCCGTCATGAACAGATCTGGACTATAACGGTCCCAATTGAACCCTCAGTGTTGTGGAGCTAAATAACAAACTGAGCTCCTCCTCATTTTTATTATTTCTACGTTTATATTTTTAAATTTAATGTAGAACCAGAGTTGTTGCAAATATATGCAGACAGAACTGAGCTTGCAGGGGTATATGTCTTGTGTACCTTTATTCATTATACGTTATGTTCCTCCTGCCACGTCCAGTGGCTCTTCCCACGAGCAAGACTGTGTTTCTCCATGGATCTATCAGTTGGAATATTTTGGTTGGACCTCACTGTCCAGTCTGTACTGACCGGCTCACTGAGGTTTATAGCTATGTGACGTCTCTGTGCTCCACCCTTGGGCAAAATGGCTGAGAGGCTCTTCTATACTACAGAACAGCGAATAAAGGTACAAGAGGTGCTAGAGGTTAAACAGATTCAATTGTCACGGCTGAATCTGAATCACAAGGTAATCTGGGTGTTGGTGTTACGGGTTAGAAAATAATTTCCATCCATCCATCCATCTTCTAAACTCTTACCCAATACAGGATTTCCCGCAGCCTATCTGAAGAAGCACTGGACACAAGGGAAGGGGCACCCTGGATGGGATGCCACTCCACTATAGGCCAGATATATTTTTACATTTAATAA
Organism: Mormyrus hasselquistii; assembly: GCA_026779605.1. NCBI lineage: Eukaryota > Metazoa > Chordata > Actinopteri > Osteoglossiformes > Mormyridae > Mormyrus > Mormyrus hasselquistii. The sequence continues at coordinate 1,342,320 of JAODKE010000118.1, forward strand.
TGTATTTTACAGCTCAGGTGAAATCAAATTTGTGACTTTTTATGTCATGTGACATGGTGGAGGCATTATATAAATTTTTCAAAAGCTTGGCTTTTTACCCTGAGGTGGAGTTACTGAAGGATGTAAAAATATGTCAGGGCTAAGGCTCGCCGCACTCTGTCTTTGCGGGTTGCCGTTTATGGAACTCCTCACACTCAGATTCCTTTGGGTGCTTGTCCAAAGCTGTTAAAATACTGCTTCATAGACAGCCCTCCCACCCACTCTCCATGCTGAATTATGGAGTTCAGCACCTTGGGATGAATTTAGATCATTATTACAGTATAAATTTTACCCTGTTTTATTTGCCATGTTCCAGTATATTTATTTACTTGGTTCCTGAAATTTCAAGATTATGAAAAATGTTTGACCAAAATAAGTTATGTCCTGCCCCCCCCCCACCCCATTTCTCATTCTAGCATCTCTCTCTGTCATCTCTGCCTCTGTATCTTTGCCAGTGACTGTCCCTTTTTTTAGAGAGAAGATTGAATTACCAGGGTGAAATATGTCTCCATGTGTAAGTAATTATGCTGAGGCAAGAATGACTCTATTATGCTGGTGCCAGCCAGGTCCGGTGGCAACGTGAGCTGGTTATGACCATAGCGTCCGGCCCCCAGGGCAGCAGGTTTGGCAGAGCGCTTCAGGTGCTTCCCTCGGATATGTGGCTGGCCGGTGTGGCTCAAACGGTGGCCAGTATCCCGGCTGCACTATTCGCTGGCTGTGAGCAGAAACCTCACCAAGGTAGAAGAGGGTAGCCCAGTGAGACGGAGAGAGCCAAAGTACATCTATGTGGCCTGAAAGCCTCTTCCCGGACTTTGTGCAATTGTTTTGACCAGAAGACAGAGGGTAAAGACCCAGTGTGTGTGGCTTAGTGCCACACAGGCCAAAACGCTTTGGAACGGTAGCGCCTCTCTTCTCCGTACCCACCACAGCGATCGGTACTGGGGAGCGAGAGCCCATCCAGGGGCTACGTTTTTACTTCCATGTTGGAGAAGCTGGTTTCAGACCGGCGGAATGATGAGGGAAGGAATAAAGGCATGAACTTGATCTGAAAACCACAGAGCCCCACTGTCAGCCAACGAACCAGCCCAAACCAGGCTATCAAACCGGCTCTCCCCTGTTTGCACAGCTCCATCAGCAGCTAAAATCAGACCGCTCTCTGAAGACCTTTTCGGCGTAATGTTTAACAGGAGCACATGACACGTATGTGAAATTAAAGCCTTTCACTGTATAATTTAATAATTTTTAATTTAGTACTTTGCACCCAGATATAGGGTTTCCTGCTATTGTTTAAGTCTGCCTCCAGCTTCTTTCGAGTTGGTCCCTCCCCCTCTCTCTCTCTCTTCCACTCACGCTCTCTCACTCTCCTTTATGCTCTCCTCTTCTCACTGGTTCAGTGGAAGAAGTGGGGCCGCACTGACAAACTGCAAAACAGTGAGAGGGGAGACCAGCTGCGAGAGTATCTGTGCAAGCGTGTGCGTGTGAAACAAAAAAAACGTGATTGCAGAGGGCAGAACGTGAGTTAGTCTGTCGTACCCATCTCTCTCGTGCTATCCTCCCCCCCACCGCCCCGGTTTGTTTTTTTTTTTTTTTCCTTACCAGCTCTGCTCCGGACCTCATGCCTGGTCCTCGTTCGCCGACACCTCAATGGTTACCAGGACTATATTGAGCCCGGACAGCCGTTAAGTTTTCTCACTGGATGTTCACGGCACAGGTTGGTAAGAGGGGTCCTTTGCCTACACATGCTGATCTGTTTGTCAGCAGTGTACCTCGCATGCTGGGGGGGGGGGGGGGTGTGGGCCGATGTGGTGACAGGAAAGCGCTACTGATTTTGATCTCACGTCACAGACATCGGCAAAGTTATTTAAACCGATTTGAGTCAAAGATGATAGCAGTTAATCAGGATGATTTACTGTCTTGGTGTTCTTTGTTTGTCATGTGTTTGCACTCATCCCGGCTATAAACGGTCGGCCACTCCATGCCGATGACTGCCGTTGCTTTTCTACCCTTGCTTGAGTTCATAGAGTCTAGCAGTCCTCTGTTATTTTTAAATCCAGATCTCAGGAACATGTTGAGCCTCCCAGGGCAAACTAAGAAAAGCCCCTGGTAGTTTTACTGTTTTTTTTTTTTTTTTTTGTGAACAGCCGTGGGAAAAGGAGTCCTGTCGATCGCAATCCCCCCCACCCCCTGTTGGTTTTGGAGGTGTCTTTTTCTGAACCTAGAGAGGGGGAAATTGAAAACAGACACCATACACCCCACCCTGTAAGTTGGTCAGTCAGGAAGGGCTGTCAGTCTATCTAGCAAGACGTTTCGGCACGAAAGAGTAGATCCAAAACAGGGAATTTCCTAGGTTGGTTTGCTTTCGTTTGTTTTGTCATTTTTTCCCAAAGTTTGTGCTGGTGGGCAGGCCAGGCGGGGGGAAGGAGAGGTGGGAGTGGATTTTAAAAGGCGTGGATGGTTGGAATGAAGTGAGCTGTGGCTGGACTCGCTCTCTGCACCAGTGCAGCGAAGACTGCATGTCTCCATCTGTCTCTAACCGAGTCTGTCTGTCCACCCATATGTCAGTCTTATGAGATCAGCAGATATCCTTCCGTCTCGCCCCAATTTTCACTACTGTCTCCTGGGTCCAGGCAAAGCACAATAATCCAATTACATCCCAAACGACATGCTGTCATTATTGGTATGGACACATGTAGACAAAAGGGATTTTAATTTAAAGGGTACAGAGGACACACAGATAGACTTTTGCCTCATAGTCGTTAAGTCATGGTGCAGCTGAAGTGCAAAGGTGTGTCAGTCACTTCTGTCCTCCAGTCCCGAAGCATTTTTATTTTTTAAATTGTATTTTTAATTTGGCTCTATGGGAAGTTTTTCTGCAAGGCAGCCCCTTGCCATATATCACCTCATACACTCTTTTGATTACATTCCAGTGCTCCGAATGCCGGGATATTGGTGGCCAGTGCAGATTTCAGCCTGCTGGCTTCATTGCCACACAATGGAAAGCGAGATGCTTGTCAGATGGCAGCTTGTGTTGGAGTTAGCTGTCCAGAAAGTTAAATGTGAAACGCAGTTTTGAAAAATTATTTATCTAAATTAGTTAGGTATTTCACATTTAAGTCACTCTGGATCTTGCTATTTTAAAGTTTTAAAATTTGATCACGAGGTTTTCGGTAACCTATATAAGATGTATTGATCCCAAAATTTCCCCCAGGGAAGTTTGTCCTGTCTGCAACTGCTATTCTGATTGGCTGGGGAATCCATCACAGGTCGGCCCCTGATCTGTGTGAGCGAGTACCTTGTGTCCCTTAATCCACACACCACAAAATTTAACTCAATCTTAATGTAGGCAGTACAGAATAAAGTACTCAAAAAGGGGGGGGCTATTTGAAGGTGACGTTTCAGGCAGTAACTGGACATACTCATTAGGATATTCGTACAACTCCTTTCCCTACTACAGTGTAAATATGTGTGTAAACCGAAACATTTACTGAAAATTGAAATTCAATCGTATAAAAGGTGTACCTGCAACAGCAAGGACCAGTCATAAATGACAGGGGGTACAACTAATTTAGCAACTCAGTTATTACTCAAGCACAAATCATGAACAAAGTGACTACATGAAATATATGAGCCTTTATGACTGATTAATAATAAATGAACATTGGATTTTGTAGGTAACTAACACTTCTGATTATTTACTACAATGAGTAAGAGTGCACTACTACATTATTTGTACCTCAAGTTTGTTATTATTATTACTATTAGTAGTAGTATTATATACATCACTTCTGATAAGTAAATGGCACAGCACATGCACCAGGTCTTTACAGACGTACAGTAAGAGGGCCTCGCACGATTCCAAAGCACCGATTTACAGACACTGTTGGTCGTTTCGTTTATGTTAACGCGATGAAGTGGGACTGCTTCTGATTGCGCGGCTCGATGTGTTACGAGTCGACAATGCATAATAACAGCCGTAGCTATCAGCGCATTTTTCAATTGCTTAATATGACGAGCAGCTGTGAGAAATTATCTTCCGACACACCCCCAGCACAAACGGATCCTACGAATTCTTAAGTGTTTAGTACTGGAAAAGTGAAAAAGAAAATCCATTTTCATTGATAGCTTAATTACAGAAAAGTAGTTCTATTATAAACAGCCGGTGTGTTGTAAATCTAGAGTGACTGTCTTGTTCATCTTTTAGCATTTTTATTTAGAAAAACGATACACGAAACACCAGCACGTTTTCCATTTGTCTCTCTGCCGGCTCCTACTCCACGGGTTTACATCCCGTTGCCAAAGGCCATTCTGAAAGCTCTCCAGATTGCTCGCCTTTAGCTGAGCTGAACCGTGAAGTTGTCATTTTTAAATGTTCGCGTGTTGTCTGATGCGTTAACGGAAAGTTTGTCACCAGTCTCTTTGGGCAGTTAACTAGATGACGCATCGCCCAACTAATAACACATGTTATTTTTGTATAATTATGCGCTAAGATGACATTTTATTGTTATTTTTCTTCATAAAAGCAAATTAATGCGTCTGCGATACCGATGGTTCGAAGTCATTCATTTAAGATTTTCAAACAAGGTCAACCAAAATGCATTCATGCTCTTAACCGTGCTAGAATCACGAAATATCAGACATAGAATCCCAGAAATTATCGATATAAACTATCTGACATCTTTAAACGTGCACGCGCGTGCGCACATCTACACGTGCAGTACATCACACTGTATGTAGCCCCTCTGGTCTGGGCAGGAAATGTCAGTTTCCTGTCACCCAGCTCCGCGCCTCCCACCTCCGTTGTGTTCATGAGACGTTTTCTTTTCACTGTACACTAAACACTGCCATTGAACTACACGCACAGAAACCCTCTGAGATTGAGAGATCTGATGAATGTGGTTAATTCTGACCCCAGCACCGCCCCATATTGCTTCAATTCTCCCCACAGGGTCCCCATAAACCTTGATGCCTCCTTATGGAAGATGCTGTGCAGAGGCCAGAAAGGAGGATGTAGGGCATAGACTTTAATTTTGTTACTGGGTCTAGTCCCTGCTTCACTGATATGGCCCTCTGTTGAAATGTCCATGAGAATTGGTCTGCAGATGATTTGTGACCATCTAAGCAATAAAACACTCATTTTTGCATTAGCATGAATGCAAATGATTTTTTTTTTACTCCCAGAGAGGTCAAGTCCTGGCATTTAGTGTGGTTAGCGAGTTAAGCTAGTATTTTTCACTAACAGCTGCACCTTATCACAAGAATTCCTATCAGGGGGATCAAGGAATCTGATCTGTTTCCAGACAAAAATCTGAGCTAATTGGTCGAAGTAGCAACCTTAGGACCTTCTTGTGATAATACCGCCGCTAAACGTTTCACCTTTGTTGTGAAACTTGTCCTTTGACAGCAACAGGTGGCCAGACAATTGACACTATTTAGCCATAGCTGTCATTACAGTGGTAGGGGGGGCATTTCTGTTAAACTGGCACAGGAAAATGAGATTGGCTCACATGGCCAGCCATGGGTATTCTAGCACCCTAAGCAAGATTCTGCGGAGCCCCCACCAGCAGAAAACAAATTTTGTCAATTAACATTTCAGTAACACCGGCTATCTGACTGCTAACTAGCTAGCTCACATTTGTTTCACAAAAAAGTACTGAAATATTAAAACCAGTGTAATTACCGAATATCATGTAATGCGACTAGAGGTATTATTTTTTTCACTTGCCTTTTTGCGCCCCCTAATAAAATGGCACCCTAGGCGATCGCCTATGTCACCTATCAGGTAGGCTGGCCCTGTTGGCCCTGTACGTGATACAGCAGGGCTGCCCAACCCTGCTCCTGGGGATGTACCACCCTGCAGAGTGTAGGGGCCGCCCTGATTAGCAGGCCCACCGGCCGCATTACGGCCTCTAGTGCTGAGATGCTACTGAAGGACCTTCTCTCTGTATCAGGTGTGTTACATTAGAGCTTCACCTAAGCTCTGCCAGGTGGGAGGTATCCAGGAGCAGGGTTATAGTAGCCTTGATGTACAGTCTTGATGCAGCTATTGAATTCTATAAGAAGCTAGTTTAACTGATGGGAATTCTCACGACGCACTTGCTGTCAAGACACCTTTGCTGTAAAATTGTGGCTAATACACTATGCGTGTTGTGGTATACTGAGAATATCATTAGAGATGGGATCAGAATACTGTGGCTGGTATACTGTACCCTGTGATGTTTGATAGTGAGGAGTGTCTCTGTCTAATCACCTTGCTGTTGGATTAGGAGTCAGTGATTAACTCCCCCTACTTGGTAAACACGTTAAGAAATCTAACTGCAATGTGACCATTCAAGGTCTATATACCCCAATACTTTGCGCTTACCATCTAAGTTAACAAACCTGCAATACCAGAAAGATTATTTAATAAGTATTTTATTCTTTTTTGTCATTTAGTTCACAGTAAAAAATTCAGCAGCTGGCCGACACTCCACCTTGTGACCAAATGCACGCACTGCATTTACTCACTAGATGAAATCTTGCAAAGAAAGTGTTGAACTATATGATAACCATTAAGCTTTGTGGTAATGTTGCGCCGAAGATGTAAATTCATGTTTAATAATCGCATTGATTAAACTAATTTCTCTGGAGTAAGTATTTGGGATACAAATGTATCCTTTAAGTACTGAAATTCAGTTCTGCCGGTGTTACCAAGTGCCTGATGATGCTATAAATCTTGTAAATATAAAGTCCCACGTGCCTTTTCCCTCAGACGACACAGTGTTTTAAGATCGATGTTAACCTTGTTTTCTTCCACATCTTTGACAATTAACTTGGCGATTCATAAACTGGACAGCTGGCTTGGTAACATACAAAGTTTTTATGTTGAAATGTTTCATTTACAACGTACACAAAGGCCAATTCAACCCATTTCCACTAAATAAACTTAAAAGGTTGCTAAACAATCTAAGTAAATAATGCATAAAAAACAAACAAAGATAATGACTGCTTGGTTTCGCTTCAAACAGAAATGATCTTCTCGATTCATCCAGGAGGCCACCTACTTCATGGTCCCCATCTGACATAAGGAGCTCTCCGTTTAGATGACGCAGTACTCGATGTTTGGTTCTTTCTGTTTATATTCTGTTTGCT
>JAODKE010000118.1:1349586-1370647 GCA_026779605.1 Mormyrus hasselquistii
CCTTTGTCGTTATAGAAAATATAGATAAACATTCCCGTGGCAGCTGGGATTGTCTTCAGTTGGCTTCATCAGTAAATGTGTACAACACCGATAGACTAGCAAATCTCACTCCATATGGAAATACTAGTACAGGATTCTCAGCCGCATTGGATACGCACACATTGATATTTTCTTCGGATAACTTTGCTTGTGAGTGGACGTGCCGTCGGGACTTGCATATTAATGGTAAACTCATTTTGCAGCTGAGGTCTCAGATGGACAGTCTGTTTCCATCTTTAAAATAAATTCTGTCAGAAGGCAATCATCAGTTTTTGACTGTATATTAGAAGGACAGATTTCGGTTTTCAGATGCGTTTATGGCTGCCGTTCTGTCGTTTCGAGAAAAACATCCAGATGAATCATGCGAGTTGGGGGATTCTAGCAGGTTCCATCGCTGCTCAGATTGGGGAGGTGAAAAAGCGGAAAATGTGACTTATTTTTGTTATTTTCGTGCAAATTGTGGTTTGTCCGGTACATTACGGGGCTGCCCGTCAGAGTGTGAAGTGCCTGCACGGCGGAGCCACGGAGAGTGGAGGACGAGGCCTGACTCACCGCCCGAGAGAGGGAATCCCGAGACGCGCAGGGAGCTGGAGTCGGAGCCGGCCGCTTGTCATCCTCCGCTTTCCCCCCCTTGCCCTCCCACTTCATTGATCTTGTTGTTTTTGAAACGTGTGGGAGTTAGGTGTCACTTTTTCGGTTTTGAAGTGTTCTATTTAGAGCTGCGGTTACCATTTAATCTGTCGAAATTTCCCGGGATTACTTACAAATAACGATTTGGTTGTGCCGCAGATGTGTAATGCGAAATGTAGGTGCTGGGGGGGAAAACAACGGTGCATTAAAAAAGTGAAAGTGTTTAAGACGTAAATTGCTGCCTCACCCGGCTCGGGTCTCCTTTCACCTTCGTTGGTATAAGCATGCCGGGTAGGCTGACATACCTGGCCTTCTGTTCAGGCAGGTTTGCGTAGGAACATGGAGCAGGGGGGAGATATACCTCCTCTAAATATTTAATTAGGGTTTACTTATGTCTCGCCCCATATAAAAAATATGAACCTTTTCATTTTGATCTTTTTTGCCCCCCCGTACGCATCCACACACAATATTCCATTATAAAAGTCTGTTTTATGCTGTTATGTTCTGGCACTTTTATGGGTTCCAGTCCATAACGAGTGGCTGCCGGGATGTGTGTTTCATGTGAGTTACTTGCCGCAGCCTGTGACAAGAAGGAAAGATGACAACGGAAAAATGAGATGTTGTACGAAATATTGATTGTTCACTTGTCTTGATTAGGCGATATTGCATTGATTAGATCCAGTGACAATGCTGAGATGGGTGATAATGTATCCATTGGTGAAAATAGTGAAAAAAAATTGGGTGTCTTTAAACTTCCCAGCCGGGGGGGCGACGGTGCAACCTGCTGCCCGCCTTAATTCTCCATCCCCGGCCGCTCTGCTTCGTTTTGCTTCGTTTTGTTTTTGGTTTTAAGGCATTGCGGCCCGTGAGATTTGTATATCACACCTGTGTTTGATGGCAACATGCGCTGAAAAAATGTGACTTACGGATAAACCGAGATACTTGACACCCTCGGATATAAGAAGTCGGGCACAAAGCACTTAAATTCATGAATGAGATTGTTAGTCACAGTATTATATAGGTATTTACAGGTATTTAACATCAAAAAGTTCTATTAGAATGTCTGTAAATGAATGTATATTAAAGATGGAAGCACTTGTGTATGTATGGCTTTATGATATATGATTAGTTGGGACATCTGACCATGAATACATATACAAAATTTAATATGTGTCAAGTGGTTCCTGACTATTTATATTGATATTTTGAGTTCTAGCGCCTCCTACTGTGCTATTTTTATGAAATTTGGGGAGCGGCTTCAGAATGCATTAAGTTTGGTGAGGATCTGATGTTCTGTTGATGAGAAATTGGTCATTAAGTGCAAAAATGACACGCGCAAGAAATTTCTTTGTAACTTCGGAACAATTTGCCTGATCAAAATCCTACAGCCAACTTTTTTTCTGCTTGATCTCAACCTGGTGTAGTTAAAATTGTGTGTAATTCGGATGGACAGTCTATGACAATTTCAGAAAATGTAGCTTTTTCACATTATGCAAATTAGCTGAACATCTAGCTGGAGCTTCATAGTCCCAATTTAATATATTTTGGCATTTAGCATGTCTGGAAAAAAAGAACTTCGTTTCTATGACTCACGATTCTGGAGATATAGGCCAAAACGTAGGACATTGCGCTATAGAGCCACCATTGGGCCAATGGATAAGGTTTTGCATGCTTCAGTCGTGGGGGGAATTACGCACCACTCTACCAAATTTGGTGTTTTTACACCTTACAGCAGGGCTGTTCAGATCACGGTCCTCAAGGGCCGAGTCCTGCTGATTTTCCAGCATTCCTTTACCCATGATCCAGGTGTGACGCTTCTGTGGCCAATCAGAATCAGTGATTATTAAACTAACTGCCTGGGAGAACTGAAAACAAGGCCTGGATTTGGAATCAATACTCAGATTTGAAGAGTCCTGCCTTAGTCTCTGCTCCCCATACCAGAAGAAGATGATTAATATTAAGAAAAATCCTAACAAGCACAATAGGGTTCCAGCACTGCATGCCGGGACCCCTGAAGAATTAGCGTGTAGAGCAGGAACTCAATGGTACGCAAAGCATCGTTCTTGCTGAAACAGCCGTTGAAGTTGTGCGGAAACACTGCTGCAAAACCAGCCTTATACATCAATCCCAGACCTCTCTTTTGTAATTTTTTTACACTTATTTTGTCATCCTTAATCATTCTGGCTGTTGTCAGCACGATGTGGTCATGGTATAAATGTGCGAAATGGCAAATATCTAATTTGAGATATTTCACCATATGCGTGACAGTTATGTTTTTGTATATTTAAATGTATACACACAAATGCTCTGGATTCTCAGAGAGGGAGTTTTTTCTGGTCTGGGAGTAGTTATCTTGGAGTCTCAGAGCCAAACTACAACAACACTGTACCACACCCTCTCTCCACCCACTTTTTTCTGTACTGCCTCTTACTTTTTCTTTTGGCTCTTCTCTTCATTGCTCTCTCTACCCCACTAACCCCCCACCCCTCCCTGCCCCGCCCTCTCACCCCCCCTCCCTTTCTGGCCCCCGCCCTCTGTGGTGGTTGGGGCTGCTGCTGCCTCTGCCGGCATTCCTGGCATTCCAGATGGCTTCCTGAGAGTGGGATCCCACGGGCAGGCAACCCGCATCCTTGCCCCATTCTCTCTGCCGCTTGCTCCCTCACGTTTTCTCTCCATCACATTCCAGAACATTCCATCTCCGCGTTCGTTCTCGGTCTCACTTTCTCAGGCGCTGCAGAAATAATGGCATTAATCGTGTGCTACATATCCAGTGTGATAAATGTTGGGGGATTTTATGGAGGATCGAAGCGTTTTATGAAAGGGCGTAGAATTGAAAGATGCAAAGAACACAAAGCAAACTACCAATATGTTACAGATTCTTGTTGTATTGAAGGCAGCAGAAGGAAGGACAATGTAAAAAACACGAGAAGTGGGTAACAATGACATTCACGTACATATCATATTTATCTGTCCATTAATTTTCCATACCACTTATCCGGTACAGGGTTGCGGTGATCCTGATGCCTGTCCTAGGAATCTCAGGACATAAGGTAGGGGACACCCTGGATGGGATGCCAGTCCATCTCAGTGCACATATCATATTTATCAGCAGTTAAATGCAGAAGAGCATGTGTCTTGTACAATTTCCCCTCTCTGCTTCTCAGATGACTTGCTTTTTGAAGGTTTAAGGATACCTTACAAGCTAGAGGTATTGACCGTCACAAACCAGATGACGTGAGGTGTAATATTGTCATTGTAAATAAGATACTGCCACCCTGTACTGGATAAGCAGTTGGAACCTGGATGGATGGACTGCAGATGTTCACCTTTGACCCTTGAGTATAAAGCAGTAAACATGTAATTAAAGTATTAAGAGACAGATGAATCTGGAAACAAACAAAGCAAAGAAACACATTCATTTAGACTGCTGACGACAGTGGCTGATAGTAGGATGATGAATAAGCACATATCTTTCTCTGTATTTCCATCCCTTTCACAGCCAACCACAGAACCTGGTTGCTTTGTGTGGGGGAAAAAAGATTGGAAAATCAAGAGAAGATTTATTGGCGAGTATAGTTCTTGGCTCACTTTGTACATATTAGTGCTTGGCACCTGATAACTCCAACCCTTTGTACCACCTGAGTTCCAGAATGTTCTTTTTTTATTTTAAAAAAACCCCACTAAATTCACTGAGGATTTCTTTCCATTTGATTTTTTTTTTTAATTTAAGAAATAACTGCAGATACCTGATTTCAATTTTAGTGTCCTGTAGTTAAAGGGCTGGTTCCAGTCTCTGCCAGGGCTCCATGTTTGTATGTTCGCCACATGTTGTCGGGGAGTTTCCTTTGGGTTCTCCGGTTCCCCCCACTGTCCAAAAACATGCTGATTTTACTCGGAGTTACCAAATTGCCTGTGTGGGTGTGGTTTGTGATGGGTTGGTGCCCCATCCTGGGTCGTTCCCATATCTTCCAGGATAGATTAAAGACCCCTGCAACCCTGAATAGGTCAAGTGGTTACAGAAATTTGATGGATGTCCTTCAGTCATACAAGTTGCTTCATTTGGGAATCAAGCTACAACAGGGGTCACCAACATGGTGCCTGCAGGCACCAGGATGCCCACAAGAACCACGAGTCACCCGCGGACCTGTTCTAAAAAATTCACAACTATTCTTCTTTAATCACATTTACATTTATATAGATTTGAAAATGACAATATCTAAAAAAAAAAAGGATTTAAAACATGTTTATTATACATGATTTAAGAAGAGTGTATCAAACTGGCAGCCCTTCGTATGACTCAGTACCCGTGAAGTAGCTCTCAGTTTCAAAAAGGTCGGTGACCCCTGAGCTACAAGGACTTTCTATACCTAATTGAAATGTAGTGAAAGTGAAGCAGTGCTTTCCGTGACATGGCTGTAAGGTTATGTTTTAGGTATATGCTCTATGCTCTGTCAGAAATTGTACAATTTTGTTATCCAAGGTACAAACAACATTGATGTACTCCAATGGTACAAAAATGTTCCTCGGACTCCATTTCTATATCTTAAATTAGACTAAAAGGTACATTTACCTACACCTATGGTACAACTGATGAACCCTTGAGGGTACAGCCCCAGTAACAAGTAATTGTACCCTCAAAGGCACAAATTTACTTTTTCACTGAAAGTGTACCTCAGGGCCTCCCCCTAGCTGTTTTCCAGTCCTGACTAAGTCAGCGAGAACCCTGCTAGCGCAGTTGTTTCTTCGCCTCACGCTTTTTTTATGTCTGAGGATGCATGGCGGTTCGCCGTGAAAACCCGCGGGTGCTTCAACAGGTGGAGCCACAGAGCCACGAAAGGTCGCAGCAGCGCAGGGAAGATTGAGCGAGCAGAGTCGGGTTGGGCACACAGTTCGCCAATAGACTGCCCCGCCGTGAAAACAATGAGATACAGAAGTCGTGTTGATGTCAAGGCTATTTTTGGTGCTGCCCGCCTATTTTCGTTTCCTGTGGGGCTGGACTCGCTTGTTTTCGCCGCTCGGGCTCCCTGCGCTGCTCCGCTCGCTGTGCGTCCCTCGTCGCTTAAGCTCCTGCGCTTCTCCGCATATTTAAGAAGCAGTTTAGTGAAATCAGGGGATTGAAGAGGATGAAACAAGACATTTACCTCAGCAACGTGCCCGGCTTCTAGTCAATACCATATTATTATACTTTTCCTTGTTTGTTAACGCTGAAAATGCAGCACAGTTAGAATCTTGCTTAGAAATATATCCGCACACGTACAAATTTGAAGCGTAAATCTGAAGTCTTATCAGTGATCTTGTTGGTAGGGTAATTGAAAATCTCCTTTAAACACAAGGAATTTATTTACGAAAGACATAATACAATTTATAAATATTTAAATCGTACAGTTAGTGTTAAATCTTCGGTCAGTTGGCATGGTTTTTCAGAAGAAGTGAGTCTTGATTTTTTTCTCTACATATAAATGTATTTTGCGAAACGACTCTTACAGGACAACATTTATGATACATCTTGACATATGTGCGACAAACGTAGGTGTTCGATGAAACAAAACAGGTTTGTGACACTCCAATAATTTTGAAAACGCTTTCAATAGCTTGTGTAATCTGGATAGCAGCTGTATTAGAACTCGTCTTTGAATGCATGCTTGAGACAGAAGTAGGCTGCAGGAATAATCGTTACATTGATGAATTAAAACATCGCCCTCACCTTGTTTCATTGTCCTCACAGGTGGAAATACGGCTTTAGGTCCGACTATAGAAACGCAGAAACGGGACAGGTTTTTTGCGGTACAAACTGGTAAGTCGTTTCAATTTTTTATGTAACGCCTGTAATGCAGTGACATATCAGCTGAATCAGGCATACCGGCAGTGAATAGGACAACATCCATCTAGGGCTGTAAAACCTTGCTTTTGCTTATAAAAAAGCTCGAATATCGACATAAACCAATAATCATTAAATTTACCAGGAATAATTAAATATAATCTATTTCTCTACGTTCAATTAGGATAGTTATTGGGATTGTTGTGACGTTACATAGTATATATAGGGACTCCCGGCAAACAGTTTTTTCAATATTGTGACATAAATATGGTTTATATGGATGTCAATATACTCGGATGTAATTAAACTTGTTTTCGCAGTGGTACTATCTTAAATGGGCTAAATCGTGTCTGTGGCTTATTTAACTACATATGTAGATGTAATTACTGCAATCTTGCTTTTCCTTCTTGATAAGACATTTCCCTCTACACCCCTGGGTCTGTGTTTAATTTTTTACGGAACATTTTGTTAATTAAATTTAAAAAGTGACTGTCGGTATTTAAAAAAACAAAACTATTCCGTATGTGGTCTCTGTTGTGGTGTCGAGGACCTGCTCTTACTAGTATCTCTCATCTAGCATTTGTCCATGTTTTAAGTAAACCAGGAATTGCGAAGAATGCTAGTTTACTAGAATCGGGTGAAAAACGACGAGTTAAATCTGGACGTGCACTGCGCTCGCCGCACAGATTCACTTCGATCATTAATATTTGGCCGAATTGCATGCAGATTCTCTAAGCTTAAATGCGGGCTTAGTTTTAATTTACATTGACTAGTGAATCACCTTACATGACGACATGTGGATTGAATGGGGCTGGGGCAGGAGACCGTGCTCTACCGGCCATCGCTGTACCCGCTTTTATACTTAAACGGATTAGTCGCACCGGTCTGGGATCGGGTAACCTGTTACCACACAGGTAAGGCGATCCTTTTCCCTCTGTCTTCAGTGCCAGAGCACAGCTGGAGCTCAAATGCAAAACCTACATAAAAAGAATATTGTAAATCCTTGCTTTGTTCGCCGTACCACTAATGAAATGAATTAATGTAGGGACTGAGACTGAAGGGCGAAAACAGTCCATGCGGTCATACTATAGGCTACCTGTCCGCGCCGGAACGGCGGAATTGCGCGTCTTTCACGCAGTTTCAATCAATATTTTAAAAATTATATTTTTGTATGCGTTCAGATGACTACCATTATCCGACCGTAGTTCCATAGCACGCAGTGAATTGAGATGTACCTGTGCCCCCAAAGTTATATTTTTGATAGCACTCGATAGATTACGGCGCTGTTGATTGTTAATGCAAACTAACCGTAAATGAATTGGCTATTTATTTGGTCATGGCTAGTGTATGAATTCACTGGCTGGAAGCTGTACGCTGGTCCACGCTGTTCTTGGCTACTTTTGACAGTTTGCTCACTTTCAGAAGAGGTATGTAAATAAAACTTTACGGGATTATGGAAGAAACTCTCTACACTCATTATATGGAGCAGAAGAGTTGAGGGAATTATTGGGACTTCAGACATTTTAGGTCGCCGTGTAGTTGCAAAAACAAACACCGACGTGTTTGGCCTAATGAATTACTGTAATTCTAAAGCATAACAACGTTCTAAGATAAATAACAACAGAAGCTACTTTTAGTATTAGAAAATGTACATGAAAATATATAAGTATCATATAAATGTATTGCAGTGTAACTGGACAACTTGTGAGTTTACTGTGGTTGAAATTAAGGAATGCCTTTTGTTTACTTTGTGATTAACAGTAGTTGTTTGACAAAGCCTTGGATATTATTGGCTGTAGACTGTAAACACAAACACTTTAAATACTTTGGTTTGCCTGGGAGGAGTTTTTGTTAAAAGATGGATAAAGTGTCAGGCTTGTTTATTTAATGCTCCATTGTTTCACTTTAGCAATATTTACTGAAAACCACTGTCCTAAAGAATTTAATAGGCATCCATCAGTCCATCAATTTCTATACTGATTATCAAGTACAAGATTACAGTGAACCTGGGGCCCGGAAGCATAGTGCCCAAGATTAAGGAAACCTTGAATGAGATGTCAGTCCATCACAGGCCCTACGCACACAATCACATGTCATGGGCCCTTTAAAGACAGCAGATCACCTGACACCACTGCACAGTCCCTCCATATGACCTGCCTAGAGCATGTGACCCTGTTTGATGACCTCATTTACTCAGTTGTCCAGTGTTTTCCCTGCAGTTAATGGAGAGAATAAGGATCTGTATATCTCTTCTTTGTTGCGGTGTGGAGGATATCAAATTACTATAATCAAAAACCTGCAGAGGTGATCATTTAACACTCTTGGTGTTGGTTTAACACTGCAACCCTGAGAGAGATGCTTAGATGCTTACTAGTAATTTGGTGATACCTCCATTTATCCATCTTCCATTATTGCTTATCTAGTACAGGGTTACAGTGAGAGTTGCATCAAGGGAACAGACAAAACATGTTGTAACAAGGGGCAAAAAAGCACATTGCAAACCTCTATGAGGCATTTTTAGCAGCTCTGCTTATCTTTTGGGATTTCCCCCCTTGTGTTCCCTTGCATTTAATTAGATAGAATGGATGGTTTTAGAAGGAGGTAGCAATTGAGAGAAGGAAACTTCAGTTAGGAAGTGAGCTGTTTATTGTTTTAATCACCAATACCTTGAAAACCGTAAAATGTATTCCGACCATGCCTGTATTTGCTTGAAGTACACCCTTGTTGACTTTGTCATAGATCTAACACACGTGCCTGTGCTGTGTAAATCCTGATCCAGTAACTCAGCAATGTGAGAGCACTTCATTAAGGATTTTGACTTTACAAAAGCTGACCCTGAACCCGGAGGTTAACTGTAGTTTTAATGATTTTCATATGCAGTGTGTTGTATGATTGATCACACAGACATTCACATTAGTAAATCTGGTGGAGCAGCATGGGCTGTAAATCTGGAAGGATTGACTCAGGTCAAATACACGCTGCAATGCTGAGCTTAAAGAATGGAATAAAAAGGTTACTCTGTACCAGATTCTATGCTTTGCTATGTGTCTCGGGTTAGTTTTTCTGTTTAATTTAATATGAATGTATAATCATTATTAGTTAGTAAAAAATAGTACTATTTATCAAATTAAGACAATAGATAAGCAGTATTTTAAATTATATAAAATTGTAAAAACACTACCCTGGATAAGTAGTTGGATAAGTAGTTGACTTTGTAAAGAGCAGTTTGAAACTTTTATTTGTGTGTCCTTCCTGAATTTTTAGTTACATGTATTATAAAAATCCCCAAAATCACCCTGTTTGTGTAAACTCCACAGAGAAATCCTGTTAACGGCAGTGATTCAGACATACTTACAGTAAAAATCCACATAACAACACTGGATTTTTGGGATGACGGGGAGGTATCTTTGGGAGGCAGCTGGCTGGACTTCGAGTCCGTATTACCGAGGACCCGAAGAGGCCTCACGGGAAACAGCTTCCTCAGGTCGTGTGGCCACACTGCAGCAGAATGACAGACACACGACTCGCGTATACACAGGCGCGCACAAGTGCACACAGGCAGAGCCGCGCTATAAATACACACGCGTGTGTTAATGCAAACCTTAAGTGAGGCCGTCTCGGAGGCCCCTGACAGCTGTGGATTCCGCCGCCGCCTCCTCGCCCTGGGAGAGCGGTAACATGGGCGAGGGGGGGGGAACACCGGCCGCAGCCTCAGGACATGTCAGCGAGGAGAGAAATCCATGTTTGACATGGCAGCTGTACCTTCAGCAGACATGCCTGGAGCCTTACTGCTGGGGATGAAATGCTGAAACGAAGAAAGGAGCACGAAGCTTCTCTCGTCGTTTTTTTAAGGATTCCTGTGACATCCTCACTAAAACGGCCACAGGAAAGCCGTTTAACGTTAAATCTGTGTGTTTTTCTGTTTTTCTGTTCCCTGAGGACATTTGGTGGGGGGAGCTTACTAAATTCTGTCAGCTGTTACTGTTCCGCTACTCACCAGCATCCCATGGGGTCTGCAGCAGAACCGTGGCTTTCGGCAACCTTGGTGTTCAGCGGACCGCATCCGTCTGACGCTGCTGCGTTGTATCTGGGGTCTGCGGACGGTAAACGACGGGAGGCCTTGTCTCGCCACCTGTACAAACGCACCGCCAGCCTTTTCGATGGGTTCAAGGCAGGGGACGGGGGAACCGCAGCACGGTCGTCTCTCCACTTACACCATGGCTGCGTTAGATGTGGACAGCAGCCGACTTCAGAGCACGTCAGAGACGAGGGAAAGTTCCCCGGAGCCCTGAGTGCTGACTGGTTTACGTCCAAGTAAACCAGTATTGTTAATGAATCTAGAAAGATATTTATTTCTGTGTTGCCACTCCAGGTGCTTTTACTTTATAATCTGCCTTCTAGGTTAAGCGATTTGCACTTTGTATAACAGGTTTTCAGCGTCTCTTATTGTAATTACTGTTCACTACCGGATTGAAATACCAAAGCCTATGTGTATGTTTAGTAGAGTATGTCTTTTTTTTTTAATAAAAGGAAGAGACAGTGGAGAATGAAGGGTGGGTATTGTGTGCTACTGTGTGTGTATTATTGTGAGAGTTTATTACGAAGATTCCACCCACTGTTTGTTTATGGAGTTTCCAGAGCTTTAGATGGGAGGTGAACATAGCAATGGCGATAGTCAGGATACACAGGTGGAGGAGACAAGAAAAATAATTAAAAGGTTAACCATGTTCAGTCGTTACAGATAACATTAATTAACCAGCATTAATTTAACAGATTCTCAGTTTGAACTATTTCCCACTGCTGTGGCTGTAATTGTTTCCCTGTGTTCCGTACTTCCCAAACGAATAACTAACAAGAATAGTTAGTACTGACTTAACTATCTGGGTTTATTAATTCTTAATGGATTAAAGGAACGCCTTACTGCTGTGGGTAAAACGTTTTTGCAAGGAGTCAACTGTTTCATTCGAGTATTAAATATTTAGCTGAATACCTGCCAGCTTAATTTGAAACCGCAGCCTCAGACGATATTAATTGCTGCGGGATAAAAGTTTAATTTGTGAGTCATGTGGATGACCCTGTGAAGTGATACTGGAAACAGGATCAGCCGCAGAGACGCAGCTCCGTGCTGGAAATTCAACCTTCCTGCGCTGTTGGATGCACCGTTTTCATGCCGTTCCCCCATTGTCTTACCGCCATTCTGCCATTGTAGCCGCGTGGCCCTGCGACTGTCATCTTGTCCTCGTCACGTTGCCACTGCGTCGTCCTCACGTCCTTCCACCTTATTATTGTCCTCTAAGCTGGAGCACGTGCAAAGTTAGAAGATTCCCGTCAAGAGTTCAGTGTGACTGCTTGGTGTCTGCTTTCTTCAACAGTTATGTATGTCATTTTCTAAAAATCTATTCAAGTCCATTTATGTGTTTCGGTAGTTATTGTAGCTGCATTTCTGAATATCAAAGATTATATGATGGGGAATTTAGTAATTAGTACGTTGGTACGTAATTACTTATTGCTAGTTGCTAACATTTAGTAATTAATTCGTGATTGTTGATAATTAAAGTGCTATAGCTCTGCGATGGACTGGAATCCTGTCTAAGGCACCTTGTGCCTCTTTGCTTCCTGGGATGGGCAACAGGTTCACCGTGTCGCTATCCCGGTTATGCAGCTATTATTGGATGGAGGGATGTGTGGGTGGATAAATACAGTAGCATTTTATTTTCATTCAGTGGGTTTTCTCCATTGAGAATTTCCACACTTTTTTGTATGTCCTTGGGATTCGGTTAATGGGAGGCTTCACATATGGAAGCGCTTCAGAAGTGCTTGGAGATAAAGATTTCATAAGCCCAATGCCTCTTCACCCTGGGAAAAGCAAGGGCGATCAGCTGACAGGCACCGTGCTGTTTGCATAGTCGCACCTTTTTATCGGCCAGCCTCTTAAACGTCCCTTTACTTAAGGCCATGTTTTTGTTTTCTGTGTTTATGAACATGAGCTCATTTAGCAAAATTTGGACACAAATCAGTACCTGAGGTTATGGACCCCAAATGCTCCTATTTGGCACTTGCTGAAGAAACCCGGCTTTTCATGTCACTCATCACATCTCATTCTCTCCTTTCATGCCCATCTAGCTGTTCAGTCTTTTGTGGTTACTACAGTATCGAAAGCTTTTCATCTGGAAAATAAGTGAAAGTGCAAGCATGACTAAGTAACGGACATTCATGGCAGCAAGCATATCAATGGTTTGCAAACTTAATCTCAGAAAGCCAGACAAGATCCACTGTGGTTCTGGAAAAAAGGCAGGAGAGTGCTTTGTTTCATTATACAGCTGTATCAGCATTTTCTAACACTAAGTGTTTTCATCTTTAGTAAGTGGAAAATGGTACAATACTTTCACCAGGAACTTCTTGCGCTAATCAGCGAGAACGACATTTCTACCTCTATACGGGTATTTCCAGCAGATCCTGGAGTGCTGAAGGCATGTCACCCAAAAATGAGTCCAGTTTGGTAGAGGCCTGCTTCTAAACGAAGCTGGCAGGCTGGGAAAGGAAGACGGTTATGTTGTAGAACATGTTTGCTTAAGTTATTGCTCGTGTAATACTTTAATACCCATCTGTGTAGTTCTGGATTGTAGGGGCTGTGCCAGAAAGCACAGGGGCACCCTCTAAGGCAGGGGTGGCCGATCTTATCCGCAAAGGGCCGGTGTCTGTGTGGGTTTTTGGGATAACCTTTAGTACGGCTGTTCAAACCCAAGTGTGAGGACTCTGCAGCCAATTAGTCATCTCACAATTAATCAAATTAGTGAGTTGCAGCGAAAACCTTATCCTTCACGCATAAGATTGCCCTCAATGCACTAAGGGATTTGAGGCCACCACTGTTCATACATTCACTTGCTCACATGCTAAAGGAAATAAGGTTTATATCGGTACATACAATTCTAGTAA
The DNA here is from genome assembly GCA_026779605.1 of Mormyrus hasselquistii. NCBI lineage: Eukaryota > Metazoa > Chordata > Actinopteri > Osteoglossiformes > Mormyridae > Mormyrus > Mormyrus hasselquistii. The sequence continues at coordinate 1,363,010 of JAODKE010000118.1, forward strand.
ATCAATTTTTTGCTATGCCCATAGGTGTGACTGTGTGTGTGTGTCTGTGTGTGTGTGTCTGTGTGTGCGCCCTGTGATTACCCAGATGCATTACCCAGGTGTATTTCTTTGCTTTAAGTTGGTCTGCAATGGACACTGTTTGTATTAAGGTTCAAACTGTATGATGCAAAATACAAGATGTGGCAGTTTATTTCGCTATAAGCTGGGCAGTGTTTTGTCATGACGGACAGAAAATCTGTGTGTGTGTTTTTATGTAGACATGTTCAGAAAATTTGGAGTGACTCTGCAGAGCAGCTGTCTTTTTTTTTTTTTTTTTTTTAAATTGTTTTTTCAAAGTTTTGTTTGACTTTAATGACTTCTGTTTTTTTCAGTGGTTTAGGAGTAAGGGTGTTTTTTTAAATAAGAACCGGAGACCGTGTATGTCTGTCCTGTCTGCTCTGTCTGTCTGTAAGTCAGTCAGTCAGTCAGACAGACAGACAGACAGATAGATCACCAACTAGTTTACTAACATGCCCTGTTGTTGATGTCTTATTACCGAAAGTGGGCACACAACTTGTATGAACGTCCCGGGCCTGTAGGTCAGTTACCTGCATACTGAGGCCTGCTACCGCCATAATGAGGCCTGCTCCCTGCGTACTGAGCCCTACTATCTCCATATGGAGGCCTGCTCCCTGCATACTGAGGCCTGCTACCGCCATAATGAGGCCTGCTCCCTGCGTACTGAGCCCTACTATCTCCATATGGAGGCCTGCTCCCTGCATACTGAGGCCTGCTACCGCCATACTTAGGCCTGCTGCACTCAGAAGCTCTAGAGGGGACGGTAGAGGCGTTGCATTGTGAATGGAAAACCACGGCATCACAAAACAGAAGGATGTAAGGAAGGTTCAAACCTCAGTGGGCAAAAAGACAGATATGAAAACCATTTGAGGTCTGAAGAAAGTTTAAACATGTCTGGGGGGCATCTCTTTGTAATGAATCTCCTGTTTTGTTTTGTTTTTTTGCACTCTTCAGAACTGGAATCTCAGAAGGTATTCAGTGCTAATAATAGAAAATAATTAGAACAGTTTCAGTCACTTTTTCTTTTAATAGCAGCTTTGCACAAGGATTAATGATTTATTATTAATAAATAAACGTATAGCTCTTTCAAATTACTGGGGGCATGAAAAACAAAGCACAAGGAAAGATTTGGTGGGAAGCTGTGTTTTTCAAGCGGCCCGGCGGTTGCAGTGGGAATCGAGCGTGCCTCCCACAGTCCTCTCTCAGCATTTCTTATTGTTTGTGAGGAATTTCCACCGAGCCAGAGGAAGGAACTTGATTAATGCGCCGGATCCTCACCCCCGCCAAAGCCCAGCACCGATATGAGCTAGATATGCCGTCCCCATGACCAAAACGGACCTGGAGGTGTGTGCGTGGGCCATCAGAGCTCTGTGGACTTCGTCTGTTTCGCTGTCCGCTTTGTAACCGCTTCTCTCACCGTTCCCTTGTTTTCTTTTGGATGTCTTTGCCGGAATTTATCCTAGATCAGAGCATCAGTGTTGCTCATTCCTGCGTCTGCACCAGTGGCGTCTTTTCTCGGAATCGGGACTCGTTTTTATGAATGATGTGCTGTGAAAAGCTCAGTGCCGCTGCTGCTTTAAGGCTCTCGTGGTTCACAGCTGGGAATGAATCAATTATTTAAAAAAGCCCACATGTCTGGTTTTCTATTCAGCTCCAAAGTATTTATCCTTTTTCTCTCTATCCTTCCTTCCCTCTCTCCTGTATGCAGTGAAGCCACTTAAACTCTGGCATATGCATTTTTGTTAAATTTTCTAGAAGTATGACTGGAGTGAGATGGAGCTCCTTTCAGCTGCTGATGACTGTACTGTGAGGGATGAGTCGTCCTACAGGTTAAACCTGTACAAAACTCTGAGCAAAACACCAAGACGCTTTTCGCCCAGTAAAACGCTTTTAGCACCAAACATGCCCGAATTATACATTTGACTTATATATTGTGTATGATCTGGGTGCAGAAATACACAAACACACCTGTCGATCTGCTGATTAGTCACCATTCTGACTAACCAATCAGGTCCTGCTTTGCACTAGTCTGCAGACATACCTGTGAGTCATTTATTATAAAATTAGGTGTTTCTGTCTTTCAGGCCTTATTATTACAGATGTGCATTCCTGACAAAGCTGGTTTCTATAGGAGTCCTGGAGTGTCACTAGACACTCAGCATTTCGACACTCCTTTTGTCCATGTCAGCTTGAGGACTTTATTCCTTCTATATACACCAGAATTGCTCTGTGATGTTCTAGATGGCATTTAAAAGTAATTAAATTAAATTTGTCTTTTAGATTTGGTGGATGGGGAGTAGTAAATATAAAGCAGACAGGAAAATATGACGCGTATTCTGAAGTGAAGAGACACACACAGTGATTCTTACTGGATGTTCTAACACCTTTCTCATCCTCCGTGTGACACTGTGAGTTCCAAGGCACCGTCAGTGTGAACATCCTTTAGTAACGCTGGCCCTCAGTCTTCAGTCTGTGAACTGGGCATGTGGCCCGGAGACGGCATTTTCCTGCTGTGATTGGACGAGCGACTGATGTGGCTGGGGGGGGGGAGGTGAAGCTGAGGTGAAGTACTGTAAAGGTCATGTAAGGTCACGTTTCGTTTATGGAGACGTTGAGATGTTTGCACCCCCAGTCCATCCCAGGAAGATGCCGGTACTCCCCCATGAGCCACCCAGATGGAGTATAAACGGCCTACACCAATAATAACAATTATGGGATTGTTTTTTTTTCATGAAGGGTGTTTGAGAGCAGAGTGCTGCTGCCTGTTTTGGCTGCGGGTTTATTTCAGTACGCTGACGGGATCTGTCAGACACCCTCAAGCCATCCGCTTTCTGCAATCCCCCCTTATGCCTCTTCACCACAAAAACATCCCTAAAATGCCCCTTCCCGAGTTTCAAGCAGGGGGCCGGGGGGGGGGGGGGGGCGCAACAGAAGACGGTGACGCATTCTGTGTTCCGTCTGTGCTCTCTGAGGGTGTAGATACTTGGTCTGTGTTCTCTGAGGGTGTAGATACTTGGTCTGTGTTCTCTGAGGGTGTAGATACTTGGTCTGTGTTCTCACATGCATGCTTCCTCTGCTTCTTTTGACACTTTCCTGCTTGTTTACAAATTTCACGCTCAGAGAATTGCTCATATTTTTGCCCTCTGTGCTCTCTCTTTGCATCTCCCCAGTAGATGTGAGTGCCGCCCCGGTGCCTTACAGCGCCCTCTGCCCCGCTTTCTGCTCCCATGGACCTGCGAGTCAGCCAGAGGTCAGGCCGTCCCGGCTCCATTCCCACTACCGTCAACCAGCAGCCTGTCTACTTAGACCACTTCCCGCTTCAGCCGTGCGGCTGGGTCTCCAAGCAGCAACTGCAGCGGCATGTCCGGGTTCGAGACTCCGCCCTGCCGATGTTCCATCTCCTGTGTGCTCCTCGCTATTGCTCATTGTGTCGATTTCTGCTTTCAGTTCAACAGGGACCCATGTGAGGAAGAAGAGAAGGAGAAAGCTAAGCAACAGCTGCAGCAGCTGCGGCACAAGGTCAAGAGCCAGCAGAGTGAGTGACTGCAGCGCCCCCTGTCCACCCCATAGGGCATCGCGCTCTCATTCTCCATAAACTGTCCCCCTTGTCATCGCCACCTACAAATGCACTTAAAAGCAGAGGAGGTACCGCCAGAGTGGGTTTCCGATCATAGGTCTTTCTGTTCTCGGTGCATCTGAGCAGTATTGGCACGAGTGTGCCGGGCATTCGTGGATGTGTTCATATGCAAAAAATTGTTGGCAAAATGGCATCCCAACCGTGCATCATGTTTCCAGCTTAGAAATGTGCGATTTTACTGCAGAACTACAAACCTGTCAGCCAGAACATAAGTAGTGTTACATCTAACTTTCCTGGTCCTGTGTCAAAACCTGTTAAGCAGTCTAAAGTTTCATACGTAAGATTTCTAAAAAATATGGCAGAGAGCTATCGATTAAGGAACACAAAGCACCTTTAACTGGAGGGCATAAGTAGTGCAGTGTCAGAGCATGTAGAGATCTGAGGTCAAATTCTAAAATAACTGAGCTGACACAGAGACTTTAAGACCCATGAGCGGGGAAGGTCAGTCATAAGGTTTCAATATGAGAAGCGATCGACTCGAGCTGCTTGTGAATTTCCCATGGGATGGTCGCCAGTGTCAGAGATGCATAGGAAATACAGAGAGGAAAACCATAAAAATATAAGGCAGGAAGCAGCAAGAATGACACTGGTGACTACGACTTTCCTGCTTGTCCTTGTTGTCTCTGCACTCCATCTGGTGACGTAGCTCCTCCGAGTCCGGAACCGAAACCAGTTTCTGAAAGAGAAGACTCGTTTGTGTCTGTTCCATCATCAGGGCTGTTTTTCCTTCTGTGTTGGACCGTGAGAAGCTTATAACGCTTTGTGATATCCCTGTCTGGCAAAGCGAGTTGAAAGCAGTTACATCACATCTCGTCACATTACAGGATGCGTTCCCCTGATCTAAGTAGGTGGCCTTGGCCAGCCACCTTAGTGTGCTCACTGGGAACGAGTGGAAAACCACACATTGTGCCCAAGCCCCAACTCCATACACAGTCCTCACCCTTTCATATTGTAGACCTTTATTCTGAACCGTCTGCTCTCTCTGCTGTTTATGTTTAGATCAATGATTTGGCAAAGTCACACAGCAGAGGCTTGGTCTCCGACACATCGATAAACTTGCTTTCCTTATTTATGTGGGAGGTGGTGTGTAGCTCAGTGGTTTGTAACCGGAAGGTTGCTACAGTATTTCGAATCCCAAAGCATGGCCCTTAGCCCGCAATTACTGTATGGTCTCTGTGAGCCCCAACCTTGCGTTCAGTTGCATATGTGTCTGTGTCTCACGGAAAGCAAGACAGAGTAGGTGAAAGGGCAGTCTCCCTGCTGGGACCAGTGAAGTATCACTGATCTCCATTATGGCAAATGTCTGTGAGTTGCTCCAAGCTGAGTCATTCGGGTAGAGCGATAAACATCGCAGGTGGGGGTGAAGCTTTCCCAGAATAACTCGGTAACTCTCCTTTGACTCACAGGTGCCATAGCTAGTTCTGCGGTAAAGAAGAAACTTCAAGAAGTGATTCTGAAGAAACGGCAACAGGCTGCCCAGGAACGGATTAAGTCCAACCCCGCAAGCAGCTCCCCGGGGAGATGTCGGTAAGCGGGCCAGATCGCTGGCACTAAACCTGCCCGTCTGGCTCGAGTGCCGCGCCGCTATCCTGCCAGATCCTGTCTGGCACGTTTGGCCTCCCATGAACCGTGGGATGCCTGTGCTAACACAGGGAGCTGCCGCTGGAGTCTGACGCTGCCCCAGAGTCCTTTCTGCTGAGCCCGCCTGCACAGTCCCCCAGCGAGGCCCCAAAACACCCACTGCTGAGACGGACAGGTGAGCCGTCCCCCATAATGCCCCATGTGCACCCCAGGAGTGTGCACTCCATGCTGGCGTTCTGTAGGGCGCATCAATCTGAGTGAAAATGGTGAAAGGAGCATGATCTTACAGCCACAAACTCCTTCAAAGCAAAAGCGGCTAACAGTGTTTTACTGTAACTGTTCTTTTTGTGATTGACCGTATTGATGGCCTCCTTTACTGTCCCAAAGTGAGAGCAAACAAGCAAGCCTTTTATTTTGATATCGCTGTTTGTCTTTTGAACATATAGCACATATTCTGTGCTGTTAACCTGTACCGGCCCTCGGGTAGCCTACACCGACTCTGCCGTGTTCGCCTGTGTCAACCTGCGCTGAATCAGGCTGTTCGCATGCAGTACACTCTTGGTTGTACTCAGCCAGGACTGAGCACAGCGCAGACAGGCTGCCCCACCCCAGGACCTGCTATTCCAAGCAGGTGCTACAAAAAAAAAAAAAAAACTCACATGGCAACAAAAGTCATGGAAGGCGCTTACGTAAGGCTTACCGCTCTGAAAATAGGTCACGAGTCTTAGCCCAAGATTAAGGAGACGAGGTAATACATCAGAATGTCATTGTTTACCTGTGCAGCTCCAGTCATTTCACAGCAGGGAGTGCACGCCCTTCCCTGGGAGCCGTCGTTCCCCGATTGTGTTTAAATACTGTAACAATGAAGTTTTATTAAATGCATCATTCGCTGAGGTTACATCACCTTGGAAAGACTGACTAGTAGAAGTGTTTTTTTATTTAAAGAGGTTTCCAAAATAATAAAAAAAAAGCATTTGGCTCCTTATCGTATCTTCAAACGTAAGTGAAAGGATTATATATGGTCTGTATTAAAAAGTCAAAAATATCCGCCCCACCCAGGTATTTATTTCGTCCTTTTGTGTTCGCCTTGACGTTATTTGTACAAGCTCACGATTCTTGCATTTCAGCCTTTATTTTACACTTTATACTTGGTAAAATGTTTATTCGCTGGGTTTTAGCCTGACCCCTGCGGTTCGGTCATTTGTCAGTCAACTTGCGGCTAAAGCAGCGTGCAGCCTGTATGGAAGTTCTAGCCACACACACACACAGACAGGTTTGTAATTATATCTTTGTGGGGACCGTCCATTCATTTCTATAGGGAAAACTCTAATCCCAACATGACAACTTTAACCCCTACCCAGCCCTAACCTTAACTATAAGTGACCAAACAAAAAGACTTTTGGCATTTTTGGTTTTTTGATTGCATACACAGATCTTTGTGGGGACCTGAAAAATGGTCCCCACAATGTCAAAATAAGTTTTTATTACATTGTGGGGACATTTGGTCTTGACAATGTAATATAAGCATAACGCACACACACACATAAGCACAATTCCGCTCATGTATTTTCAAATGCGAAACGAACAATATTTCTTGAAGCTGGCAACGTCTTCACTCTGCTCACAGCTTCAGAGCCCAGTCTGAAGTTCAGGCCGAAGAAGCACCTGGCCAGGATGAGCCCGCTGGCCCGGAAGGAGACCACCCCGGGCCCCGTCAAGCAAGCCACTTCTGAACCTCTCGGTACCACCTGGATTGTGCCTCTCTTGGCTTTCGCCATCCGTAAACACAACCCTCTAATGCCCCAGTGCTTGCTGCCATCCTTTGTGGTCTTGCCAGACCACCATTACCTCTACTGTTGAACCCCCCCCCAAGCTTAATTTTCCATCTTCACCTTTCCAAGCTGCATCTCTGTTCTCACATTAAAACACAGCACTTAATTGCTGATGCTGTTGGATAATATCCTGTATCTGTGGGTGATAACAGAATAGAGCCCTGACTTCTGTGGCAAGAATTTGGATGCTTTACATGCTTGCCCATCTGACTAGATAAATGCCAAGGGTGGGGCTGGGGGTGGTGAAGTAATCCTTTTATTATCTCTTCAGACATAAGTCATCAAGATGACCTGTGTCTGAAGAACAGGAGGTTGCATGCGAAGCTAATCAGAATTGCAGCGTATCACCATGCTTTTATTTTGACGTGTGGTAATCGGACACCCCTTTCTTCTAGACTCTTCCGCAAGCAGCAGTAGCACGCCTGTTTCTGGCTCCAGCTCTCCCAATGACAGCCTGGCTCCCGACAACGGCGTGCTGCCCTCTACTGTCACACTCGCTCATGAGGTGAGCCGCCTGCCCCGGAGTGGGGG
>JAODKE010000118.1:1372891-1384937 GCA_026779605.1 Mormyrus hasselquistii
GGGGGCGGTGGGGGGGGGTATGGGAGTGATGTCAACATTTCTGTATTTACATTCGGGCAGGTTCAGCATTACGAATGTGACATTTAGTCTCATACTGGCAAACGAAATGCCTCAGATCGTGGGCAACCTTAATATCAGTGCTTCATATTTGCATATTTTTTCATGTAACCTATTTGGCTGAACATAGGCAAATGCTCAAAATCCACATATGGTATTGCGGAAGTTACTCACAAAAGTAATCCATTGCAAACATAGGTTCAGGTCCAGAAAGCATAAAATCCAGACCAAAGTTTTGTTTCAACCAACCAGGTGAGTATAAAGAGTGACAGTCACAGAGTACTCAGCTGGTTGGATGTGGACCTGAACTTTTCACCTCTGTCTGTAATGGATTACGTTTGTGAGTAACTTCCCCAACACTGTGCATATATTAATTTACAGGTTATGGATACACTGCATTTTACCAGCATTATGGATGACATCAAACAAGCCTTAGCATGGCGTCGCCCAGTCACATTGCCCTGACCTTGCCTTCTTTTACCGCCTCTCACAGAGTGACCGCGCCACCATGTTGCCCGGAGCCTCGCAGGTGTTTGTCCCGCTGGGTGTGGAGGAGGTCCCTGTCCGGACATCCTCACGGCTCCAGCCGATGGTCATCTTGGAGCAGTCTGGCTTGCTCCACACTCAGCTGCTGACGGGTATGGAATGGGGTGGGGTGGGATGTACTGACCCCTTCGATCTCTCTACCATTATTTTGTTCCCGCCCCTCGTTCTGAGTTTCTGTTAAACGTCTGCCCAGTTCAGTCACGGTGTTTACATAGCGACAACGTTATACATTTTTTATGTGCTTACGTGTGCCCGCCTCCTGCTGTCCAAAGTTTATCTGCCGGGTGATTGTGAGATACAATGCTATGGCCGTAGAAGGAGAGAGATGTCTTTTACATGAACGGAGGGCTTGATGGATTGGAAGCGCACTTCGGGGCCTACGATATTGACGGTGCTGCCACCTACTGCTGGAACTGTCAAGTGCACCAAAAATGCTAATTTGTAATTGATAACAATGAAATTAGAAAGTAAGCAAATCAGTTGTGAGATATAAAAAACAAGCTATAAAATGAATCAGTTTATGTGGCTGTATTTTTGCTAGTGAGTGAAGATTTAGAGAAAGCTATACTGGCTGCTGCAGAAGAGAGAGCACCTTCACGGGTCTGCGTCGGTGTTTCCTGTGTGGTGGAGATGTGGTCAGCTTCTGAAGTACATTTTATGTGAAGTGTAGGCGTACACACGCCAAGGAAAAGAGCATCGCTGTGCCCATGCATCCTGCTGACTCTGTTTTTCTCTCCTCTCCCCCGCCTCCCAGTGCATGGCCATGTCCCCTGCTTAACTGACATGCCCCTGCAGTTCGGCTCCCAGGCAGAGTTCCTGGTGCCACAGGGCCAGCACAAGCTTCTGAGCCGGACCCGGTCGGAACCGCTGCCCCAGAGCCCACAGTCCGTGCACACACAGCTGCTGCAGGCACACCTGAGCAAGGTAATTCCACCCCGCCACCGTCTTTGCCACCATACACTGTCGGGAACCTACTACCACCTGAGCAAGGTGACACTGCCCTGCCGCCGCCTTTGCCACCATACATTGCCGAGAACCAACTACCACCTGAGCAAGGTGATACTGCCGCTTTTGCCAACATATACTGTCGGGAACCTACTACCACCTGAGCAAGGTGACACTGCCCTGACCCCGCCTTTGCCACCATTCACTATCAGGAACCAACTACCACCTGAGCAAGGTGACACTGCCCACCACCGCCTTTGCCATCATACATTGTCAAGAACCTACTACCACTTGACACAGTCGTCTGCTGTTCAGCTGCACACATCTATACAGCCTCAAAAGGGTGGCATTTAATCTTAAAGTATTTATATTCTGTTTAGCTGCATATGTATAACCTTTTGAAATATGGTAAATAATATCTAGAATGTAGTAATGTGTAAATATACTAAAGCAGTAATGTTACCTAGATTTTATTGCTTTTTACCTGTTGCTCAGGCAACACTTAGTTCAGGAGGTCAGGAATGACTTCATCTGTTTGTCTGCCTGCTGTTTAGCTGATGTGGAAGTCGAGTGAGAAGCCCCGTCTGGGGCAGATCCCGTCAGAGGACATGGACTCGGAGGAGGCGGGGCAGGAGCACGGGGACGTCTCCCAGGGCCGGCCGCGGATGGAGCTGCTGCGTGAGGCAGAGCTGGCAGCGGGAGGCGAGAGGCGCAGCAACCTGCAGCAGGATCCCCTGCTTAGCCAGGTACCAGGGTCCAGCTGCTGCAGAAGATGCCATGAGGATATTGGGCACAAGGGGGCAGTGTTTTGTTTTCACTTTAATTGCATGTTATATGCATGTGCATATGCTACGGTTGTACATGGGATCCTGTTTCTAGCGAGAGGTCCACTAGACTACTTTCTAATTTCACATCATTTTCACATTTAGCTCTGGAGCATGTGATCTTTTGTTAAAACAACATTTAAACCATCTTTAATTATCTTTTATTTATGAGAGGAAAATATATGAAACCTCAATGGAATTGCTTCTTGGTTAAGTTTATTGAGTGTTTATCCCTGTGGTGTTGTATCAGTCCTACCAGTAGAGGGTGCCATAGCACCACATTTTTGGGCATGTGCTTTGGGTACTACACCACAGGATCACATGAAAGAGCCAGCGTAGCCAGCCTTCCAGCGTGCCTTTTTTCATTCACAATTCCCTGCATTCCACCCTGATCAATCCTCTATCTTTCCCCCCTTGCCCATCTTATTTTTCCATTTAAGTCATTGCTATGGGAGCAGCTGAGACAGCATTCACAGAGGCAGGCAATCCATCTGGAGGCCGGGCCCATTCCCATGGTACTCCGGGGCACCCACCGCACCTTGTCCCGCACCCAGTCTTCGCCGGCTTCCACCTCTCTCTCGCTGCCAGATAAGGCCCTGTCTCTACCCACTCCAGAGAACCCCAGCAAACCACGCTTCACCACAGGTACAGGGCAGAATCACTTTGCGGAAAGCAATTGGAACTGATAGCTGGGCAGAAAGAAATGTGGAAGCAGTAAGGCATTTCCTTGGTGCTAAGATTAAGTTTTGATAGCGATATTTTAGTTCATCGGTTTAGTGACATGGTGTGCATGTGCACATGCGTGCAGGTCTCATGTATGACTCCCAAATGCTGAAGCACCAGTGTAACTGCGGGGACAACAGCAGCCACCCAGAGCATGCTGGGAGGATCCAGAGCATCCTTTCGCGGCTGCAGGAGCGCGGCCTGCGGAGTCAGTGCGAGGTGCGTGGCCCCCACTTCCAGCCTCCTGTTCACTGGAGTGATCTCCTCCTTGCCCTCCCCCCATGGGCAGCTCCTCTGACCCCCGCTGTCCCCTCAGATCATCCAGGGGAAGAAAGCCAGTCTGGAGGAGCTGCAGTTGGTGCACTCTGAGAAGCACGTGCTGCTGTACGGAACCAACCCGCTGAACCGCCTGAAGCTGGACCACCACAAGCTGAGTGGTGAGCTGTGGATAGTGTACACACACACACAGAGGCAGACACACAGAGGCAGACAGACACACACACACCGAGGCCGGTAGATACACAGACATATACACAAACACACGCGCGCACACACACACATATACGCACACGGAGGCAGACAGACACACACACACGTGGAGGCTGGCGGAAACACAGACATATACACAAACACACACACATGCACACATACATGGAGGCAGACACACAGAGGCAGGCAGACACGGAGGCAGACATGCACTCACAGATTTACACCGTGGCAGACACACAAATGTAGATATACGCAAATTAAGTATTAATGCACCGCTGCATTAATGCATACATTGCATTTCTCTGGACCCGCATCAGAATATTCCTGACCATTCTGGAATGTCCTCAGATAAAGCCAAACATTTCATAGGGTATTTAACAAGCGATTGATTTAAAGTGTCCATTTGTCTGTCTCTGTCCTACAGGAATCCTGTCTGAGAGGATGTTTGTCATGCTGCCATGTGGGGGCGTTGGGGTGAGTAATAGCTGAAGCCTGGGACCGTCTCGCATGCACACATACTGACACAACGCCCCTGGCAGCAGATTCGCACACCTTCGGATGGCTGGACCAATCAGATCAGAGCAACAGCTGCTTTGCCAATCGAAATCAAGGGGCTCATTTGCAGATACGGTTCTTATCGGTCCTTCTGCCTGCATGTTTCCTGTTACAGTCAGATAATGAATCTGGAGAGAGAGCGAGTAACTCACGCCTGACCGCTGGTACGGCTCCATTAATCGCTAAGTGCCAGAGAAGCTTGCGAGACCTTCGCACGGGTCCGGATGCTTCTGGGATGCAGTCAGGAATTCATGCCGTTCCTTTTTACTTCTCCCTCTGAAGACAAACCCCCCCACTCCTGCCGGTACCCCTGCACCCCCGCCTTCCCAGTAGATGCATGTGGTCTGACATAACGTTCGATCGCGCACATGACGAATGGGTTGTCCGGGAGAAGCAGCGTACTGCGGGGGGCGGCGTCAGCTTGGCGCTGATCTCCTCTGGTGACCAGGGTCTCCTGAGAGCGTTAGTGGTTTGGAACAGTGACTTGTGTGTGTTTTTTTTTTCTTGATCAGCTTTGTTTTTAAACTGTGCCGACGATCCAGAAAATATGTCTCTAATGGAGCTTTCTCTCCTTTTTCTCCCTAAATTAGTTGTCCTACTATTTACTTACATATATACGGCGGTACAGTACATGCTCATTTTAGGGATTTCTTAATGTATTCTGCACTCCAGAGCTCAGTTCAGGGGCTGCATCATTCGCAGGATGCAGTCTAGGCCACCATGCATTCTTCCAGGGTCTAACAGAAAGCGCTGTCAAATGGGACAACTTACCCTTGAGCCAGGACACACCCATTTTACCACTGCACAAGGAATCTCGGGACATAGAAGGATCATGCTTTGCAGGACGGAAAATGGGAATCGGAGCCTTCCAAATGGGAGATCCTTGTAACAGCACTGTGACGCCTTAGAAGGCAGCGGCCCCTAATTTCAGACAAGGTCTATGTGTCATGTCCTGTCTTCAAAAATGTGTAGCGAGGCTGGATTGCCCCCCCCCCCCCAAATAAGGACTCTGAGCTTCAGGTTTCTTGTACTGATTTGGCAGGTGGACAACGACACAATCTGGAATGAGATGTACACATCGTCGGCGTCGCGTGTGGCTGTTGGGGGCGTGACAGAGCTGGCCTTCAAGGTGGCAACGGGCGAGTTAAAGGTGGGCCTATGAAACCCTAAACCCTACACGCCACTTCCCGGAAGAAACCAAGGCAAAATTTCTGTTTATCCTGTACTAGGACTGGGAATCAGAAACTCCCACAAAGTCGGGAATTAAATGTACTTCCTGCTCTCTTTTGCCATCCATCCATCGACATTCCCTAAGCACTCATCCTGTGCAGAGTCACGGCGAGCCTGAACCCTGTCCCAGGAAATGCAGGGCATGTGGCAGAGCATACAATGCATAGGATGACAGTCCATTGCAAAGCATGCAGTCACACGCTGTAGAGACACCTGTTCACCTGACCACATGTTTTTGGGCTGTGGCTGGAAGTGTACATGAGCAGAGAGTAAGCATGCAAACTCCACACAGAGCCAGGGGCGGCAATCAAAGCTGCAGTCTTGAAGGTGAAAGGTGAATGCTTCCCTATCACCCTATTATTTCTCTCATTAAAACAACACTAATGTTATATTCTAGGTGAAATTTCTATGAACTGATTTGCTGTTACTGCTGTGAGTAATATTCCCAGTAATACTGTTACTACACCTACTGTCAACGCTAAAAGGAAGCTTGGCTTTTTCAAGCCAAATGAAGTTTGTCTTCAAAATTTTCTTTGTAGTTTCTACAGTGAAAGTTCCAAGTCGTCTGGCAGCGGATCAGTGGAGGCAGATTTATGGATTTTTTGTCTCATTATGGATTATTATTTTCTTTTTGTTCGTGAGAAAGACGTCTAGAAGAAGAGCGGGGATTGTCTTTCCAAATGAAGACAATGTTGGCACTCCATAGCTCTTTCCAACAGATGTTGTAGGATTAGCGGGATTAGCGTACCAATGCCTGTTGCAGATAAAAAATGGTAATTGTGCGGCTTGTCTCTCGTCCAGAATGGCTTTGCGGTGGTGAGACCCCCCGGACATCATGCTACCCACTCAGCCCCCATGTAAGTGCCCCACAGCTCCCCCCATAGTCATTCAGCGGCTGTTGACGGGTCTCGGAGCTTCGGGAACGACGTTCCAAGCAGACGGGGAGTTGAACAATGGGTTCACAGTGAATTTAAAGGACATCCTTGAAGCTGCTGTCAGTGCCTTAAAACACAGCCATGTGTTGGCATGGACTCTGATAGCTGTTTCACTTTGCGTTATGCACACATATCTATGAAGAACACCGCTGTTTATGTGTTTGTGTGTGTGTGTGTGTGTGTGTGTGTGTGTGTGTGTGTGTGTGTTCTACATCCTTTGTTGGTGAGCCAAAGTAGTCCGTGTGTTTGTGCATTTGCTACTATCCCAGAGATTTGGTGCATGTGCAGAACCATGAGCGTGTTACCTCAGTTAGTTATTACCTCTGATCTGACCTTGCCGTTCCTTGCACAGTCCGTGGCCCTGTTTTCAGTTAATCCCCATCCCCACAAATGCCCCATCTTTGTCCTCCCCAGGGGCTTCTGCTTCTTCAACTCTGTGGCGATTGCTGCCAAGCAACTGCAACACAAGCTGAACGCCAGCAAGATCCTCATAGTAGACTGGGTGAGAGTGCATAGCCAGATGCTCCTTTCGCCTGCCATGTTGTCTGAGATGCACATGCTTTCATGTGACAGACAACCTACATTAATAGTTTGCATGTTTTGTCAGCAACATTTCGTTGAAGCAGTTTGCAGAGACAGATTCTAATAATTTCTTTGGGAGATGTCTGTCATTTGGGGAAACTGTCAAAATATCCCTAATTTGTGTTTCCTCGTCTCCTAGGATGTTCACCACGGAAACGGTACCCAGGAGGCGTTCTACAGTGACCCCAGCGTGCTCTTCATCTCCTTGCATCGATATGATGATGGCAACTTCTTCCCAGGCAGTGGGGGTCCTACTGAGGTGGGTAGCATAGACTCAGACCCTTCCTCTCTTTCAATGACTGTTTCGTGGCGTTAGGAGTAGTCATGAGACCTGAGGGTTCAAGGGCCATCCGCCTACAGATGATGTTCCTCAACCAACAGCTGCCTTTCCCGCACTGTGTAATTCACAAGCCTTTTTGCATCGTTGAACTGGATGTAGACAACCCAAGCAAGGCATGAAATTCTTTTCTTTGGTCTCCTTTGATCCATTTTCTCTTTAACGGTGGCTGTTTTGAATTTTCTTATTTCTTATAACGAGTCCAAAATATATAATTTTTTGTTCCAAATTTTTATGCAATTGTTCCTGTTTTTCTTTTCTTTGCATTTTTTATGTCTGGCTTTGTTTTTCCCTCCATAATTCAGACAGTTATTCCTCTATATCCACAGCTCAGAAGTCTAACATTGTCTCTGGAGATGACTGCATTGTTTTGCTCAAACACGCCAGAGCAATGTGCAGTTTCTTATGGTTTTAGAGCCACCAATATCAGGGCTATGCCGTCTAACTTACTCTTATGACATGACTTGTCCCAGTATTTTGCCATATTACAAATCCTTACATTTGGCTTTAATAAATTTGGCTGGGAACTTCATTTCTCTCCATAATGAGTCCACTTTTTTAACTTATTTATCCTGTTAAATTTTGGATATTTCTGTCCAGGATAAACCATTTCTTATATGAGGTTAACTTAAATTTGTAACTCAAACCTGTACAGAAGCCTAGAGGTGAGGTCATCTGAGCTGAGAACGGTGAATATTTGTTTTATGATGCTGATTTAAAGTTCACGTGTGAAAGACTGAAGCCAGTTTGACCTTTGGCTCCAAGACATATTTGACTAGGCACAATCATTGCTGTCAATACCGTGATGGTTAATTCTTCCCAGTAGTACCTTAAAAGACATATCAACCTTTTTAATGTCACTTTTAGGGTCAAGCTGATAAGTTACTCATTCTCTTCCCGTTTATTATCATAACGGGGGGGGGGGGTCTCAAGGGTGTAAGAGCAGCTCCCCACTGCCTGGTTGGCTACGTGTCTTTACCCCCCCTCTGACACACAAAAACACAGATGGGAAATAACTCCAGAGGTCTCAAATCTAATCCCTAACAGCCATTACCCTTCCAACGACGTTGGTTGTTTTGCAGTGGAGGCGATGCAGCATACTGTACTTCATAAAAATTCTACCACCTTCTCCTGCTTCTTGGAGGATGTTGCAATGTAACTCTATGAGTGGAATCAACAACCTGAATTTCTTAATTTTCTTAGCATTGATATACAGGTAAAGACTTAATAAACTCAAAATCCAAAGACTTTGGAAGAAGGTACCATTTTTGTGCTTTGAAAATCCCCAGAATTCTGTCTGTCCAATGTTGGGGGTGCCTGTGGCATGGTATATCACCCAGCCATTGTGCTGCCTCATGGGAGATGTTAGTATATGAGGGCCAGGGCTAGTTGGGGCAGCTGCCTTGAGACAGTTTTTCTGTGTGTACGTTTCAGGTGGGCTCAGGCACAGGCGAAGGTTTCAACGTCAATGTGGCATGGACGGGTGGCCTGGACCCCCCCATGGGAGATGCGGAGTACCTAGCTGCATTCAGGTAAGATATTTTGCTGACCAACTCGCTTCACGTGGAAGTTGGTGGAGTTGATTTAAGCCTAAAAAGCATTCTCACTGCAAACCTGTCGATAAATCAGCCTCAGCATCTGACTCAAATGTTCACGCTCAATCGCGCTCTGATGCCAAGCGCCCTGAGGGTTTCAAGTCATGAGTTTACAAACTCTTCTGCTTCTTCCGCTTCCCTTGGTTCCTGCATCTGAATGTGCACAACTCATTCCGAAAAAAAGGTGCAAAGTAAAAGAAGGATGGAATCCAGGTCTAATGAGATTTTTTCTGTCATTTGTGTTTTCTCAAGCTTTTCCTCCTTTGATCAGTCCTCTGCACAGACTTTATTTCTGCCTCACAGTGCCACTTCCGCAGTTTAATTTATTAACGGTGGTTGGGTTTAGTATTGGTGGTTGGGTTTAGTATCGGTGGCTTACTTTGGTGGCGCGGCAGGTTTCCAGCTCCATGTCCCCCTGTTCTTGTACCAGTTGGGAGGTAAAAACAAGCAGCCGCCCCCCCCCCCTCCATCTCAGAATTGCGGTACGGCGGTATGACTCTGTCCTGATTTTCAGGCGTTGTTTTCCCGCGGTAGTAAAATGGGTCCCCGGCTCGTTCGTTCATTTGGATGGATGATCAAAATCAAGATAGAGATCAAATAGCCAAACCCTGTGTCACGAGGGAAACATGATTGTTATTAGAGTAATTAAATACAGATGGATTTTATTACAGTAATACAATAAAATAAGTACTGACTGAATGAGGTAGTACAGTTTCAACCTGAAATGTTTTGACATTTGTGTGGTTTGTAATATCATATCGCCATTCCATATAAAGATAACAATTTAATTGGATCACCTTGAATTCTTTGATATTGTGTGTTTGACATTACAATTACTTAAATGCATTTAGATCAATCTGGATTTTAGTGTGATTCAATCATCATCACCCTTAGCTCTGGGGTGGAGTTAATAAAACATTGTTTTGTGAATTACAAACATTTGCTGAAATCTCTGTTCTCCCGATAGCCAGTTAGGATTAGGACAGGGGACCCGGATGATCGGTAAACAATGACAGACCTTTATTGTTCCAGTGTGCTCCTTTGTAAATGGGGTCTTTAATGCGTTATCACAATTTCCCTAATCCAGTCTGGACTTGAGTCATGTGTCTCATCGGGGTGCGTGATGTTCTGTTGGTTAAGAAAGAAGTGGAGTGGTTGTATGCAGGAATTCACAGGCAGGGGAATATGAGGGAGAGGGTCTGCATGTGTGTGTGTGTGTGGGGGGGGGGGGGGGGGCAGGGGGTGTAGGTTGAAGATAATTATCCCGAATGGATCCCAGATGGGGACTGTCAATGACGTGAGAAGAACGCCGCGCCCCAAATGGGAACCAGACGCTGGGAGGCTGCCTTTGAACTCGGCGGCGAAGAGGCTAACATGCACAGTGCCATCGCTAAATCACCGGCAACAGCTTGGTGGACGTGGGCCACCAAAAACAAACTCAGCACGCGCCGCCAGTTACCCCCACTCTACCCCATCGTGTGCCACACCCATGTCTATATACCCCCACCACACAAAGGCCACGTGCCTCCACTGACCCCTCGTTTGTCCTGCTCGCTGTGCAAATGAGCAGGATGCAAGGGACTGACCGGTAATCAGGAATCATTTTTAATGTTGGCAAAGTGGCACTAAGTGGATCAGTGTCATGGGTTGCATGCTTGTTTAATCATTATGGGGGGGACCTGAGAAGGCCCATTATGGGTGAAGCATTTGGCCCCCAACAGGTTGAGCATGTGACTCTTGTTTGACAGCTTACCTCATTATTTGATTGTGTCTTTAGGACCGTAGTGATGCCAATTGCTCGAGAGTTCTCCCCGGACGTGGTTTTGGTGTCGTCCGGGTTTGATGCTGCCACGGGACACCCTCCGCCTCTGGGGGGCTACAAGGTCTCTGCCAGATGTAAGTCCCTCACCGTGCAGAGCAGTGGACTTTCTATGCTAAACTGCTCAAACAACTCTAAATGATAGTATCCCCAGGGGAACTCATAAATTCATCATTTACAAGAACAGCTATATAAATAGTTCAGACTATATCTGCATCATAGTAGACAGACTGCATTAATAAAAATCAATCATCCATCCAAGCATATTATAACTGTGCTGGTCTGAACTGCTATACTATTCCACCGCAGCAGGAAGACTCAAAACCCCATGTTCACTGACACAGCAATGCATGCATAGCTATTGATTTCTGGAAATTAATAGTTCAAAGCAGTTTTTATGTGCAAGTTATGAATACATTTTTACTTCATCGTTATTTCAGCTAAGCCTGTCAAGGGTAATGGTAAGACACAAAGGGATTTAACGTGGAGTGGGTGCAGAGTGAAAGGTTGCTGAGCCTGGCTTTCTCGAGGTCTGTGATGTGAGATATACTGTACATCCCTGAAGAATGTTCCTAGTAAAAGAGTGAGTGAGTCGGACTAGGAGGGCACTGCTAGGAGGGGCATGATGGAGCTTTTGCTGAATAATCACTGTGACTTTCTATGCGAGTTCGGAAGGTAGCGAGTTCACACCACCACTGTCACGCGTTTAGTTGATGCCCTTGACATGTACGTGTGATGTTTGTGCATGTTCATATTGAGCTTATTCTCGTTGATAGAGCTTGAAGTTACTGCGTCAGTTTCACAGTGTAAACGCACTTGCACCCGCACCCCCGTCCACGTCCCCACCAGGTTTCGGTTACATGACACAGCAGCTGATGGAACTGGCCGGGGGCCGGGTGGTCCTTGCCCTCGAGGGGGGTTATGATCTCACGGCCATCTGCGACGCCTCTGAGGCTTGTGTCGGCACCCTGCTGGGCATCGAGGTGAGTGCGGTGCTGCATGCCGAGTCCCTGCTAGTCTCCTGGTGTTTCGGCTATGGGGTTGTCATCCCGCCCTGCCATCCTCTTTGCCGCCCTGTCCTGCCTCTGACACTGTTGTCCCTCTCACTTTGCCCCGCATTGTCCAGTTGGAGCCACTGCCAGAGGAGACCCTGCAGCAGAAACCCAATGTGAATGCGGTGCGCTCTCTGCAAAGGGTGTTGCTGGTTCACGGTGAGTCCCCACTTTCTCCCTCCATTTCCCCGTCTCCTCCATAACTCTTCTCTTCCCCTTACACTCCCCAGCTCACCCCAGCGGCCTCCCCCCCCCCTTTACCCCCGATCCCGCTCCCGATCCTCGCCCTCTTTAGCCGCGCTCCTGCTCCTTCACCTCGCCCTCTTTAGCCGCGTTCCCGCTCGCTCACCTCGCCCT
>JAODKE010000118.1:1393148-1416051 GCA_026779605.1 Mormyrus hasselquistii
TAAACTATATTATAATATATTTCATTATATTATAATTATATATGTTATTTTACTGAATTGTATTTTGACAGCAAATTGGTAGCTGTTTTTACACGATTTAAAATCTCCACCACATTGTTTTAATTATATGTTGGGTTTATAGGGTAATGGCCAACTAGCAGGTAGCGTATCAGACACTCTGGACGGTGAAGCTCTGACTGCACTTCTGTTAGTCCACTGCAGTGGGTAGTATCACCTGCATCCCCTCCACATCAGAGCCAATGAACAGCCACCCACCCCCAATGTGAAATTTGCATTGTTTTTCTGGGTTTTCTCATGATGGCTCTGCTGGACCTGCAGTAAAATGCACCGGGGTTGGGGTGGGGGCGGGATCAGGAATGTGTGGGGACAAATGGAGCTGCGGCAGAACAGCATGTGGCACTTTGCTGCGCTCCCAGCAGCCCAAACTGGACAACCAGGACCCAGTAAATCACAGCAAAGTCTTCCCTAACATCCTGATGGAGGAGTTAAATTCCGAATATAACGCAAGTGTGTTCTCATAGAAAAACAATTCCATGAGTTTTGGTCCCATTTCAAACAAATATTCAGCATAAAATTTTTTTTAAAAAATGGTGCTGTGTAAAGATACTTTTAACATTTAAACGTAACTGTCTTACTATTAATAGAGATTATTGCTAAGGTTTATTGTGCAGTGTTAAGTAAATCATTAGTCAAAAATCGCTGACGTTCTCAGCCACCTGACCCAGGCTGTTAACCTTCACCAGGCTGCACGTGTGTTTGCATAATAAACTCGTGGCAGCTGGTTGGTGCAACGCAAAACGTCCGATGGACGACATTCGAGAAATCCTTGGCCATGGGTCAGGCCCGATTTTGAAAATTATTTTACAGACAATACAACAATGAAGAAAACGAAAACACAGATAAAGCTGCCGGCGGAGGATGGACTCTCGACCGCGGTACTTTTTTGCAGCCCGTGTAGTGGTCTGTCCCATGGACCACTCAGCGGAAGAACCACCTGCCTGGATTGGGGCCACGGCCGGTCTACATTTCCTTTGGGATTAATAAAGTATCTATCTATCTATCAAATCAACATGAGCATCAACGTCAGCAGTATCGACGTTTTCGCCTATAAGGCCCAGGGCAGAACAGGTAGCTCCACAAAGGTTCCTGCAGCACGTGTTGGAAAGTGGGTTCCAAAAAATGGCTGTTGGACTTTGGAAAAGGATGGATCTTTGCTTCTCGTTTTTCCCTTCAGAAGTTCTATCAGTTGATCCCATCCGAAAATTCAAAAATTTGGTTTGAGCCAATACAAGTAAATAATAATACAGTTTATCCAGGAGGCTTTTGCATGTTCCCATTTCTACAGCTCACTTCACTTACACCTCCCTTGATTCTGAAATGAATCAGTTTTATACCCAGAATGCATCTCCGTGCCCCAGCATTTAGCACCGCAGTATGCAGACATTCCAGGGCCTTAATGACATCCAGATTTGCTGCTACTTTCTCACCTGGAATTTACAGCTAAACTTGAAGGTTGCTAAGGCCATTGCGATGAGGATTGCGACTCACACCTAAGCCATGAGGGGGTAAAAGATGGCAATGAACGGGCTGTTTCAGAAGGGCAGGATGGCAGGGAATCCGGTGCGCTGGCACCGGAAAGCGATAACTCTGAAAGAAGGTGCCTCGGACACCTCATTTCATTGCGTGAAAAGTCGTTAGTGAATTGTTTGCTCGCGCTGCTAAAAAAATCTGCGTATGCAGATTCAGCCAAACAGAACAAAACATGAAATAAATGAAAATTTACAAAATGAGGAAAGACGATCTTTATGGATAAATGTATGGGTGGACTCTGGAGAGATATGGAGGACGCACACACACACACACACAAATCTCCCTCTTCCTGCCATGCCAGCATCTCGCTGTACACACACCTTAGCTACCTTGTACTTCACAACTGTTTCCAATCTAAAGGTTCCTGCATGTCTGGCCTCAGCAGAGCCTGATTGCATGATACTGAATACGAGATCCTGCAGAAGGCACAGCTGGAGGGAAGAAAGTGTTTTTTTGTGTCTTTTTTTCCCCCCTGCCTCCCCTCCCCATCCCTTTTCTTTGGTCATGTATACTTTACCTGCCCTCATTTTTAACCATTTAATACGACGCTCATTTGGGTTAAAAGAAAAAAAAATACCAGCGCAGAGCTGCCCGGCACTGGTAAAATCCCATCTGCGGGCTTTCGGGGAGCCGCAGCAGCAGCTATAAAGCCGCCCCACCTGTCGGCCTGCGCTGCTATTCGTTAAGCGGCAGTATTTCCTGTTTCGCCGGGCAGTTTAAATAAGCCCAGCGCCGCCGGGTATAAAAAGCATCGGCGTATAATCTGAAATCCAGAGCGGGCCTCATAGTAAAGCAGGGAAAAAAAACTGCAATGGGCTGAAACACAAATGCGGCGTTTCAGTAAAAATCGTAATTAAAAAACAGGGCCTTGGGCCTCCCTGAAGCATTTGCAACGACTAGAAGTGCAGCCAGGATAGGAACTGAGACACTACACTAAACTCACAGGGAAAAATTTTGTGTTACTTTATTTTGCTGTGCAATTTTCTTAATTCTTAAGATTATAATAATTATTTTAACTGTATTTATTTCATAACATGAAATTCATTTGTGCAGCCTTCTAAAAAAATTTTTAATGCAAAAAATTTAGATGGCTTTATTCACTTTTACCAGCAGGTCTGATTGCTTGTTTTTAGGCAAAATAATCATTTATTTTACATACCATTAACATTATTTAGTATCACGCTTCGGTCGTCGGTCTGCATGGGGAATACAAGTTATATTACAAAGCCCTGTTTCTGTTGAGAATGAAATTAATTTAATTAAACAAAGACATTTTAAAGGGATTTTGAGAAATTTATGATTTCTGTATTAGAACAAAAGCAGTGAGAATTCTAACAATAGAAGCATCAGTTAAAATTTAGTGTGTATAAATACAGTTGCATTATATATAAAGTGTTTTTATTTTTCTAAATCTAATACATCTAACAGAAAAATTGAAAATGTTTTGATATGGAATGACAAACCAGATAAAATCTTTCTAGAAATTAATGGTGCTAATAATCTTTTTGCCTTAAATTCAGGTTGATAAATTTTAGGTGCATGTGAATATCATTATAAATACATCATGTGTTAATTTTTTTTTTTGTTTTGTAAATTAATGACTAGCAAAGTAAAATTTTTATCTCATGTAATAGGAACTTCACCTTTGCCGTCATATAAATAATCAAGCTACTGAATCGAATTACAGTATCACAGAAATGAAAACTAGATAATACAAATATTGACGGTTCAGCATGATCAGTATTAAAATTTCCAGGAATAATAGCTAAAAGTATGCTAGCATGGCCACTAAATTGAAGGCTAATTTAGAAATTGGGTTATTTAAAGATTAGCTTACAGATGCTTAGTTTATAAACAGATGTTAAATTCCTAAACCATTATTATTCCCGAGCCTGATGAATGATATAAATTATTACTGTACCAAAAGCACTAGTAGTAGCAAAATAGGAGCAGACTGTGTTAAATATAAACACATCAGGATAAAGAGCAGCGTTCCCTGACGGCCCCTAAACGTCCCTCTAATCAAACGCGAAGTACTCGCAGCCTATAGCTCCCCTAAGATATTCATACTACATTCTGTTTTCACACTGTGTATTACTCCTTGTTTTCCTTACAAATGAAGGTGCACCACGATTACAGTAACACAGAATTCCTTCATTGTTAATGTAAGTACTTTTGCTTTTTTGCAATTGCTTTAATTTTATGTAGCTACCTGAATGGGTTGTTTCCGAAAAGCTGACCATTAAATACATGAGGAAAGCGAAACACGGAATTTCAGAAGGTCGTAATGCACATACAGTGATATACAGTGTAATGCACGTACACTGTATTTCACATTGTGAGTGCCAAGTATTTTGTTTTTAATTCCAGTGATGAAGTATAAATACCTGTTGGTTTGCAGCCAAGCAGTGGAGATGGAGTGGAATAAGGGAGGGGAGAAGCGGGATGAAGGTGGGGGTGAAAGGGGATCGGGGTGGGGGGAGGGTGGAGGCTAGTGGGAAGCAGACATAGACCAGGCCCCCTCCATCCTCCAGACGGAGAAGGCGTAGCTGAGCCGCTCGTGGGCCAGGTAGTTGCAGCTGGCCAGCTTGCTGTCCATCTCGTCACTCTGCAGCACCTGGTAGAGGAAGTCGATGTAGCGCGAGGCCAGTTTAAGGATCTGGATCTTGCTCAGCTTGTCGGAGGGCAGCGTGGGGATGATTTTACGCAGGGAGGCAAAGGCGTCGTTCAGTGACTGCGTGCGCTGCCGTTCCCGCACATTGGCAATAACGCGCTGGGTGTGCAGGTCCTCCAGGGGTGTTTCAGGCCCCGCCGCCACCATTGGGGGGCTTTTCTTGGGCCGCTTCGGTCCTGGGGGCACTAGGCAGCCAGGGCTGTCTGCTCCACCATCCTCCACCCTGCTGCCCTTCTTAGGGTAGGGTAGTCTCTTGCGGCCACCGGCCCCTCCAGGTACCGCGCACTTCTTTGGACCGAACTCCACATCCTCCTCGCTGGCCACTATCGCTCCCTCGGGAGAATCAGCGCAGGACAGCTCCTCTCTCATGGTGATCCGTCTCGGAGATGCTGCCCTCAGGCTTCCACTCCCCTCCTGATCTCTACGTCCACAGCGATGCTCTGCACGTCAACAGACGTGTGCGAGGGTGGCAGGACTGTTTCAAAAAGTTTGACTCGAGAGGATGTATAAACCAAAGTGTCGCCCTTAAAACTTTTAAAAATCCATGCGATGACTACACGAAAGTAAGTTTGCTCTCTATCCCTCTGACTTGAAGACAAATCTTGTTCATCCAGGTCCCCATCTCAACCCAAGCATATGACGAGAATCTGTTTCCCCTGTCCCCACATCGGTTGCTCTTATAAGTTGCCAGAGGTATAGCAAGTCAGAGCCATTGATTGGCTAAGCTTGGTCCTGGGGTGTGGTTTAAGCCTGGGAAAGCAGGAAGTGAATAGGGTTGGTGGATGATGGGAAGAGGGCAAGTAGTAAGATCAGCCAATCAGCAGGAGCGTGGCTAACTCTTTTACAGAAGTTGTCTGAAGTTTATAGGTTCCAGATTTCTCCAAAACAATCCAATGTGCACCCAGCCCCACCCCCAGGTCCCCCACTGCCTTTTTTATTCTTGATATAATAGCAATGTACTTCAGAGCCTTTTAAGCTACATAGCTGGAATTTATAAATAAATAAATTTAATGTGCTTATTTATTAATTTACATATTGATAATATCACATAGGTGACTGAAGGTTTACTGCAGCTACTCCAAGTGGAAACCCGGAGCCTTCAGATTGACCTACATGGAAAAACTCTGAAGTCTGTGTATAAGTGACCCAGACCTTTTCTGACACTGCGTGAGGGTTCAGCATTCCTCCAATATGCTTTTTATAGCTCCATGCAGTTTCTTTTTTACATTCCCATTTGGATTTCATGGTGCTAAAGGCCTGCAAGTCTTCAAAGTGCCTGCGAGGCAAAAGGAGGTGGGGGGGATTTTTATTTTAGCACGTCAGATGCTGGAGGGGTGCACACCAGCCAGCCATCAATGTGGAATGAAGAAAAGGAGAATATTTCAGAGGGAGGCATTCACAGATCCATGTACGCGATGCCACGACCAAAACGGCTAGACAAGCTCGATCCCTCAGTGTTGCATTGCGTGCGACACTATCGCTGATATCAGAGTAAGAACCTAATAAGACTATTCGAAGGACAAAGAAAGTGCAAAATAAGAGCATTCAAAGAACATAAAGAGGCATCGGGTTAGTAGAGATAATTCATGGAACACATGGGTCTTGAAGATTGCGTGAGACCCTGCTTTAATATTTACATAAAGTATAAAAGATTAATAGAAACACTTGTGCACATGAGCACAGAAGCATTTTATGGTAGTGATACATGCCATTTTTAGACGTGTGTAAGAATTGCACTAGTGTAGCGACACAGTAACTTAACATCGTAAACTCGCGGCATTTAGATATTCTACACCTGCGAAAGAATCCCAAAGAGCTCCGATTCTTTAGCGAAACTGTTTTCCATTAATTTTTTGAGTCGTGTTTCTATAAAGGTCCTGCTCTTGGTGCCCGGTCTTCCCATGCGAGCCAGCAACCCAAGCGTGATCTTTGGAGAACCTGAATCCCCCTCTTGACCTCCGACCTTCACGTTTGGAGGGGAGAGGGCCGCTAATAACAGCAGCCATGCCCTGCGGGCTAGCGTGCAGCACACTACCCTCCTTCCCAAAGGTGGGCTCCCCAAACAGCACACATCTGTACCCCTTAGAACGTCAAGCTCGTGGACGACTTGAAGCCTTTGACTTTGTTTGATATGCATGAAAGTACTGACGATTCTTAAACACATGTTCCATGTGGAAAGTTGCGGAACTTATCCCTGGGTCTACAAGCACACCATGAACGAACACAGATGCATTAAGCAGGGCATGTGTGCGTCTCCGTGTCAGTGAGAGTGGATATGCGGTACCCGCAGTGCATTATGCTATGCTGCGGTGCGGGCATATCTCTCAAACGAGGGAAACGAGTCAGTATTTGGGCAAGAAGGTGCTGAATCATTTTACCAGAAAGTGAGGTCACTGGCATCCCTCACGCTGTGACTGGAAGCGACCGTTTGTCATCCGAGCGAGCGATCGCTAAAGAAACTTGAGCCAAGCAGAGACTATGAGTGTTTGCACAAGCCTGCTTCGTGAAGCCTGGCCTTCCTGTGGCTGACATATCTGTCATGTGACACGTGTGAGTAATTTATATCAGTAAATGGTGATCATGTTCGATAATCCAGGTGTCTTGCATAGTGCTGAACGGACGGATACGCCGATCATAATAATACTGCATACTTTCACAATGAAAGTTAATATGATGTATTTATAATGGTCAGTAAATCATGTATCTATATTTATCAGTGTCCCTGATTATTATTATTATTATTATTATTATTAGCTATTCATTTGTATGTCAGATAACTTTCTTATATTTACAATTTACACAGTTACATTAATTATAGCTTTATAGTTAATTATAATGAATTATATTACAGCTGTACTGTTATATTAATTATATTGTAGCAATGCATTGTTGTTGTATTACTGTAGGTCCCTTTGCCATGTATGATTATGGCAGATTAGAACAACTACTAATGACTGCAGAATTAAATAGTACTTTCCTTTTGTTTTATGTTAAGTAGTGTGTCTGATACATTCGTTTTATATATTGGTCTCGAAATTTAAATTCTGTGGATATATGAAAAGGGAAAAGCTCTCAAAATAATTGGAGAAACTATGCATCTGTTAACATTTAGACACTAGCAAAAACTCTTCATTCCATTAAATGGATGCTAGGGCGAGTATTCCCTTCGAAAGCTGCAAATTATTTGTGCTAAAAAGCACATTCAAATTATGTCTTCTGTTTTCCACAAGCCCTCCAGTCTCCCCCCAAAGCAGATCCACTCAGACAAACACCATGAATGTTCTTCCTTATGATTCCAAACTGCTTTGTTTTCCAGCATTACTGTAACCTGCATTTGGCAAGGTTGATTTCGTGAACATGTATTCTCAAAAATTACACAAAGAATAACTTTCAGACATGTGGAAGTAATCTTTACCTGCTTCCACCTGCATAATCTTCAACTGACTGCACAGGTACAAACATGATGTAATACGCATTTCTACTTTGAATTTACATGTAAATTATTTACAAAGATTTTTCGGTATGATTAAAAGTCATTAGAATGTTTCTTTGATATCTGTTTTGGAGATATTTTGTTTATGCTGTTCAAGATAGAATTTATTGAAATTATGATGTGTCATTATTATACATGGTTACAATCATGTAAGTTAGCCTGTTCTCTATATTATTCTACTATAATTATAAATAAGTTAAACACTTATTTGAAAATAATTTTTATTGTTATACATATTATTATTATTATTATTATTATTATTATTATTATTATAAGTAGTAGTATTAGTAGCAGCAGTAGTAGTATTATGTACTGTAGTTGCTGTTGTTGTTGTTATTAAACCAAATCTTTTCCGCAATCTTTTAAAACAGTAAGGACATTGGGCAGCGCTATATAACCCCCGTGAATGGTACACACACTGTAAGCTGCCAGCTTTTCCACAAAAGCTGGAAAGCATTACTGTAAGAAGCTCATACAAGCATTTACGAAAAACTGGAAAACATAATGCGGCGACATTCCATCAGATACCAGACCTGAGACTTAATAAATTACCAATATATAAACGTGGCTGTTTTTAATGCATAATTGATGTGATGACATCTTTTTATTCATGCAATGGGCTCGATCAAACTAGAAACCTTTTCAAATCAAAGAAGAACCTCTGAAAGAGAATGGACACCATCTTCAAACAGGTTTTAGCGCTTAGCATTTTAACTCACACCGTGCAGCTACCAAGCTGAAGCGTGAATCGGTGCGACAAAAGTCAAGAGATGCTAAATCACGATTTGCAGTAAGAAGAGCTGGCCCCATTTATTATAGTAGGACACAAAAGTTTATCCGTTTAAGGAGGGTGGGATTTTGGTCTGGAGTTGAGAATCACTCACAGAAAGATGAATACGACATCAGGAGATGATCTTTCACGGAGGACGTGTTTGTTGTGTGTGCGCTTGACTCTAAATTTCCACAGGTCTGCATGGGTCAGGTGATGTCCGTTTTCAGGACTCGGGTTTCAGCCATGGTTCTGCTAGTGTTGTTCTTGGCTGAAATTCGGGGAGGGAGAGCAGTCATGAAGAAGCGGCAAGATTCTCAGGTGATCAAGCAGCCTTACACCCATCAAGTACTCAATGAAATACGGCTGGTTGCCCATGTCCACCTCCGTGTGTCTGTAATTTTTGGCAGGGCCTTGCGTGTAGTTGACCCAGTTAATCAGCTGCGCTGGCCCTCCAGCAGGGACCACAATTAAAGTCTGGATTATATAAGACAGAAGTGATGCAGCACTATCAGATTGGCTGCGATTACCTGATTGGCCCCACATCAGCACCTCCAATAACCCTGAGCTTCCAAAAAACGGATCAGCAATGCTGGGACCAAACCTGCTTGTTTCTTTCTGCATGTGCATCAGTATTATTTTCAACAAAATTTTATGGCATATGAATGGTGTGTGAGTGAATGGTGTGTGCGTGTGCCCTGCGATGGGCTGGCCCTCCATCCTGGGTTGTTCCCCGTCTTGTGCACGTAGGTTCTGGGATAGGCCCAGAAGGATAAGCGGGTTGGAAAATGGATGGATGGATGGATGGATGGATGGATGGATGGATGGATGGATGGATGGATGGATGGATGGACGGATTTTGTGGCATGTTTTGTTTTACACTTTGCATTTCTTTTTGCATTTCGTCTTGAAACATGGATGCCTGCTGTCTATCGGAAAGTCTGCAGGCGACAGAGGAGATGAGCGCCATGGTGGCTGAGTGCTCAGAGAATCAAAGAAGAGGAAACAGGGGCCTGACATTGACGGCGATAAAAAACCGTTATTCGCACGCAGCATGGCTTCCGATTGCAGCAACCCTCAGACTCGTGGACTTTGTGGTTCAGCTGAAAACATAAAGCCAGGTTTGTTTTCATCAGTCCCATGCAAAAGAAGGAAAGCCTTGATATTTTAAAAGAACTTTGCACATAGATTAAACACTCATACCCCCTCAAACGTACAATTCTTTTTAATATGACTTACTACAAACTAAATGCAAAGGGACACCATGAAACCCGAAGGAGATCCCATGAAAGGTTTGCCGAGGGCTGTTGTCCCTCTCTCTCCAGCTCCCAAGGGCCACGCCGGCTTGGAGACCAAGGCACCCGCACAACTTCGACACCAGGCGGCCCGCGGACCTCTGCGTGCCACCGCACCACTATCACGGGAAAACGTGACGGAACGCCTAACAGGAAAAACGTGGATGGGCCCTCATGCCGAGGGGAAGGGGGGGGGGGGGGGAGAACGAAAGCGAGACAAAAGGGGGGCAGAAGAAAGGGACGAGAGGAAGAGAAAAAAACTCCCCAAGCAGAACCAGATGGGGCAGTGTGGGGGACTGTTTGATCTCTCCCGCTAAGGCCTGATTGATGTTGCACATTTCATTTCCTTGTCAGAGACATGACATAATGTTTCAGTAACACTCTGCCTTTTCCCTCTTTCTTCTTTTTTTTCCTCCTCCAATTAACCTCCCAATTTCAGACTAAAGGCGGGACGCCGACAGCCAGAAGGTATGACAGCGAAAGCAAAGCGTGTTTAAAGAAACTGTAAACATCCCCGAGCAGGATGAAGCAGTGAAAGGGATGTAGGGGACTTCTCATCTGCTTAAGAACTGAGGTCTGGGGCAAAGCTGCATGCAGGAAGGTGACGCGGCAAAGCATAGTTAAGTCGTACACATTGTCTTACAAAATGCAAAGCACGTGTCCACGAGAGTGTGCACAAGGTTACTAATACAAAAATACAGGCATTACAGTATGCAGCAAAAATGCACAAAATTCACGTGCATGTGTAATACTGTCCATCCTTTGGGCCCCTATTGATTCAGGCCCCTGTGGCTTGTTTAATGATAGCTGGCCCTTACGTGAATCATGTGGCGTTACACGTTTTTGTGTTCCTCTAGGAAGCCAGCCTTGTACCATTACGATAGCCCATAGAGATTAAGACAAGGGATCGTCCTCATAACCACATAAGGCATCTTTGATCTCAGATTCGTTGGCATTCTCCTTCAAGAGGAGGTCACTGTTTCTGAAAAGGAGGCGAATTCATCTTGTTCTTGGAGAGCTCTGGACCAGCATGAAGCACAACTTTGACTCACTCGCTGACTCATCGGCTCGAAGGATGAATTCTTGTGCCGCTCAGAACTGTCTGTGTCTTCTTACAGTATTTGAAACCATGCAGCGTTTCAAAAGAGACCTTGAAAACTGTTTTTTTTTCCTCCTCAAATGGAACACATTCCCAAACAATCCCAAAATTAGCTTCCAAGGCTAACCACAGTGTCTAAATATTAGAATCGGTTTAGGGGTGTAGGAGAATGTCTAAAGGATGTGAATCTAAAGGAAAATAAATTAATATCACGAGAAGCCTGAAAAGACGCAGGATCAATCAGTCGTGACATTTGCACCGTGGAGACGGTAAGTGTCTTTATTATTGTGATGGTTATCAGCACTTTTTTAGGAGCAAAAGTAAAAACTGCACAGTGCACCCAAGCTTCAAGTTTATCCTTCAGCTTCCAGTGCCTCTGATGCAGCGGGAAAACAATGAAAGACTCAAGCCTGTGGCCAAGGTACAGCTGGCAGCACAGTGCCGGGCGATTTGGCGATTTGGCAAAGATCCCAGAGAGATGCTCAGGAGGCCCGCTGGAGCTCAGGGTTCGAGGCGATATCGAAGTGCCCCTCTGTCCTCCATAGCCCATTTCCCCAAGGCGCTGGGGCACGCTCCTCCATCTGGCATCCATTTCCCCAAGTGAAAGAACACTTCCTTTGGGATAATTCATTTTGGGGGGGGGAGGCCGAGATGGGGGAAGGGAGCATGCTTCAAGGAGGTGTTAGTGACAGTGGTTGGAGTTATTTGGGGGGAGGGGGGTAAAGACAAGGTAACTGGGATCATAGGTAGGGGTGCAACTGAGCGGGGTTACGGACTCAAGGTCACATTATGAAGCTCAAGCCCCCGAGGCTGTAAAAACGAACAACAGGAGGGCAAAGACAATTTTTAACAAGAAAAATCACACAAGATATTGTTCTCATGCATGTCTGTCATTAGTCCTGCAAACAAAAGGAGTTTTCCATTACAGTGATACTTGGCATTGTTATGGAATTAATCCATGCATGTAATACTACTTAAATCTCAAGTTTTTAACTGAACAATACATTGTTTTTTGTTTCTCTCAAAATATCCTGGATTGAAGGGGTTTTAAATATCATTTTAGTAAATGGTTTAAGCAGCTCTGCCTCTCCCAAATGATTCCCAATGTTCGTCCCTTTGGTTCACTGTCAAACTTTTTTTTAATTCACCTGAGGCGTTTTACTTCCCCCCGACCTCCAGAAACAGACTCACCAGTCGATGTGCCAGTTAATGAAAAAAAAGACGGTCTCAGATGGCTCTCAGATTTGTGAGGCTCTTCCTGCTTTGCAGGGGGCAGTGCTGAGCGCACTGGTGTTTATTTCCATGGAAAGATGTCAAAATATCACAGAACTGAAGGCGGAATCAAAGGAAATGCCAAAAGAAAAAAAAAAAACAAAAAAAAAAAAGAAACACTAAATTTGAATCCATTTTTATGATGCATGCTAAGATTCATTCTTCATTTTTACCAGACTTATCTCCCTGCATTAGGACATAATTTATCATAATACTTGGTGCCTGGGCTCCTCTTAAATTGCCCCGCTTTCATGTGTAATTTAGCCGATATCCTGGGATGGCTCCGGTTTCCATGTGTAAGCCCAGGGCCCACTGAGAAGACCAAGCTGGGTGCTCCACTGAGGCAGCTTGGAGCACAGACCTTCACCCTCAGGAATTCCTCTACAGACACACACACAAGCTGTCCGTCTAAATAGGCAACGAGGTCCGCTTGGTTCCATTATGGTCCACTATGGCCCACAATCCCGCTGTGGTCTATAAAAACCTCGTGGAGATTTACTGTCATACTTTGAACATGAATAAGTGAACAGGAACCTCGACTGTACAGACACCATGAACCTAAATCATGACCATCCTGACCAGCCTGAACCAGATCAGCCTAAGCCAGTGGTTCTCAAACTGTGGCAGGCGTTCCACCACATGAGAAGTCTGTGGTAATTTGTCACTGCACTGAAAACAATATTAATTGATAATTGAAATTAATGTGAAATTAATTTAAATAAAAAATGCATTCTTAGTCATTTTCAGGTTAACTGAGATATTTTCATGTTCTCTGTTATGACACGATTGACGTGGGTTAATGCAGTACCACCTTATTTAATTATATGCCTCCATTATCAAACTCTTTCTTCCACTCGAAACTGTTAGATTGTCTGTGCAAATATTTTTCTCAGTGACGTTAATGAACTTGCTAATCTAGCTTAGAAAATACAATCAGTCTGGAGAGATGGAGCCAGACATTCCCACCAGACAGAACTGTGATCCTCTAGAAAAAGATTTAAACACCCTAATACTGAAGCGCCCACATTGGCTTGAGATCTTTGCCCTCTAGCAGGAGAGCCAGGTGGCCAAGCTGGCTGCAGTGATAAAGGCTATATCCCAAAAACTAGAATGAATGTTTCTTGCTGATCTGCTTTGCGATTCAACTGAGCGCGAATCCAACAGACACGACATTCAGAATCTTGCATTTCTGCAAGGCCTTCGCGTCAAAACCAGCATCCCTGGCCTGGTACAACACAACACAGACCTGCAGAGCATGAATGGCAGCTTAACGGTTAATTGGATCTTCTCCGTCTGATGTTATGAAAGAAAAGAAAGTAACAAAAATGTGGAGCAGAAGGCGGAAAAGAAGGAGGAGGTCTTAGGACATGTGTTTCAGTTTGTAAATAAAACAGTAAATTGCTATGGATATTGCTTAAATATCTGTGGGCTTTGTTCTGCGTTTGCGGAAGTTCCTCGGAAATCATTCCGAAGCAGCCTTTTCAAAAGACCTTTTAAAGTCAGAGCAGCCATCTGTTTCTCTACCGATTCAAGATGTTTTTTTTTCCATTCACTTGTTTTGATCAATTCTTATAAACCGAAATGTCTGTGAAGCTGTGCAACATTTTTCCTGAAACATTTCAACCCTGAAACAGTGGATCCTCTCTCCTGCATTTATAAAGGTTCGCAGCCATACCTGTAAACGTGTGCTTAAACATCTCCGAAAATAATATGAGATATTAAGATGGGTAAGTGAAAATATGAAATGGGGGCCTAGTGAATATATGTCTGAGATTGCAAACTGTGAACTGAGGAACTATTTCGGCAATTAAACCAAACTCTCTTCGATATGATAACACTGCACTTTTACTGTAACATTTCTGTTACAGCTGCAACCGTAAACTCCTTTTCAGAAAACCAGCCGCACTACACAGACATTGCAATGCAATCTATCTTGTGCATTTACAGTAAAAGAAGGTGGTCAGACTGCCCGTAGTCATGGTACGTCTTGGACAGAAAACTATGGGTACATTACAACCAGGTCAGCAGGCACTTTATTTCAGACCTTGATGAACAGAGTCATTCAGAACACAAAACCGAATGCAAACAAGAAGTAACAATTACTAAAAGGAATTACTGAAATAAAATAGAAATATAATAGAGATGTAGTGGAATTAAAAAAACACCACCACAGCAACCACACATTACTGAACAAACTCCAATGACACACCAAGGTTCACGTATGAAAAAAGAAAATGAAAAATATCACATATTTGCGGGCTCTGTTAATAGATTCCACGTGTCTTAGGACCCTGTCTCAGAAGTAAATGTGAGAAGTGGTAAGGAGGCGGTGACAGGGCACTAGGGTTCAGTGCTATTGGTCAGATTATATAGCCAATGAGAACAAAGAGACACGCTACTGTCATTGACTATACAATGATGTTAATAAGTACATATATTACACTGACATACTGTCTTGTGCAATATGGACATCTTTACCAGGAGGCCCACTGGAACAACATCTTACGTTTTCAGAATGGCCATCATGTGGCACAATGGTATGGTCAGGTGACCAGGGAGGGACCAATGGCGTCCTGCCTGGCGCTTAGGACTGTCCATCCCTGTGAGTGACCAGACACAGGCTGCTAATCTTGGTTTTCCGAGTTTGAGTTGGCTTGGGGCCCTCATTGAATATCAGACAGCTGGAGTGCCAGCTTTGTGTCACAAATACTGCTTTTAAAGATACTTTGTGGAATAAAGGTTAATGCCATTTTTTGTACTTTGGTACTTCATCACACAGCCTACAAGGACATTTCTAGCATTTAATGCCGAATAACCATGAGTCTTTTGCTCAAGGGCACTCATGGGTATTGACATATTATGCAGCTTTGCCACAAATATTAGGTTTTATAAATATTACACAGAACAGTTTTGCACAAATCTAGCCGCAAACGTCCTGCAGAAGTGAAGAAAGAGGCACTTAGCATTCTGAAGTACTCTGCAAGAGCAGGCTGAACTGGGCTGAAGGCAACAGCATTTCAACATACCACACGCCAACGCAGCTTATGGGACATAAGAGCGGGGTTTGGGAGGGCGGGGGCTGTAAAGGATGTGCAACAGTGAGCCGGAGGTCCTGCAGGTGCGGACCGTTCATTCACTGCCAAGCAAAAATCAGTGGATTCATTTCCTGGCTATTCACATGCAGCACTGTCCTAGAGGGGAGTATTTAAAATACCTTTACAGAGGGATAAATATGTAATCCAATAAAACACAGTTTGCATGCATGAAAATGTAATTTTCATGTGAGACGATCACAACTAGTTTGTGTAAGATCCCAGTGTATATGTGCGTGGATGTTTACACAATCACAGCATCCTTTTCTCTTCATCCATCCCACCAACTAATACTGTAATTGTTTCCTTCCTGGACTTCCAGACACAAAATGGAATTTAAATTTAAATAAGGCCACCCCAAGACTTCTCCCAAGACTCAGAAGATCGTAGCCCTACCATCTATGCTGTCATCCAACACCTAGTGTATTTCAAAGCCAAGCTATTAATAGGACTGAAGTGTTCTCCCCCAGATGTTTAAAATCACCCTGCTCGCTTATCTTCGCTCCAAAAAAACCCTTGTTAAAATGACGCTCTAGCTGCTGTTGTTGGCAGAAATGAGATGGCGGCTACCACTGCACCAGATTACTTTGGTGTCACAAAAACTACCCTCCATTAAATTGACCGCTGGGGCCGTAAAACAAACAGGGCCCTGCGCTACACTCTTGTCTTACGCGTGTCAGTCATTCACCTTCAGCGGCTGCAATTCAGGTTTGTAGCTGAAGAATCAAGCCCAATCGGCAGCTTGTAACGTAAGCTTCCAAGTCTATATGATACTCTCAAAGCTAACGGCTAGTAAAAAGATTTTTAAAAGTATTGCATTTGCATGAATTATCATCAATATGCTAGTATTGTTGCCTGTAGTTCAAGTGATTACGAATAAGTATTTATCATAAATAGTAAGTAATGACACCAGCGTAAAACAGTGCAACAGACTGCAGTGCGATGTCTGTGCAGTGCGGCTGGATTTTGGAACAGTTTGTGTTGCAGCTGCAACCGAAATGAGAAGTTAAAAATACAGCACTATAGTCTGTAATGTTGCATCATAACTCTAAGGATACAACCAGCATTGCGTGTGACTGTGTGCATATATATGCCCTATGATAGACTGACATCTTATCCAATGCACCCCAGCCTTATGCTAGGCTCCAAGTCTCCACACAACTGTGACCAAGGTAAGTGGTTAGAAAATGGATGGACGGACTACAAAAAATAACAATAATAATGATATGAATTAACATGGCAATTAGTAACATGATGAGTATACTAGAAAAATTTAAAAAGACAAATAGCCTAGTAATCATTTATGGGACTGACTGGGGCTCAGGGGGTGATCTGGCCTTTAAAATTTTCTGCCGTTTTTTCCCAAGTTGCCCTTTAGTGGAGAATAGCAGACCACATACATTAAATAATTGTCTGGCTTGAAAGAGCCAGTTATTACACACATATAAGGCTGCCAGTCTGGTTTATATGTCTGCTGAGAAAATCCTAAATCCATCATTCAGGCTGGAACCAGCATCACAGAACGACACTTCCTAGTCTGAAGCCCTTTGCCCGTTCTCTCCCCGTAGCCGTAGCACACATGGTCCAGCCAGCAGAAGGTATCTGAGCGTGGTTCAAGGGCTCGTCTGCTTCTCCGTTCCGGCTGGTAGAGCCGACGCCAGCCATCGCCGAGTGCAGCATTGCTTCTCGATTGTTGCGCGGCTTTCTTCCGCAGGGATCCATTGCTCCGTCCTTCCGTTACACAAAGATATAAACATCAGTAATCTGATTTTCTTTAACCTAATTATAAACACCATGCCACGAATCAGAAAATATCAGGTCGTGGCACCACTCAGAAATAAATGATAAATATAAATATAAAATGTAAAATATATATTTTTAGGACAAGCGGCTATGGGGGAAAAATTATTCATACGTATAAAAAATGACCCTATATATATATATACATATATATATATATATATATATATATATGTACATACACATACATACATATATGTACATACAGTGCCACTAGATTCTGTATTTCCAGCCCCGCCGACCCCGGCCAACAGTTACCAGATCAAAAGGGCAGCATCATAAAAGAATATTTTATTGACATCCCATTCACACAACCATATTCACAAATGCCACACAAATACAGAGAGAGCACAGACTTTATCATCATTTTAGACAATGAGGGGAGTATCTTCACTCAGAAGATGGGGCTAACATTTCAAATGAAAGTGACCAATGAAAGAAAGTTTTTTTTTTAATTCTCAAAATATATTACAACAAAACAAAAACAAATAATAATATTTTCTGTAGTGGCAGCATGCAGTTAGAGTGCAAAGGAACTGGGCCCTTGTATTTCAGGAAAATTATTAGGAATATGATCCCCCTTTCTCGGTCTATTATAATAAATTTATAGTCGCTAAAAAGAATTGCACAGTACAAATGCAGCGGCCCCAAACAATCTTAAAATCATTGCACACTTTAAATTCAACCCCCCTCCCCAATACTAACCCTGTTAAAACTTTAAAAAATAAATAGCACAAACACAACTCTTGTTTGCAGGTTGCGTGATTATATGTCTTAAAAGTGTTGGAGTAAATCTTTATTTCATGGCTAGGTTTAGGTCATGAAGGTACTATATCAGCAAGGTCAAATGAGCACTGTCAGTCACCAATTTAAAATCCCAGGAAAGGGACCCATGTAACAGACAAGCCTTTCACGCAGATAGGCAACTCGGCTACGCATCAGATGGCCTTAGAAGGTACTTCAGATGTCAGGAGAGGACAGACACTCCTCCTTGACAGGCCAAAAAAAAATAAAAAATCTTTCGGGAGGTCGCACTGACTTCACCATCAGCATGAATGAATCACGCTGGCTGAGACACTAAATAATACGTCTGCCTGCAAAGTTTCTAAAGCGCGTTTGTATTTTCAGAAACAATGTGGTTAGAGACACGTCACTCAACGTTAGTTATGTTATCAGCTAAAATGTGATTCCGCTTCCTGCATACGCACGTAAACATTAAAGAAGACTTCATATATTATATCGAAGATATGTTTAAGTGTAACCCATTACACCTCCTAGTGGTGAGGAGTAAATCTGCACTGGGGACAACGCACGCCAGCCGTACTGCACAAGATAAAACGGGGTTCTCTGATCTCTGAAAAAAAATAACAAGTCAAAAAGAGCACGTCTCCATTTTAAAAAATTAAAATAGTACGAAAGGTTGAATCAGAATGTTTTGAGTTATATGCATCACAGAAGTACTTTTAAGCTTTTGAGGCAAAAAGCAAAACAAAACAATGTCAGTGCTGTGAGTAGGATCCACCACTCAGCCATAATTAAATGGACTACAGCAGACTTTTGATAATAAATGTATGTACACAAGCTGCTATTTTCTTCCTTCTGCCATGTGTCTACAGCGATGTTAGACATAGAAAGACTGAATGCACAGTGGAGGATTCGAGACTTAAATGGCAGTCCTGTTGAAGTGGTTTTGAGCTACCATAACTCTGACAGGCTGGCAGGGATGCTACTAAAGATTTTGGGCCCCATGAAAGAATATTGGGCCCCCAACCAAGATCAATTGGATTATGTTCCAAATTTTTTTGCCCCCCAATCACTTAGGGGCCCTTGGAATCATCCTAACCTTCCCCAACTTTATGGCGCCCCTGCAGGCTGGATTAACATAAAGTGCTGGGAAAGAAAGTAAAAAATAAAGCATATACCAGTACTGGCATATATCATAAATGCATAACTCATAAGAGTAAACTTGGAGTAGACTGCATCTTTTAGATCGGATCAACAGGATGATCAACAGACTCCAGAAACCGTGAGAAGTGAGGGTGGGGCAGAGCAGGGGACGGTCATGTGACTTCTCATGCGTCAGCTGCTCTGTGGCTTCCCTCTGTCCTCGTCCTCAGAAGTCGCTGAGGATGCTGATGTCGGCGAACTCCTTGCGGTAGCGGTGAGAGTAGAGACCCAAGAGGAAGGACCACTTCAGGCTCATGAAGCTCCAAACCGCAGACAGGTAGAAGCTGCTGGGGTCAGCCACAGCTGTGAAGCGAAAGGCAAGACAAGATCCTGGCATTTATCTTCCCATAAACAAACTATGAAAAATGCATATGAAGAAAAACAAAAAAACAATACAAGTCAAGAAAACAAGAAAGCTGAGATGGCTGAAGATGAAGCCTACACTGCCTTTACACAACACTTACACCACAGCAATGCTAAGCACTAATGCACCATATTGCTCATTTAGTTTTCTTAAAGCTTCTACTTCTTATTTTGAATTTCTTACAGATGTAACCCTCCGAAACAGGGGTGTCCTGATACAGTCTACTCACAATTCAGTTCAATAGTCGATTCAGGGCTCACAATTCGATACACTCACAATACATTCAAAAAATCAGACTGGAAATAAGCTAAGATGTCTCAGTTCCTATTGTTCCTTTTTAGGCATGTACATTTACAAAAAAAAAGCCATTTTAAATCCATTTTTTTCCTGCTGTTTTTTTTCTTATTCTGCAGATTCCAGTACAAAATGCAAAAATAAAATCTCAAAATCACCTAAAACGCTTTAAAAAAAAAAAACAAGAATGAGAATAAATCAGAAAGCTCTTAATGTGTCAATAATATATACAACTGAAAAAACACTAAGATCTCACAGTTCTTGTTTATTCATTTGTAAGCATATACACTTACAAAAAAAGCTGATCTCAAACAATTAATTGTTTTTCCTGCAGTTTTTTTCGTTATTCTGCAGACTTCAATAAAAACTACAATAATAAAATTTCAAAGCCAATCTCAGGTTATGCTTATTGTGCTCTCTTGCATTAACATTAATAAATAATTTCATGACACGGTGCACTGCTACTCCCCTACAATGCATATCGTCATATTTTGGATTCGCGAAACATTGTACTGCAGTGCACTGTTACCACCCTACTCCAAACCAGCAGTAAGCAGCTTTTCCAGTTAAGATGGTAAGAATGTGCGTGATCGAGAGAGAGGGGGCAGGTGGACAGGGGGGTAGTGAGGCGCAGTAGGGAGGGGTCAGAACACACTCACACTGCCTCTGGGTAATAGCGAGGGACAGGAACGCGATCAATGCCACGACAGCGAGAACGGAGAAGAGGGTGCCGATGAAGATGAAGAACTTCAGCCCCTTCAGCCATGTACGCCAGTAGTCTTGCAGGTACATGATGTGGGTGATGAGAGCCCAAAATGCTAAAACACCTGTAAGAAACACAGACAAAAAAAAAAAATCACAAAATAATCCTAAAATGAAAGCCTTGCTTTATAGGTCAGTCGGGGTTAAAACAGAAAAAAAAACTATGAAAACTACACCTGACCTATCATTTTCAAAATTAAATTTACCTGCAGCATGTAATCGACTGAACTTTACCAAGCAGACACATTTTTTTCTTCTGGTGGGGGAGACATTTTTGGTGTGGGGAAGACGATCCACATTTTTAGTGTGTATCAAGTAACAATTTCATCTGTTATTATGTTAGTTACACAAAACTTTGTTGTGAATGGGAAGGAAAGGGCATTTGAATCAAGCTAAATATATGCAAAGAGAATGCTTTTTAGACACACATATGAATGAATTAATCATTATTGAACCATGTTCTTTTCTGGTTACACAAACCACCACATTTGTTTGGAGCAAAAATCACCAGGAGATTCTCTTGCTTAATGTAATGTGATTTGAATGACATTTGGAGTGAATTTAGAAGGGTTTTGAAGGACCTCGTCCATTCAAAAGATTTCATGCAGGAAACAGACATTGAATTTTTGTGTAAAAAGTAAAATAAAAATAGAACAGAGAGTGCCCTTCAGGCTGGACGGACAAGATGAGTTTCAAAGGTCTTCAACGGGAAACTTTTTACTGCGGCTCGGACAGAGGTGACTGAATCCACACATCCTGTTAGAGTCAGCTGCCCAACTGGAATGAATGTCTCTACCAGTGACTCAGCATAAGGGTCAGTGCACCCGTGCCCAGACTCCCAGTGCAGGCTGGGAAGGGGAGAAGCATAAAGCAGCACATTTTAACACCCTGTCAGGGATTCAGAAATCACACATCCATGCCTTCCTGTTTTCTGTTCCTCTGCGGCATAATCACTTCCCTGTTTCATGGGACATTTCTATTTTTTCCCTATATTTTTGCCAGCAACTACAATGAAAACACTGGAGTTAAATAAGAAAGCGGCCCCTGGTTCTGAGGGGAGGCCCCGTGCTCATGCAATGGCATCTAAAAGTACTGAGTCACTATTCTGTTGCCTGTGGCCTCCTGGCCAATGTGAAATGCAGTGTCATGACTACCTACTGTTTACCGCAGGAATTACAGACAAAATAACTGCTGCTTCTTATCAAATTTTAACTTTAACTCCCTTTGTCTCCACCCCGCTTGACACAAGCAAAAAAGAATTGGAAAATGGAACTAGCAAAATTTAGGAAAAGATTGGCCAACTATGTAAAAGCTTGCTATATAATACTTGTGGCTGCTTCGGCTCGAAAGCTTTCAAAAAACAGCCTTTCTGCTCAAAAACTCCAGCAGGATTTTCTGAGGCTGCTTCCAGCCTAATTGGATTACAGTTTAAATAATCCCTATTTGCGAGGACTCAAAGCCAAAGAGCCGGCTGACACAAAAGGAATGTCAATATGAGTTCAAAGACCACAAATATTGAGTAACCAAAGGCTGCCCAGTAGGTTTGGCTGAAGACAATTTAAAAAATGAAAATAAAATGAAATACTATCCATATTATAGTAGTATAGCATGTATATATGTATGTATGTATGTATGCATGTTTGTATGTGTGTGTGGGGGGGGGGGGGGTAAATGTATAAAATACATTTGTGTGTGGAAAATAAAACATTTGTGGAAAAAACTGTGACGGGCACAAATACAACCAAATGGTCACTTTATGGAAAGAATTTTTAAAACCATAAAATAACAATATTTTGTGTAAAAACTGTAATTAAAGTGTGGAGCCGTGGTACTAATACCCAGAAGGGAGCCTGATCAGGTCAGGTTCCTGACAGCTGAGATGACATGATAAAAACGCTCCCACATTTTTTACCATGCTTGGGACGGGGGAACCTACCCCTGCCCCCCACCCCACCCCACAGATGGCAGCAGGCATGGAAGTTGCACCTCACCAACACCAGAAAGATAAACAGCAGATATTACCTTAGTTTTGTTAACTGACCAAATACTTAAAACACATAATTATAAAAGTTACATATGCATTTATCACCTTTGATGCGTGACGGCAGATATGTAACACACAAGAAAATGACATCATTCAGTTGGACTGAACAACTTATACCTATACCACCTGACTTATGGACATTTTATGGATAATAATAGCAACGAAACAGCCACATTCTTAATAACAAGAATAGCAATAATAATAAAGTATACTTAACCTTGCATTATTTACTAATACCGACAATTGAAAACAACACAGTGGACAACAACAAAAACATTCAACAACCATAACTATTACTTATACGTACTTAATTATTATTATTTATTATTATTATTATTATTATTATTATTATTATTATTATTATTATTATTATTATTATTATTATTA
>JAODKE010000118.1:1416151-1430369 GCA_026779605.1 Mormyrus hasselquistii
TTATTATTATTTATTATTATTATTTATTATTATTATTATTATTATTATTATTATTATTATTATTATTATTATTATTATCCGAGGCTAGCAATAAAAAGTATAAACAGTGCATAAACAATGGCAGGCTATGAGGACAGCAGTACCTGACAAGCCCCCCATCGCAGCTGTCCATGGCTGTTTATACGCGATGTTCCACACCAGGAAAGCCGACAAGCCGATCAGGACCCCTATACAAGCGTACGCCACGCTGATGTGCGTTTTATTCATTCCCATCGGGAAAACAGGCGCTACAAACCAATAAAAAAAATAATTAAAATAAAGGGGATTTAAAAACCGCAGCTCTTGTACTAATCCCCCCTGCCGCGCAAACAGGCTACAAAACAGCGGCCGTGACACCCGCCCGGATACACCGCATGAGCGCACTGACAGCTGTCAGCCACGGCCGATCGGGAACTCCTGTCGTGCCGCCTGACAGCTACATTATAGCGCCTGTTGACGCCCGGAGATGCGAAGGCAAAGCCGTTAATCGCCGACTTTTAGGAACTGGCCTTCTTCGGCTGCGTCGATGCTGAAGCGGCGAAGGAGTGTGCCGAGAGTGCCCCCTGTCGAAGCGGAGGAAACGTCAAATTTAACCCCAGGCTGCACATATCCTTACAATACAAGCACCTCTTAAAAATAAACGGAATATCAGTTTTTAGGAAGCTGCAAGATAAAAAGGGAAAATGTGTGGTTTTAGAAGAGAGGTTAATTTTCGTTTATTAAAAAAGAAAAAACTAGAAATAATCTTGCAACAAAAATGTATGATAAATAAACAACTTATATGGCCCGGTGTCACTTGTGTCTTGTTACGAATTTATCTAAAATTAATTTAATCTAGCAATATGCTTGAACGGCCTTGGTCTGTTAATAATGAGCTTAACTTGCTGATTTTACTGTGGGACACTTTATGCCATTTAAATATGCATATCCACCGCAGGTGTGAAGTAAACCAAAACGGTTACAATGCACATGCTTGTGATGAAGCAGAGGCCGGTTGTGTTTGTCATAAAACACATGAAAACGGTGCGTGTGTATACCAGACGGTAAGCTGACATATGGTGCAGTTCAGTATTTACAGTTTAACATTACTAATTGGCCTGGACTATTTAGTAGTATTGTTCCATTGTCCACCTTTTGGGATGCCGTTTCTGTCGGGGGCGTCAGAAACATACCTGCCTCTAGCTTGCGGCAGGACGACTGGAATAACTGCTGACATTAAAGCTTACTGT
Organism: Mormyrus hasselquistii; assembly: GCA_026779605.1. Taxonomy (NCBI): domain Eukaryota; kingdom Metazoa; phylum Chordata; class Actinopteri; order Osteoglossiformes; family Mormyridae; genus Mormyrus; species Mormyrus hasselquistii. The sequence goes on from JAODKE010000118.1 coordinate 1,417,420, forward strand.
AACTTTCAAGGCCACAAGGAGGCTGAAATATTGTAGCGATAAGCACATCTGTCCACTAGATGGCATGACATCATGCATACTGCTCTTTGAATTCCGCAGTTTTTTCTGGACTTGCACAACTTCATCTTCTTCAAAGTGCTCTTCCTGGTCAGGGTCACAGCATGCTACGTATTTCATAGCCAACCTCTCCAGGCATTCACAGCGTTGCTGGGAGATATAGTGCCTCCAGCATGTCATCCCTGAAACCCATCCCCTTGGAGGACAACTCAGTGGCATCCTTATAAGATGCCTGAACCACGTAGCTGGCTACCTTGTATATGAAAGAACGATGGATTCCCACAAGGATCACTGGCAAATTTCAGCTTCATCAGATGACCTATTTCATCACCACAGACTTGTTCAATGCCCTCAGAACTGCAGCCACCGAACTGACCAGGCTGCCCATCGCACATTCCCCACTGACCATCACGTTTAGTGACATCACAAGTGGTATCACATTATTTGTTTCACTAATGGCAGACTCTCGCTGCATAACCTAAAAAGACCAATCCGAGCATTTCATTTTCCAATGTGGACCGATCCCGTAGAATATGGGACAGATGGCAGCTAGAGCTGGAAGCCCTGAATGGATGATACCAGAAGCACATCATCATCTTCAAATCGCAGGGACGGGCACGTGCAGAGCGGGACGCTTGGGCTGCCTGAGCACCTGCCCAGTTTGCCCCAATGTATTAAAGGTGCGTGTAATAACATCACATTGTGTAATAACAACAAATTTTCACTTCAATATGTAATAACACTCCCATATTGTAATAATCTGTCTCATTTTGTAATATACAGCTTGAACTGAATATGAAATACATTTCGCCGCATTTTGTAATAAACATCGCAATATGTAATGATTTATTACAAAATGCTGGAGTTGCTCTTTTTTATAATAAAAATGAAATCATTTAGTTACATAATAAAGAACCAAAATAGATGTCTCTATACATGTTATATTTTAGCAATTAAGCTAAATGAAACTTCCCAAATGTTACATTATATCAGAGTTATAGTTGATTCTGATCTTAGTCTGAAAAGCCACATGAATATTTTATGATATTACAAGCTGCTGGTGCTGTTACACAATGGAGTGAAGATGGTGCTGTTAGATAATGAAGTGAAGATGGTGCTGTTACACAATGAAGTGAAGATGGTGCTGTTACACAATGGAGTGAAGATGGTGCCGTTAGATAATGAAGTGAAGATGGTGCCATTACACAATGAAGTGAAGATGGTGCTGTTACACAATGGAGTGAAGATGGTGCTGTTAGATAATGAAGTGAAGATGGTGCTGTTACACAATGAAGTGAAGATGGTGCTGTTACACAATGGAGTGAAGATGGTGCTGTTACACAATGGAGTGAAGATGGTGCTGTTAGATAATGAAGTGAAGATGGTGCCATTACACAATGAAGTGAAGATGGTGCTGTTACACAATGGAGTGAAGATGGAGCTGTTAGATAATGCGACGTCACATCGCTTCTCTTTCACAGCACCTTTTTACTTCTGAGCATTGGCAGCTACCGACTTCGCAAACTTACGGCACCCACCCCAACCCAGTCGACAACTGTTTCCATCCAGGAAAGAGGTCCCTCAAAACGTCTCCGCTCAGCCCAGAGCAGGGATATCACGCTCTGCGCCAGACACCCTTGTGATGGCTCCACCTAGAGATCCAGCCCATGGAAATCACAAACAGGCACAGAGGGAAGACGCCCCCCTTCCCAGGTACCAAGGCCCGCTCTGAATTACATCATGCTCTGCCAAGTATGTGGACATAAGTCTTGCTGCATTCATACAGAAACCGAATAACCCGCATTAGCAATCCACCTACCCCACATCCAGTGTGTGCCTGGGCCCGGATGGGCAACCTGCTTTCACATCACCACTAAAGTCAATGCTGTGAAAACTGTACAGTGTTTCACTTTTCCTTCTTGAGCGGTTTCCCCATTAAATAATGCAGTGTCAGGTTTCAGTGCAAATATTTGTTCTTGTTGGGCATCCACAAGTTAATGACAAGTGTAGTATTACAAAACGTAAATTATACAAATTCAAAGATTTATTAGAGTTGTAAACAGTAACATACAACAATAAAACAATTATTTCAAATATGTTTCCCCCAATATGGGGAGAGAAAATATAACAACAAAATGTTTTCCACAGAATTTTCAAATATTCTAGTTAGCACATACATATTTACAACTTAATATGATTACTAGCTTGAAGTAGATTCTTCAGAAGGAATAACCCAGTGCTTATTCCCATTCTAAAATATTATGACACCTCAACAATTTCTTGTGCTACCGCATGTAACAAACTGTGGTTTCTGAAATAATGCAGAATACAAACATAGACAAATGCAATTTTGCATGAAGGAATGTTGCATTTAAATATCAATTGTGCTGCTTTTCCATCAGCACATGAAACTTGTGGACTGAACATTTTCTTATAAGTGTCCTTGCTATTCCTGTAAAGCTAACTGAAAAAAAATTCTGTGGATTCATTGAAAGAGTCACCGATGGAAGGTTATACAGATACCAACCTCAGGCAAAGGGCAAGGACCCCAGATGACTTTCTTGTGTCTTCAGCAAAAAGTATGTGGATTAAATCAAATCTGCCGCATGTGTGTCGGCACTCTGAAAGGTACACACCGACCGAAGCCAAAAGGAAGTAAAAAAACACAGAAATAATATTGCACTTAAAAGTAACTTTTCAAAGGATTCCTACAGCAAAGAGTCCCACATTTACCTCTGCCTATAAATATTCATACCTCGAGCCTTCAGAGCCAGACTTTTCCTTTGTACTGTAGAGAAATACAATCTGAAGCCTCTTCACTGGCTTCTAGACAAATTAAATGCATAGAAATTCAAATCAAACCAGTGTCAGGTTAAATCACCCCTCCCCCCCACCCAAATTGCTAACTGCTATGAAACCTAACAGGGTACAGTCTTAACTGAATTTCAAGTGTCTGGGGACTACATGTGCATTGGATTCTGATTGGATATTACTTAAACAACCAGTAACTATACTGTGATTTTCCAAACAGCCAACGCACACGCAGGAGTGCTTTCTCTCATTATATCTGATAATTCTATCAAAACATTAAAGCAAAACCTTTAACAATGCATACAGGGAAAAAAAAAAAAAAAAAAAAAAAAAAACAATATACATACAGCCGGTACAAATCCTGATCTTTTTCACGTCATATGACTTTGAGACTGAGACACTTTATCATCTGTATGAAAGACAGAGCTCTGGAACACTCTAAAGCTGAATGTAGCACATTCCATGTGTTCGCTACGTCTCCAGTCATATCCCAGGAGGCTTGTTCTTCATCGCATTGCTTTTTCGTTCTGCTGGTCTTGCATTTTTCTGCGTTCTTTGTGTGAGAAACACAGAGGGAGCCTGGACGGGATGAGGAGAAGCAAACCCTCTGAAGGATAGCCAGTCCAACTTTCCGCTCTGTTTCTGTTTGTTCATCAGAACATCACATTCTCCCTGCCAGGTGCCCTCCATGCCAAAGGGAGGCTAAAAAGACAAAAACATATGGTTCTGGGGGCAGGACTGTGTACAGCTCAGACTCATACTTTATATGCCCCTCCCAAAGACGGCATGGAAATGATAAAATCTCCCCCATGTTTACTGTCCTCTTCATTTCCAGCCATAAGCCATATCAGACGCTCAAGTTATGGAGATGATCCAGAACAGCTACTGGCCAAAAGAAAAACGAAAGTAAAAAGGCACTTCAGGAGCTTCAAGGTGGCTTGTGCACGACTCCCCACACAGGGATGCTCTTTGGTATCGAACGTCTCTCCACTGTCGCGTTTCATGCAGGCTCAGCTGTAACCTCGCCATGATCTTTCCGAAGCATCGATTTCTCAAGGACGTCGATTTTGTGCAGGTTGTAAAGCACACATCGAAAAATGTACATCGATCCCTGCAAAAGTATCAAATAATCCCTCACATCAATACTGAGCACGCCTAAGATAAGAATGAACAAGAGAAGTGCACATTGTAGCAGACGCCATTTGATGAGCTTTAGGGTGTAAATCCCATTACGTTGGCATTGTTTTGTTCAGTCGACTTGGTGAAAAACAACCTCCAAATTCCATCTCAGAAAAACAAATTTGCTTTTCTTTTCTTTTTTTTTTAGGATGCTGCAGGGGGAGTTTAAGTGACCCTCCCTCTAAAAATCTGCAGCCTTTTCTTCTGACAGTTAATCTGGCAGATTCCCCTCCGGAACCTAAACCGCTCTTGGGCGTCTGATGGCTGACATCGCTGCCTCTGCTGCTCGGCTCATTTCCTGTCTGCCGCAGCCTCCTGCCTCAGGCCTCGGAGGCAGCCTGCGGCTTAAGGTGCGCCTTCTCCATCGCTGTGCCGTAGGGAAGCGAGCGCTTGAAGAAGCCCAGCTGTAGGGGGGTGAGAGACAGGTGAGATGTGAGGCTCGGGGGATCCCTTTACCGTAGGGTGTCACGGGCGTGACCCAATCCCCCCTCTGCTGCTCACACAGGCCGGGACTGCAGTGGACTCACTTTGTAAAGGACATAGCTGAGCAGAGCTAGAAGCAGGAGCCCAGCCAGTATAGCCAGTATGATGATCCAAAGTGGTACGGCGTACTGGCTGTCCGGTTTGCTCCACACCACCGTGGTGGTCACCTGTCGGGGAGATGGGAGCCACGTCAGAGTTTCTTTGGTCACCGGAACGGTTCTCTCTTTGGTTGCGGCCCGAGAGATACTTGCCGTTCTGGCTCCTCGGGGGGACTGTCTGGGCAGGATGGCGTACGGCATCTTGTGAACAACGTAGCGAGCAGAGCACTCCAGCACATACTGCTTGAAGGCTCTCTGTTGCAAGAGACATGGGAAAGAACATGGGTTTTTCACACCGAAATGAGTGGGCGCATCTGAGCCTGTAGTGTGTGGGTCTGCAGGTTCGGGACTCTGACTATGGATGGATGGTTGCCAGTTCAAATCCCAGTGTTGACAGTGTTTTCATTTTTGGGCCCCAGAGCAAGACCCTTCACCCGCTACATTTTTCATGGACTGTCTGAACCTGCCACAAGTAAATATATTGGCTAAATTAAATGCAAACGTTTCCATCCAAAATTCGTTGACATGTTTCCTGCCATTAGCGTTTAACTGCTTTGCATTTTTGTCACAGATCCTGTTACTAAATCTTTGCATTACTAATAGCTCACATTGCTGACTGCTGCCTGGTAGGGGACAGAGTGTTCATATTAAAAGGATAAAATCAGGCCAGCACAAGCACACTAGAGGGCGCCAGAGACTCGGCAAAGAGCCTCACGGAGCCGCTCACAGAATCATTTTGGCATTCCGATCCTATGAGAGCTGCTGACCACAACTTAATGTATTTTCAGTGCATGTGCACATTCACATACAGTTTCTCAGAGCACCTCAGAGCCGTGACATCACCACCACCGCGATAAGTCAGCCAGGTGCTGAATTGCAGGACATGCTCTTTATACCTCTAGCAGGACTGACGATGACGTTATCAGACCTATGATTAAGATATTATTATGCTATTTATCACTGTTGACATGAATCATTAATAATGACGCTCGTCAGAAGCTGCCGGACAAGCCAAACCCAGCAGGTGACACAGCTGGTCAGCGAGCTGTGATCCTGTTCCAAGCTACAGAGTCGGGCTCGTAAGTTGGACCTTAACTCGAACACTAACTTGAACTGATGCAGCAAGATATTAAAAACAGAAGCGAGCCGCTCTGAATAACTGCAGCAGAGCAATAACCGCAAATTTATGTGAGCTGGGGGTGCGCCGACATTAAAGCTCTCTGTGTCCCATTCAGGTGAAAGCCTCGTTGTCCGTGGGTCTTCACGCGAGAGAGAACGGGGGAAGCCCTCACCTCTATGAAGGTCTCGGCCCAGATTCGCGAGCGCACTTTGAGGATGGCGGATGTGCCTTTCTCGAGGAGGCCCACGTGACATCGCAGCGTCCAGCAGTCCACGCTCAAGCAGGACTGGACAGAGGAGAAGGGCAGGAGAGGACACAGGGTCACGACACACTGCTCATAACCACACAGGCGGCGGTTAATGCAGAGTAAAAGGCTTGAACACATTTTAAATAAAAAAAAAAAAAAAAAAAGGAATGTGGGGCAGGGGGGAGAACAAGAGGACAAAAGGACAAGGGAAGCAGAAAAAGCAACAAGCCCAAGAACACATGAAGGTTTTTTTGGCCTGAAGGCAGCTCCTCAGCTCTCCTGAACGCTGCACGGTTCAGCTACTATTGTCTGACTGGAAAATACACACACTGTTTTAAACCCTCAGTCCCCTAGAAAAAAACCCTCTATATGTGAATGAGAAAGAGGCCTCCAGGACCCTCAGTTATAAAAATATACAGATGGGGGGGGCTGGCGCGTCCTGAGGCCCACGGGGTAGGTTAGTTACAGGTTGTTGGAAAGCATGCTCCTGCCCTGGGCTCTGTGACATTTGCCCTCCCTTGTGGGGAGGTGAAGGTGGGGGGGGGGGGGGAGGGGCAGTGGAGGAGGTTTCTGGAAAATTTTGTCTCATATGACCATATGTGGGGTGTGAGCAGAACACCCTGTTACCCTCCAGCCCAGAAGGAGGCCCAAACCTTTTCACCATCCGCAGAGCGCACAGCGTGTCTGCTGCTGCCAGACACAGCCAGCCACCCGCTCAGCATATTTATGGTGTGCTATTCATACACAGTGTCCCAGCTCACAATTAATACAGCTCATATAGTTCTTTAAAAAGACGAGCATGCGGCAGGCAAGGCCTAAGACGTCAGTATTACAGGTTCTTCACAGGTACTGGAGAGAAGATTCACGACAAGACTGGTGGGCTCTCCTCTTCTGAAATACTTTAAAATGCAGCTTTCTTAAGTAGCCTACCTTAAAACAGGGCAATCCAACTGAATAAAAAAGGTCCATAGGTCAAGCTATAAAGGGAGGTTTTTCCTGATGTTCTGAGGTGTGAAACGCCAGTGTTATGAACAGGCATGATGCACAAATTTTGTTTTGGCTCCGACACCCCTGGCAGAAAACCCCTCTCTGAAGCGACTAGGCACACCTGGGCTGTGCCGTCACCCACATATCCTGGGAATGAGTCACACCCCCTCCTTATGATTCACCTGACAGAGGTTAGGGCCCAAAGCCCAGCTCACTGCTGCTCACATAAGTGAACAGATAGGAGACGATGACCAAAAGCAAAAATATGTTCAAGTGGCAGGGTGCTCATTTTCAGTACTGTACCCCAGGAGCAGCACTGTTTTAGGGGGGCTGTATTTACACCCCCCCCCCCTAAATAAATACATGCTAATCAGTTTTCATTGTGTGTTCTCATCCATTTTCATAAAATTCAGCCCCCCCTCCCCAAGTAAACGCTAAGCCCCCCCCTTTATATAAATCTCTGGTGAGGAACCTGCCATACTGTACCATGTATCTAAATGTGTTGCCATCTTTCATAGGTTTTACGCATAGGAAGCCCTGTTTGATTCAGACCAGGGGGTTATGACGTTAGTGCTTGCCAGCCGCTTGTACTCTGAGAACATGAGTAAGAATTCAGCCCAGTGTCCACAGCCGTGCAGTCCCACAGTCCGACTTTCAAACATATGGGGCTCCTCCCCAGCGCTCAGTCATGGGGGGGGGGTGCAAGTCAAGGGTGTGGGACCGCACTGTGTTTTTTGGCAGGGCGCTGTCCACACTCCCCCCAGCCCTGAGTCTCACCAGGTTGCCCATCTCAGACAGCCGGTCCCTGTGGACCTCCCTCCTTTTCACATGGTGATCCGGGGTGACTGTCGTGGCGGGGTGGTGTTCCACGGGGGCCTTCTGGAGCTGCAGCAAAGGGCGAGGAGGTGCGTGTCAGGGGGGATGGCGCACACGCACATACGCCCAAACACACACTGCTGGATGCAGCATTAGGCCGGCCCTCCAGCTCTCAGGGGAGATTAAGGGGCATTCTGAGTTGGCTGATTCTCTTCAGAAGTTATAAAAGGAAAAACGGGGCTAACGGTACATTTTGGACTATGGCTGCCGGTCCCAACAGGAGGGAACGGGGCGTGCACACATACACACAAGCGCATGAAAATAGGGGAACTTAAACCACATTAAAAATGGCTGCCACATCTGGTACGGCTTATATCTGAAAGTACTCTCTGTCATATGCAGGGAACACGCATGCAAATGCACACACAAGGAGCCTGTAATTAACCAGCTACGGCCTAAGCAAGGAAGAACAGAAATGGGGCTTATTTTAGTTCAAAAAACTATTTGGTTGCACCGAAGAAAGATTCATTGAAAAGTGGTTGATCGCTCTCCAGTGAGAGCTCATGTACAGGGCAAATGAAGGTTATTAATCACTGCGTGGAAAAAAATCACTGAGGGTTCACAAACTTTGACATCTGCAGTGGGAGGACTCTCAGGCCTCAGACTCGCGGTGCTTTTAAACACCCCAGGTCACTCCCCAGAGCTGCAGGCTGCTTTTGTGCGTCGAGAGAGTGTGTGTGTGTCTGCGTCGAAGCACGTGTGCATGCGTGTTTTCTCCTTAGAAATGAACATAGAGTCCCCACAAAGATATAATTACAAACCTACATGTGTGTATGTCTGAGTGCGAGTGTGTATTTTTTGGCAGAGAACTTAAATGGTTCCCACTCTAGGGACTCCAGGGACATGGATGTTTACGTTTGCGCGAGATTGTGCGCGGTTCTGGCAAGTGTCTCTCGCAGGCATAAGCGGAGAGCACAGCCTTTGGGAAGAGACACATTTATAACATCCTCACAATGGGCTCCTTTGTCTTTACTGCTGAGACCGTGTCATTTTGAAATAAATGGTGAAAAATGGATAGTTTTGCTGAATTCCAGATAGGCAGAGAGAGAGAGAGAGAGAGAGAGAGAGAGAGAGACAGAGAGACGCTATACATTACCTTTACTGAAACAGCAGACACAGACACAAACACTCAAGCTCAGGTCACATATAACAACGTCTTTCATTAACAGCATCAGGCTATTCTACCAGCAGCTTCCTTGATGCACAGGACAGGCAGATGAAGCTGTTTAAGACGCAGCGGTGCAGACCTTCAGCTGCATGGGGTTGATGACTCCTTGGGTGGTGCAGTTCAGCGGTCCCTGCATGGTCACCTTCAGGGGATACATCAGCCTGTGGTCACGGTTTCCCATGGGACACTGCAGCTCCAGCAGGGCACTGCTGATGGCACTTGGTCCATTGTTCACAAGCTGCGGGGGGGTCGGGGGTGGAGGAGGAACCAAAAGAGGGGGTGGGGGGGAAAGGTTCACATGAATATCCATCACCTGAAAGTCTGGAAGTTGTAACAATCAAACTCAATCAGACTTTAGTAACAGCCCAGGATTAACCCCACCCCCCTTAGGCTCTGCCTCCCCACCTCATAAACATGCTGCACGGGGGGGCCAACATCCTGCTCGTCCTGGAGCCTCTGGTTAACTCTCCAGTTGGCCGGAGGGAAAATTACCTTGTCCGGCCGGGAGACCCTAAACACAGAGACAAAACAGAGCTTTTGTTCCTGGCACAACGTGAAATCTCAGCTGCTGTTTCCATAGCTATGAATAAAGCATTTACCTGCATAACAGACAGCAGCTTTCACTGCAAGCTACGTAAGAGAGTTTGTGCAGGTGGATGTTGGTTAATCAAAAGTGCCACAGCAGATCCATCATAGGGTGTTACCCGCTAACCTGGTATCTGCAAGTCCAGGTCTTTAGCCATAGTACCAGACTTTGGCCTGCACTGGTCTGTCATTTGACTACATCTTAAGTAGAGGCGGAATCAGTTAACTGTCCCATGGTACAATCAGGGAGTCCGACTATTGCTTCTGAAAGCAAAAATTTGTCAGGTTTGTCGTCTTCCTATCACTGCATCACACAGCTGTAAATGTGACATAGGGCTCAGAATTCTCTTTCTTTTCTTTCTTCTCCAGAATTTTGTTTTGGACGTGGTGGGAGGAGGTGGACACACGACGAGACTCACCCCTGCAGGATGACATCAGCCAGCACGGCGGCCTCGAGCCTGAATGGAACCACATCGCTCCGAGAGTTGTTCTCGTTTTTACTGGCAAAGAAAAGGGGAAGATATGGGCCGATTTCCTTGGAATTAATCAATGCTCGACTCCATCCCTTGACATTTGTGTTGCCAATTAAAACGCTCACAGTCAAATCGTTCTGTGGAAGATCAACGCAAAGCTGAGTCATACCCAGGCTTGCGAGGAGATGGGAGAGAAAGCGGGGTGCCTGGTATCAGGACTCACCTGCGTATCTGAAACTCGAACTGCACTGTCCTGTGCGTGTCTTTCAGGCGGGGTACAGTGAAGCGGAGGCCTGCCCACAGCTACAGAGCACCGGGGGTGGTCAGGTGGTGCAGGTGGCATGGAGGAGGAGAAACGTCAGAAGGCGCTTGCTCACACGTAAGCACACACAAACACACACTGGCACGGGAAACACTACCAACAGTGCGAGAGACCAAAGGAGTCACAGGGGATGTGGAGGTAAATCGAGTTTGACCGGAAACAAGACCACGCCGGTTTGGACTTAGCCCAAGGACTTTTCTCCTGCGACCGCCTCTCCACCCCCGCGCACCTACAGAACACATGCCAGGCACCTGATCTGGGCCAGACCTCTTTGTGTGGCTGCCTTGTCGGTCGCTTTTTAACATCCGTGTGTTTTTACATTTTCCACAAACTTGCAAAAAAAAAAAAGCGTAATTGTGAGAACGAGGCATATGTGTGCGTGCTTGTGCAAGTCTGTACCGGTGGGGGGGAGGTGGAGGAGGTGAGCTGGCAGACTGAGCTTCTTTGTTTTGCTTTTTTAAACATGGAGCCAGACTACACAACCTCTATTAATGAGGGTCAACCTAAGAGCTGGAGGAACAGAAAAGACATAATGATCGCTTACAGTCTGGTTGTGCGTAAAGAACACGCCAAGCCGAACCGGCTGCCACGGAGGCACTTATGCCCCTTTTACACAACCTGACTCTTGCAGGTTTCCCTCCCTACCACTTTCGAGAGAAAACAGGCTCATTCCAAAATATTATTCCCTTTTAAACAAACTTTCAGTGAATTGTTTCAACGTCAAACAATTCAATAGAGAATAGACTTCGGTGTAATTTTGACTGCTCTTGCTATAATCTAATACAACGTCCCTGTGTTGACGGTCCTTGTATTAACGGTCCTTGTGAAACGATATTTATGTTTCAGGTGGAATTTGTTCATCTTGTGTAATTATGCATTTTGAGTTTACCATACACAATACACAGCACAACTAATGTTAAAAAGAAATGATTTTCTATATAAATATTTTTCTTGGTCCACAGATGCACTGTAGGATGTGTTTACGTTTAATGACTTTTAGTCACCAGGTGCAGTGTGAAGCACGCCAACCGCGATGTCGACAGAGAGCTGGCTTCCACATCGTGCGGCGACATGAAGCATTATTTGAACCCGTGGAGATGCATATCAGATGGTCATTAAAGCGAGACAGAAACACTGATAAATTATACGACATTGGAACACGGAATCCTACTGAAGACTTGGCAGCTGCTGCTGTCATTTTTTTCAGAACCACAGTGTTGTATTTGAGGGTGCATGTCTGAGGTCACATTTATGTAAAATGTTTATATAATATATAATTTAAAAGACTTTCTATAAAAGTACTAAGTTCTGGCAGGATTTGAGACACCCAGCTGCTTAAATATTCCTGAGATTTCTTGACAGTAAATTAACCCCCCGGCCGCCCAAACTCATGACACATGCTATTGAAATGGATCCACTAGCATGGCTAATGCCTTTGAAGTACAAGGCATCATGAAAATCATACTCGCTCAGCTCTGGGCACGATAAGGAAATGGCCTGTCATGTGACTCGGTGGGCCGACAGTGGGATCTGCGATTGGTCACGATGCAGATGCTTACGCTTGTTCCGGACTTCATTGGGTTTCCCAGGTCACAGATGAGGTAGCGGGTCTGATTCTCCGTCTCGTAGCTGCATGTCAGCTGGGACAGACTCTGGAAAAGGCCCCCCAGGCCCCCGCGTGAGTCTGAGGCACGCCGCTGACGCGCAGATAAGCAAAACAGCAGGGCATGCTTTCCGCGCGTGATGAAACGCTCACCTCATTGTTCCGGGAGATGCCGCTGTAGTCGGCCTCCGGAGGCAACACCACATAGAGTTCTGCTTCATAAGCCCCTCCCTCTCCCTCATTTCTCGCGTTGAACATCAAGGTCAGCGAGTTGTCGTCACCCAGGTACACCTCCTTCCTGTCCCTGCAGCCCACAGAAACAAAAAGTTGGCCGCCGTTTGAAAATCAGCGACCATTTGATCGAACGCATGTCGTCAATGTCTGATTAGTAAACGTCCGGTTCCCTGGATTAACAAGCTTAAGTAGGAGGTCATTAAAAACATTTAAAACACAAAGCAGATCACATCCAATTAAGCTGTTTTTCTCATCACAGTTGTTAAAAAGTACATGACATAAACAAAAACAACAAAAGTGACCCCAGTGACAGCTACACAGAGTGCTTCTTAAACAATGAGCTGATACCGCTTTCTCGACAGCACGAACACTAACAAACACAGACAGTGCTCGACATCCTGTCCACAAGCATCCCGCTGACCGCATCCCAAGTGCTGTTCATATGTTTTGCTACAGGACCGGGCCCAGAACCGTGGCCTTTAACATATTCCCCTCTAGCCAAGCTATTTCGGCTTGCTTGCTGTTTGGACGCATCCCAAGTAAGAGACCTACGATTTTTCACAGGCAACCCTCCCTCTTCTCAGCAGCTACTCCTCCATCCCCCACCACAACCAAGTTTTGCAGTAATAAAGGATAGGTTCCGGACCCCCCGCGACCCAATAGGATAAGGCGGGCTGGAAAATGAATTTTGTCCCATTCTCAATAAT
>JAODKE010000118.1:1439654-1455836 GCA_026779605.1 Mormyrus hasselquistii
ACACACACACACACACACACACACACACACACACATAGGTACATTCAGGCTAGTAGTTATACAAATAAATACATGCCAGGTACAGAATACATCAACAAGAATTGTGTGGTATATTGCTTTGCTTGAGGCAGCTTTTCATTTCTTGTTTACTATAACAAATATTAAGGAATCCTTACCAAACCATAAAGCATGATTCCTTTTGGGACACCAGCCACAAAATCTGCAGGAAAAATAAAAATGAAGGTGAAATTACATAATCAGTTATAGCAGAACACTGAGCATTTATTGGGTTCACGAAACAAGTTCTGGTTGGCAAATATCAGAATCAGAAACTTTATTTTCATTATACAAAGGTATAATGATAGATGGAGTTTACTTTAACTCGAAAGCAGTTAAAAAATTAAATAGGTAGCTGACTGACTAATGTGACCATCCCATAAACACTGGTATCCATGGCGAGGCTTACCTTCTTCCATATCACCACTGAATTCCCCCACTGCAACTGAGTAACCTGGAAAAGAAGACAAACTATGGATGTCACATGACCTATGCACTTTGGTGAATGCAAGACCAGCATACTTCCTGGTCAGAAATGGCCATTTAATTACTTGCAGGTGGAGCTGAATTTGATTAACGTACCAAGGTAGCTATCATCATAGTGTCCTTGTGCCTGTCGAGTCTGAGTTTGCCCCGTAACAGACAACAGGAAGTATGAAGGGTAGTAGGCCTTGACGATTTCCTCCTTTGTGGCAGCAATAAGCTGACCTGGGAAGTGTAAAACCAGAGGCCTTTATTCCCCCCCCCCTGCAGGTGGCCCGGTCTCATTCACAGTTTTGTTTGCCATTCACTGCAAACACATTAGCCACATATGCTATCATCACCTTGCCAGTAGTAGCTGCCTGGGCCTCCAAGAACCACCTTCCCACTCTAGAAAACACAACACTGTAAGACTAGGGAACCACGCACAGCCTCTTTCACATTTTCGACAACGACCAGCTGGAAAACACCTAGTATGAACAGTCATAACTTACCTTAGTGAAGTCAGCACTGAATCCCCCTTGACAATAGCCCTGGCCAGCAGGACCATGTATTTCTGAGCCATAAAAAGAGCAGAATTGGATCAGCACCGGATCTTTGGGCCGAAACATGCATGCAGAATGTAAATTCACATACAATACTGCAAGTGAGGGTTACATTCTGCATTCGAAGCGTACCTGTACGACATGGGGCGTACTCCACAAATTTGGAGAAGTTATCTACAGAGAGGTAGCAGGTTCCTGTCGCATCAGACTTGGGGATGTCTTCTTCTGTTCTCCAGTAATATCGAGGAGCACAAGCCTTTGACACAGAGGTTAACGGCTCATGTAGAAACTCATTAAAATTAATTTCACACAGATGGTGCCACTACACGATCATTTCATTTAATATATTCAGCATATTTTGTAGATATAGAATTATAAATTCTATATAAGTATATAATTCTTAATTCTATGGAATTGTATAACTTTGTTATAATTACCATATGCATAATTATAAACACAGAAACATTAAAAACCATATAAATCAGGCTGACCTTGGTTATAAACGTGCTCGTTAACCGGTTAAAGAAATCCAGAATTAAAAACCTGAATTAATTATCTTACCAGTATTGTGCTTCCGTGGGATCTCACTGTGGCACCAAACCATTGATGGGACTTAAATTCCACTTGTAGATCTGTGTCATTGACATGGTAACTGCGATCTCCTGGATGAAAGAAACACAGAGTTAGATCTGAAAAAGACTGTGCAATACATAATCAATGAATACAAATTCTTGTATCTGAAAAGTGTGGTCTAAATTAAACAAAAGTGAAAACCTCCAAAAACCTGATGATAACCATACATAAATGCTGATGGTTCTGAGCAAACACCCACAAAGCCATGATGGTCCTATATCAGCACCACTTTAAAATATAGATCACCATTCAAGAAATCTGTATGGTCAGAGATCTGCATGACAACATGAAGTAAGTATATAGAAAGCAGTGTGTTTGTGGAACAGACCAGTGGGACCGACTTGTGTGTAGCAACCAGCCATGTACACAAGCAGAAACAAGCCATAATTACAAGCATGCTGCAGAAAAAATATGCCATAAAGCAGAAGACGTGACGAGGGCTGCATTACATCATCCTGCTGGCTCTCCCAAAGGCCAGGGGCGGCTCATTACAGCATGTTATGGAGCCGCCCAAAACAAACAGGGTCCCTGACTCATAGCCTTGCTCACAGCGTCTTGTCAGTCAGCCTTCTCAGAAAACTCCCTCCTCTCCATTCCTAAACTTCCAAGAGTTTATGTAGCTTTTTTTACTGACATGAAGAACATCTGCAGTATCGTCGACTCAAGCCCAGGCAGAGACAAGACTCTTGGTCTCAAAGGACGGAGGTCCTTTCCAGATGGACTCTGTTTGTATGGGGAAAAACAAAGCTGGATCACAGCTGCCCCCCATGGGAAGGTCATTTTTTATGTTAGGTGGAGTTTGAGAGAGTGTATTAATGCAAGAGGTTTGAAGAAATCTCATAGGCTATATGTCACAAATCAAAATGATAACACGAGAATAAGGTGAGACTTCTTACAGGGCTTGATGTATCTGAGAATTTATCTTCTGAACACTTTGTTAGATCACAAGCTAGAGCCCTACTGAAAAAAATCAATGACTTTCAACCCTGGTTCGGATAGCTAGTTCTTCTTCTTGATAACTTGATAACAAGTAATTGATTACAATTGATTGAATAAATACATAAAATCCAATTAAACTGAATGGCCTATCATGCTGGTGTTTGCTCAATTGGTGATGAGTAGATACAAAGTGCTCTATAAGAAAGTCACTGGCATTTCTTCTGTGAGCATTACTTGTATGTTTTAAGTCAAAGAGTATTTGCCCAAGTTCATTAGTTTGTCAACAACAATAAAGCTACAACAATAAAATCAGTTTGCTAGTAAAATAAACACTCATTATTAGAGAGCCAAACTTGTTTGCGTTTCTGCTCTCTCTATCCACATCAAACTAACAAACAAACCTCCTTCAACCCCCTGCGAGACTTGCCCTTTGAACTGTGCAAGAGAGCTTGTGCTGGCTCTGGGTGAGGGGGTGTTTGTGTACAGGCAGCTTAGATAAAGTCTTGCAACAACATCAAATGGCTAAATTCAGTCATCGAGTCAGCGCCCCCCCAGGGTGGTGATTGTGAGGTGGAGGGGTTGTTCTTTTGGGATGTCTGACACGAGACCGTATCGGCTCCTACTTATCAGATCTAAGATGAAGAAAGGGGCAGGGAAGCCGCCTTCCCTAATGAGTCCAGCCTAAATAAAGAAGCAATTTCAGCAGCCCAGTAGCTGAACTAAACCCTCTGTAGGCATGGTCTACAGCCTTACAGCTCTTTTGTAGGTGCTTAAGGGAGTAAGTCCATTATTGAGGCAAAGAAGTGTTTACCAGCTTCTTCTAAACATCGCTTCCTTTTTTCAAGCAGGGAAACACTTGAGGCTGGGATCGTTGCTCACTGGGTTATACCAGTATTTCCCAACCTGCTCCTCTGGGACCCCTATACAGTCTATGTTTTTGCTTACCGGGACCTGAGAGGGAGCAAAAATGTGAACTGTCTGGGGGTCCCTGGGGAACGTACTGGGAAATACTGGGTTATATTGTTACCTTACACTTTCAGAGTTTGTATGTTTACTCTGAGTGAAACTGATTGGAGTTAGGGCCAAAAATGCATCATTAAAAATAATTAGTGATCTTAGATTGTCTATAGAATGCAGTGTGTGTGTGTGTGTGTGCGCCTTGGGATGCGATAGTATTTTGTCCATGGTGCAGTCCATGTTTTTGCTCCCTCCCAGCTACCTGCCAGACAGTGCACATTTTTGCTCCCTCCAAGGGGCCATTAAACAAAAACATGGGCCCTATGGGGGGTCCCCAAGGACCAGGTTGAAAAACATTGACCTAGGGGATCTACACTAATGCTTACTTTGTTTCCAACATCTAGTCAAGAGAACCATTCTAGAATGTATATAAATTAAGAATCGATCTAGAAAGCTGTGCAAAACACCTTCCCACTGCATATTCCAAGGAAAGTAGGTTAAAAACAGGTAATCAACTTCACACAGATTCCTATAGAACAGCAAATAAATCGAAACGAAAAACAGCCCTAAAAAGCAAACAACTGGATTCACTGATTAAACCCCTGAGGATCTTAGGAAAGGCTTACCTTCAGCATCAAATTCAATGATAGAGCATTGTGACTGACTTCCACTCCAGGGGCAGAAGTACACAGATCCACCCTCTGTGATGTTTAATTGGCTGGTGTTGGCTTTGGGAGCACCAACCAAAATGCTGACACTGTAAGGAATGACATTGACAACTGTTAATTATAAATGCAGTAAGTTTTCAACTTGGTTTAATTGAGAAACAGGCCTAAATTATTATTTACTACTGGATGTTGATATTCCTAGTCTCAAGTAGGTTTATTCAATACCATCAGGCCTTTGATATCACTGTTGCTATATCTGGAACACTGATTAACAGTAGGCAAACAGGCTACCCAGCAACACATTGCTGACCTTGTGTGCTATGCCACCTTCCATGGTCAAGAGTCAGACCAAGTATCCTGACAAAATTCATGAGCTGCGAATTCCAGAACTCAAGGACACATCAACCCTTTGCTCACCCCAGGCTGCATTAAGCAGATATCAGCAACAGTTTTTACGCAATCAGTAGCACATGGTCACCTTCCAGTTAAAGTGTAGTGTCATAAAACATGGCCTTTCAAGTGAATTTGTCAACACTTGCCTTAATCGCTTAGTGACCCAAAATGAGCACAAGTTGTTTTTATCCTGGAAGAGCAGATGACCATGATGAGGAGGTGACTGCAGGAAGGTACAACAAGGTCCTCAAGGGTACACAGTCTTACATTAGAACAGCTCTCAAACCTTCTCACAGTCTTCGTTCTTTTGGAAAATTGCGGGAGAGGCTCACTTCAAAATAATCACTAAGATCCCAAAGAGATTTTGACACTTCAGTAACAATTTTTGCATGTTGAAAGAAATCCCTAACTGGATAAACTGGATGTGATGTTTATTTCTCATAGCTCTGACAACCTGTGGTTGGAGTCTCTGATTCATGTCAAGGCTCCTCTGTTTTATAAGGAGCAAAACTGATGTCCCTCCATCCCCGGTACTAAGGTTCCATTTAAAGTCTTGCTTCAATCCATCTAATCCGTACTGGCAGAGGAGAGACTGAATTTGTTTATACTTAGTATTCGTCAAAGAATTAAAATTTGGTGATTAGTGGTCATTGTCAACACACCACACAGTGCGCAACAACAAAATGTGTCCTCCACATTTAACCTATATGGGACTTTCGTGACATAGCAGGGGGCAGCTAATTCAGCGTCCGGGGACAGTACCTTGCTCAGAGTACCTTAGCGGTGACTTACTGGTGGGGGATTCAAACCTGTAATCTTTTGATTACAAGTGCGCGTCCCTAACTATCAAGCCACCACTGCCCACTTCAATGCTCTTTAATGGTCAATGACACCAATGATCTTCACTCAAGACTTGAGTGACCCTCCTTCAAAAAGTTCATATGCCTTGTGGGCCACAGGAAAGATCCAAGGGTGCACTACAAAACCAAAGATTAGGCTTCTCAAACTAATTTTGCAGCTGAGCTGGACTATGAGGATGTGGTTGGTATTTTGTCACTACCACAATCAAAACAAGAGATGCTCAAGGCAAAACAAATTCGAGGAGGTGTTACAGCAACCTCTTCACTTTCCAACCCTGACCTTTTCAAACTAGATAACGAGGGGATAAAACAGCAGGACCTGTTAGCAAAAAAACAGCCTTGAAGTTGTGTTTTGTTTTCAGGCTAAATCCTAGCCACTGAAAGGTCTGTTCAGCCCTGGTCATGAGTAATGACATTCCCAGAAAAGTCTAGCCGTCACTCTCTCCCACTCTGACATTCTGGGGCCCGGATGTCTGGAAAGTAAGGAAGGTGTCTCCGTGGCATGGCTGGCGGAGTTTCAAACGCCATGAGGCCGCAAAATCTCCCAAGCTGGAAAACCCTTCACCTCTGAAACCCCTAACATCCTCCTAAGTCTGCTCTAACCCTAGCTGTAAGCCATTGGAGTGGTTTGCTCATTTCTAGCAGGCAGAAGTTATAAACCCTTCCAAGAAGCATTGTAGTTTGCTTTCTTACCAGTTCTATCCTTTGCTGCTCCTATAGCTTCAGCTGACAAGGGCTGCTTCAGCGCTTCAACATATAGATTTAATAGCTACAAAGTGTCAGACTTTTTCAAAATAAAAAGAGAAGCAAATGAAAAAACTATGCGTATACATTAAGAAAGCAAAGTTAGACTCGTTTTCATTGCACTGGATTATTTCTTTGCTTTTTCAATCATTGCCACCTCTGTTCCGTTCTAAACATCTTTATTTGAATGAAATAACTAAACTAACCTTTACTATTTTTCAACAAAACCTCTCTCCAAAACTGTGCCAAGATTCTAATCAAACCAAACATGACAAATGCTTTAATCATCATAACGGAAACACTTCTGGGACAAGACCCCTCCCCTCAGTCCTACTACACTGGTCGATAAAAATCTGAGCAGCTCAGATGAAAGAGAATTGTAATTTAATGGGTTTTATCACTGCTGAGCATCTCTCTGGCCTCCAGGACCAACCTTATGGCCCTAGGAGTGGGCAGCAGAATGAGCTTCTGGAATCAGATACTGGTAAATGTGCAGAAAAAGGCACAGTCGGTGACCAGCCGCAAGACGTGCATCCAGTCTGCCACAACCTCAGAGAGTGAGAGAGCGCCAGGCTGGAAGCTTTGAGCAGTTGTGGTCAGATGTATTTCACTGTGCCAGTGGCTTCAAAGCAAACACATGGCAACATGCCATTATCTCCATTAATGAGATGAAGGTTTACAATCATAGTCCTAGAAATGCAAGGTCTTACTGCATCTTTTAAAACCCAAGCAGGCACAATCCAGTCAGACAGTTGGAAATGGACATTGGCAGGGCATTGCATCATAACTTCTCCTGGCACCTGTCTGGATCAAGGTTGGGAGAAATCTGATGGTTCCTCAGCCCAGAACCTGAAGTGAAGGCCATGGACCCAGCAGAAGGAGACCCTGCTTTTCAGGTACTCTACTAAACTGAAGAAATCTTGCATTGGAACTCTGCCTCGCTTTTCATTCACCAGTAAAGACATCAGGGCCGTGTTTATGGAACCCATGAGTAATTTCCTTGGGGGAAGGGAGTGAGCTGACGGAAACCCTTTTTGAGGTCTGAACCTCGACGCTTTTAGGCTGACGTGCAGTGGCCACCTACAGCTTCAGGAGGCGGCTGAGGGTTTCTCTCTTAATTGTTTGGGCTGGGAGATTATTATGGTGAGAAAGCTGCTTCACAAGCATATGGAATTGCCTCGTTAGCGGCAGACTGTACATATGGGACAATAAAAGAGGTCTAATAAATGGCACTCATTCTGATTTGTGGGAAAATTAAATTAACAACTAGCAAATAAAATAACCCAAATTTAACTCTCCACTCCAGACACTGAGGGAAATTGCTGATGTCAGCTTGTCTGCTACTCAACAGTTTACAACCAGGGTTAAAACAGGTAATCAAATGCCTAATCAAAAGTTTAGCTCCTGTTAATTAAAGGATATTTTCCCTCTTTTTCCACTCTTAATGGTCCTCAGCTCAACTAAAAAGCTTACACTGCTCACACGCTACAGTAATCGCTCAAAGCTAAAATGCCATGAGCATGTAACTGTGCTCTCCACTCTGTCAGGGTGAGCAGCTATCATGTCAGCTGAATGTCACAACAGCAGAGAAAAGATGGCCGAAGGGGAAAGAAAGACTGTGACTTTGCAGTGATGCTGTGTGAGATGTAACACAAGCCACCAGCTAGGTAACATATGCCAGTCATCTTATGAAACACAGTCAAACGTCAAGGCTTAGATTTACGCTCAGTGTAGTCACCAAGGCTTAGAAGCAATGCTCCTGTGTTTCTATGGAAATAGGAGCTTCTCGTGTGCTGCATCCTTTCTCTGCTCGGGGGGGGCGTTGGTCAGGCAGGGTACTAACAAGACACACTGGGCCATGTGCCCTGAGACCGAAAACTGTTAAGAGAGAAGGAAAAGCAGAACCAACACAGCCAACCACAAGCAAGACCAAATCAGTTCTTTGGCTTCTATGTTAGGACAGGTGAGGTCAGGTAGGGGAGCAAGCACTAGTACAGCAGGCACTGGTACAGCATGCACTGGTACAGCATGCACTGGTACAGCACCTACCCAAACACCTCAGGATCTTGGTTGGCTTGGTCTTAGGTCGTCCATGTCTCGCAGCCATACAGTAAGACAGGGAGCACCAGGACTCTAAAGACTTAGACCTTTGTCCTCTTGCAAAGAAATCCGGAGCGCCATACACCCCTTTCCAGGACCTCATGATCCACCCCCATGTACTCTCCCAGTCCGTCTACTGGTTTTATAGGAAGAGTCACCAGAGACATGAATGTCGCTGCCAAGGTAAGTGAATCTCTCAATGCGGTTGTCATTCTCCCCGCAGACAGACACACTACTGATGCCTGTAACCAAAAGGTCATTAAAGGCCTGGATCTTTCTTTTTATCCAGGACACTCGAAAACCCAGAGACACACACACTCTTCTCTCAGTCATATTAGGACCATAAAAATCGAATCACAAGGGCCCCTGTATGACATTAGGAGTCCCATAGAAAAGCGGGATATCCACATAAAACAAGGAATCACAGTTACACCTGCCTGCATCACCCTGACATCCAATTTCAACATGAAAACAAAAATTCCTTGACATGAAACATGAAATTCCGAAGGTTTCATTTTTAAGGTTTACCCCATTTGTGCACTGCAGTGGCAGCCATCTTACAAACAACCCAGCAACTTTAACAAAGAGACAATTACATACTTTCGAAAGGACATTTCTATCAAAGCCATAATAAATAAAAAAGATAGAATGGAAGAAAACAGGCACAGAGAATCACAGCCCCCCTTCTTGCCACAGGAGGGAGAATTTTCAGCCAGAAAGGCCACTGGCTAGAGACTGACCAGCACAGGGCGGTGGCTTCACTGGAGCAGACACCTGGTCTGGGCCTCATCCAGTGGGGGAAAGCCAGTGTAGAAATGTCCTGGCAGAGAAATTTCATTACGTAATAGATGCTTTCCACTCAACCATCTTTAAAAACCCCTCAATTACCTACTCTGGTGTGGCTCCAGTATCATATTTTAGTTATTGGAGTTAAGTTCTTTGTTAGCTAATACCATCCTTAGTTTTACAACGATAATATTTTTTATACATTTTTCTAAAGCAGGAAACCAATACAAATTGCAGCCGGGTAACAGATCTTGAGCCAACTGGCTCACAGTAAAAGTGAAGGAGCTCAACTTCCATGAATCAGCTAGGCTTGCTCACTGCTATGGTTCATTTACCAATCATAACGAAGAGCTAAATTACTCCAAGCTAAAAAACATTTGACCAGCAAACACATGCTAATACTGCAATGCGCACACTGCTGTATAAAACAGAAGCCCACGGCAGTCTTTGTGTTTGTGGGCTTCTGTCCGGGCCTACCTCGACAAAACATGGCCTTTGTGTCAGCGAGCAGTCTGGGGAGAATTTGAGGAGAAACAGACTTCTTGGATGTCACTCCAAAAAGGTCGAAATCACCAAGGCCGTTTTCTGTCTCAGTACAGGAACAGTGAGGCTTAACAGGCAAATATATTACACACGAATCAAAGACAGTATACAATGAAAAAAAAGATAAGTTGTGAGTTTTCTTCCTCATAATGGCATACACCATTACAGCCTACTCATCTAGCCAACATCAGAGAAGAAAACAACTCACTCACTGCAGTCATGAGCCACCCTCCCCTCAGCGGACTTAAGTGTCAAGGACAATTCTGTGCTATAATCTGCTATCGGCCAGCATCCACCCAGCATCCACCGTACCTCATGTATGCATAGTAAGCAGCATCTTTGCGTTCTGCACCTTTGCCCTGAGGCCCTTTGGCTTAAGCGTCTTCTGTGCATACTGCAGTTTCTTTATGGGAGTCTCTTTGCTGTAAGTCTGTCCTGTTATTTAAGCACATTGAGAGCGAACCGGAGGCGAATTCCTTGCATGTGTTAACATACTTGGCCATTAGAGCTGATTCTGATTTTGATCTTTTCTCCTTTTTAGTCTGCAAGCTCCTCGGGGTATGATTAAAGAGCACAAATGCACGGACTGCAGACATGGGCAGAGAATACCAGCCGATATGAATACATCTTCAACATAGTGGAAAAAGTTCAGTGTCATGTCCTAGAATAGGCTTTTGAATAACTGCCCTAATACACCAAATTCTCCAGATTTACATCCACTCTCTCTGCCCAGCTGAATATTTCTGTCATACCAAGCAAAATCCTCCCCTTACATGGCCAACAGTGGGGTGTTTTTTGTGGGGAATGAACAATAGATAATACCAGCTACTCTTTGAATCAAAAATGTGATCCTGGTTCCAGTATTTGTTGAGTCATCAACCAATCTTGTTAAAATCCCACCCCATGTTCCCTTTCAGGGAAGTATTAACACAGAGATTATTTATAGCATTGTACGTGTGACCATGCAATGTGACCAAAGCTTATATCATGTTAAAGTCTGTTGCACAATTGCACATTCACAGTAGAATCACAACCAGCGGTATATGGTTCCTGTTTTTGCAATAAAACCGTTTTTACAACCGAATTTCACAACATATTGTGCTGAAATACAACAAGCTGGGGTGGTGAGAGTCATTTTTCTGTGTACAGGGAGCATTTAAGCCGTTAGATTCAAAGCAGCCTTCTAACACTTTGACTGCATTGTTACATACAGACAGAGGTGAAACACCAGAAATGTGATAACCATGAAACAAAATCAGCTTATTATTAAACTCATCTACTTTTGTAAAAAAATGTTAAAATGTAAAAAGACGTTCTGTAGGTCCTCAAAGTAGGGAAGAAAACAGAAAAACTAAGCCTGGAGATGACATTGCAAACACAAACCAATGTCAGAATCCAGGATAAAACATTTTTTTTTCTGCATTATTATGGCCCTGGAATGAACTAAGGTGTCTAAACATTGGGCAGTAAAAGTCTAAATTTGCGGGAGGCTAGATGAGAATCAGCACAATTGCTGCATTTAACCCAAATCGAGCCACATTAGAGATTAAATCTACCTAAATCACGAACAGAGCCGCTCCACACGTCTCTGCCAGATCAGCCCCGGGCAGCCCACAAAAAGCCATGCAGAGCCGGCGGTCACATGCTCAGCTTCCCTTCCCAAGTTCCCTCAGCAGAGCTCCAAACTCTGCCCAGCATGCAGGAGTCCACCTCTCCGTATCCATCGCCTCACGGGGCAAATGTGGAGCGTCACACATCCGTTTGGACCGCAATTCTAATGGAAGATTATATGGTGTTATTTTCCCACTTCAACAAAAAAAGAGAGAAACAACAAGTGACTGCTAAACATTAATAAACATGCAAACGTAAGTAGCTTTCAGGCTAAGGATGAAACATGACCCATTTCCCAGTTTTTTTGATGACTGTGGGGTGCAGTACCATTGTGTAATCCAACAGAAATCATTCAGTGCCTTGTAACCTTTGTCCACAAAAGGAGCTTTATAAATAAATTTCACTTACTTACAAAAGTTTTACTGTGCCATTGACTTAATGGAGTAAAATGACGTCATTTTAAATGCGACATGACGTCCGGTCAGTGAAGATGACGCCTCCTGGTTACATTTATATTCATGTCACTAGCAATGAGGGACAGAGGCGGCAGTCTTGTATGTGACGTCAAAAGGAATTAACAGATATAGGAATATTTATGCCAATAATATTTATGGGAGTGGGTGCCATTGATTCTCACAAATGTTGCCCATCACTATGAAAGAGACCCAATGTCTAAGCAGGGATTTCTCCAAAAAGGATACTGACAAGAAAATGACTGCTTGAGACTTTAGCACAATGGTGGATATAAACACCACTGAATTGTTAATTGTATGAAGGAAAGGTTTTACAAAGAACAGTAACATTTCACTCAGTGTATTTCTGATGGGTCAGCGTGGATGTTCATTACGCAGACAATATGAGTTTTGTTTCCCTGGTATCAGTCATGCCTTGGGCAGTGTGCGCCTCAGCAGGTTAGCGATCTGTGTCTGTTTTGAGGGTCAAGATCTCATTTTTATCTCTGCTGAGCCCTTGAGCCCGGCCCTGAACCCCCGCTGCTCCAGGGATGCTGCCTAGCCCCACATTCTGATCCTCACTTGCACGTTTCCTTAGACAAAAGTGTCTGTCAAACAAATAAATGTCACAAGAATGAGTGTGACGCACAACCTGCAGGGGTTTAGAATGATTGCTTCCGCTTGTAATGCGCATCGCTGAGCCTTATGTGGTATTTTAAAGGCAAAATGTCCACATCCACACAATCTCAGAAGACACCCATCCCTATCAGATCCCTAAAAGCAATGCATGAGTAACCAGGCATCTTAGTTTATGACACCACAGAGCATAACAAATCTGATTCCCCATTGCCTCACACTTCCTGGTCTAGGCTACACACCTGCTCCAAGTGGCCTGCACAAACGTAGTTACTCTGTCCTAAAGACAACTGCATTCAGACTGGACTCTGATTTTCAGATTTTCAAGAACCCTTGGGCATATCACACAGGGTACATGTGTGTCTGTGTGTATTTTATGCAAAAAATGAGGACTGTGGTCAGACAGCTCTTTTCCCTCGACCTCATCCCTTCACAGCAACATTTACTGCCAGCTGGGCATCTACATGGCCGAGAATTCAGATAGTCGAGCCAATGGACAAATGCTGCCACAGCCTGGTTGCTGACAATGTTCTAGTCAGGGGTGTGGCGTGCTAATCATCCAGCAAAAGGTGGTGTGACGTCGAAGGGGAACCCGCCAGGGTCAACCAACCATACCACTCTGGAAAATGTAATGAGCAATACAAATGTTTCATGATTTATTTCCTAAACAAGAAGAGACACTATTTTTATGGTCAAGGTTGTGCTCTGTACAACACAGCAGTCCCACTAAACTCTCACTCCCACTATTTGCACAGCATGCCTGAGGAAAGGCAAATCAGAACCAGTGCTTGGAACCAAACAATTTCTGGGATGAACTCAAACCAAGGGCAGCGCTGAACATGCCTCTCAAAAGCACCAAGCCATAAGTGACACAGCTTTTTCCTACGAAGAAAAAAATAATCAGAACCATGAATAAATGGAAGACAAAGACACTCACACCCCTGTCACTGTAGTGAGTGCACCAAAATGCACGAACACCATCCAGAGCCAAGGAATGCGAGGACACATTAGGTAACTGCGGCTTCTCCATTAGTATTAGCAGTTACTTATTACGGATCATCCGACATAACACGCATGTCTTCAGATGCTACCACAAGCCTGTTAGCATGAGCTAATTTGTTACCGGACATTACTTATGAACAGACGGTCACGAAAATGCATTGCACAGCTGTGAGGAGTGTTAGAGCCAACTACTGAGGTCTGCAGCTGTACAGCCCGCAGCTGGAGACACTGAGCATAGCGAGGCCACGACAGGGGACTATGCCACGACGATTCTGAGCGGCACGAGCGACGTAGTGAACTTAAGCCCTCTCTCCTGTGCATGATCAACGCCGAAAACCAACGCGTCGACCGCAGCACAGACTGAACTTTTCAGGAGAAGCAAAATCTGACAGCTTAAATGGCGGCACCAAGAAACCAGCAACTGCACCTAATGTGTACATCACATACTGCAACACATTTGGATTTTGTATAGATTTCTTTAACGTTTCCTCACCACACCCAGCTTTTTAATACTGTTTCACCAAATTATACATCTAATGTTCTGCTGCTCGTACAAAAACACAAGGGTAATTTTAATGACTGAAACTTTTTAATGCAGTAGATCAAAATCCAAGCTGTGTTGATTCAAACATCACATATTATACTATTATTAATTAACGTCTCAGAAATAGTTGCCTGACTTTCGACCATTGAATTGACTGGAATAAGGCCCTCTGAAACTCACGGTTTCAAAACGAATCAGAACATGCTCAGAAATTCCGAGATTATGTCATTCATTCAGAAATTCTGAGACAATTATGTCATTCATTCAGAAAACAGAGTAGAATTATTTTATACTTCTAAACGCATTACGCTTCGCACTGCCGGAATACTACCGATCAAACTCCCAATGCATCAATAGGTAGGCTAAGCAATATAGTAGAACACGATCACAAGTTCCCCTAGCGTCCACTGCCGAAATCGACAACTATACTTTGCCCCCCTCCCCGCACGGCGACAAATAAAGTGATTAGTTTGACTTCAGTTACAAGCATGTTGAAATAATGTCCTCTTTATGTACTGGGGGGTTGCATTAGAAATCAACTGTAAATTAGGCACGTTGTGCTGAGATCGCTAAATGTCCATGTGCAGAAGCGGAGAGAAAGCGAATTTGGACGGTGAATTTAGACAAAATTAATAGGAAGAGCTGGTCGACTTGCTATATTAAATTGAATATTAAAAAATTCTTTATTGATGCATCGCATAAATCATGTTAAAAGCATAATTTTATAAAATATCCCCCTGGACGGGTCAATCGGTATCAAAATTATGTTAAAATAAATTGTTTTATTTATTTCTGGACATTGATATCTATGATTGCTTGTGTAATACAAAATGAACAGCATCTGTAACAGGCTTGTAACAGTTTTGAGTAAAAACTGAAATAAGCGTTATTTGCTGTCTCTGCTATTGCAGTAGTAGTAATTCCCAAACAACGAAATACCCTTTTTGATGCGTTTTCGGATACTCTCACTCACAAAGTTCCAGGCTTTGTGTAAGAACGCGTATTACGTAGAAACCTACCTTGAGAAATTGCCTAAGTAAAACTCCACGGAATAGCCGAAGTAACTGCCTTTAGGTCCAGAGTACACAGCAGGGTTGCTCACGTCCAGATTAAAAGCTGCGCACCACGGCAGGAGAACCACAGCAAAAGTGCTGGCAAAGGCTCGAAGTGCAAAGCCGCATGAGAGAAACTTCTTAAAACTTCTCGACAAATGTCTTTTGAGATTCATTTTCTTTTCGCTGAGTTCATTCATTATGTATCTTTACCTCTGCAATGTATTATCTCATCCGTTTTGTCTAGTATGCGCTCATATTACTTGCGCTTCTGAATTTAACGTTGCTCGATCTGTCCCCTTCACTCACTCCTTTCTCTTTTACAAGTCTACCCGCTCTGTTGGATGGAGTATTGGAGTATTGGAGAGAGAGAGAGAGAAAAAGAGAGAGAGAGAGAGAGAGAGAGAGAGAGTCCAGGAGGGATCCCCCCCCACCCATCCCTACAAACATTGATGGGGAGGAGCTTTTGATTCACAAGAAAGTCCATAGGAGGGGCAGAAAAATAGGAAAAGTCCCTATGTAGTCATTCATTCGGATTATAAAATATCTCCTGACCGACGTGGAGCAAATGAAACAGACATCCGTAAGTCTGTATTGCGGTAATATCGCATACTGTATACAATCATAGATGAAAAGAAGACTTCTTAAGACTTTTTAAAACACAATCCTTAATGTTCTGATGAAGCTTTGTCTGTTGGTTCCCCTGTGATGCTATCAAGGAACTCAGTTAGGTCCGAGTTGGTTGAAAGTATCAAGTATTTTTTTACGTGCTCAGAGAAATGAAAATGTGCCAGAATTTTTTGCTAGTTTATGCTTCAAATTAATTTCTGTTTCCCCAGGACATGCAATTTGTTCTGCAAAAGTTAAAATAAATCCTAGTCTACAGCAATATTTCAGGGATGTGCTAAAGCTTTAAAACACACATCAAAAGACTCGTACTCCAACACACTCTCGTGTGCAGTCGGAGATGTACTGGTCTTTATCAGTCTTCTTTGCATGAGCGCAACCATCTCAACTGAAACTAACAATTTGGTTCCAGCCAATAACAGTGCAATTAATATGATATCACGCAACAACCAAATACTCATAGCAATATTATTTTATGCTAGCAGAAGATCTATTTTTTTATTTATTTATTGGGGGGGGGGGGGGGGGGGGGGGGGGGTATTTTTCTCCATGT
>JAODKE010000119.1:6777-17738 GCA_026779605.1 Mormyrus hasselquistii
ATAATACACATTTTCCTGTCTGGAATACTAAAAATATCAACTCTATTGAATAAAACACCGTTTTATTTTTTACAGTGCAGGGGTTTTGAGGTTTTTTGTCTAACTGATTTGAAAATTTGATAATTAACAGTTGTAGGCCTTTTAAATTTAACACAGTGTCACATTTTTTTTTTGCAAATGGGATAGACAACAATGTTCAACCCTATCTTTTCCAGTTAAATGCTAGAAACATTTGAATAGGGTGTTTTTTGATTTAGCAAATTAAATCTTAAGTCTGGTTAGTCTCTTTTCTTGGGAAAAAAAAGAAAGTAATCAGAGATGTCAAGTAGTGCGACAGGCGAGCAGGCAAGGGAGGGGAGAGCAGCCAGGTTGACGGAGAAAAGGGGATTATTTCACAGACACATGGCATAAACTGGACGGGTACTCACAGCAGGCACTGACGGGTATTGAGGATAGGCAAGCTGGGCTCGGGCGTGCGGCCAGCAGGGGGCGCCTCGGCGGGCACCTCGGGCATGCAGTAAGCAGGGGGCGTGGCGGCTGCATCAGCCGTGGGCGGAGCAGCAGCAGGCGGGAGGTCGGGCACTTCCGGCAGCGCGTCTAGGTCCAGTGCTTTCCAAACTGGTGTGGTCCCTTGAAGGGTACGCGGGACCCGAGGGATGGCATCCATTACCTTCCGGATCCCCTTATACTCCAGGCAGCCGTCCCGTAGAGGGACGGATGTTCACCGGGGCTGTGTGGCGTCGGGGCGGCTTCCTCTTCTTTCCCCTTGTGCCTCTTTTTGCGCCAACCGGCACCGGTAGGAGGAGGCGGGATTGCCTCCGTGCAGGCGAGAGGCTGGAGCCGCTTCTCTTTAAACCGGCGGACGAGCTGCTGTAGGAGGGAGCGCACTTCCTCCATGATGCGCTCCTCTGTTCCTGGGGTAACCCCCTGAAAGAGATCCCCGCTCTTCTCCACTAAGCCGAGCAGAGCTGGGTCTTCCTGAATCTCTGGCTGCTCTCTCCAGAATGACACCTCGTGCAGCAGGACAAGCCAATGGACCTCGCCCTGCTGCGGTGCGTCTTGAGGGAGATCTGTCATTCTGTCACGTAGCGTGAGCGGCGAGCAGGCAAGGGAGGAGAGAGCAGCCAGGTTGACGGAGAAACAGGGTTTATTTGACAGACAGATGGCATAGACTGGACGGGTACTCACAGCTGACACTGACGGGTATTGACGACAATGACAGATCTGGGGAAGACTGACCGAGATGCGGACTGAATACACGAGATAAGCAGAGTTTAACGAGCAACAGGTGAGAACAATCAGGCATAAACACAAGGTAACGAGGTGGGCGTGGCACACAGGAGGATCGTACGGAGCTGGGCGTGACAAGAGACATTTGGTACGACTTTGAACAAAAGTCCTTTGTCTTTATTAAATGTTTACTATGTTATTGTGTCACGTTCGCTGTCAGGCAAGCAGGCAGGAAGCGGGGACGAACGAGGCAGACAGGCGAAGATCCAAAAAGAGGGTTTAAGAAGGCAGGACTGGGCAGACGACAATGCACATTAATGACAGATCTGGGGAATCTGACTGACGCAGAATAAATACACAAGACAATCCAAAAATGACAGGAAACAGGTGATTACAATCGGGAATTAACACGAGGTAACGAGGTGGGCGTGGCACACATGAGGATCGGACGAGCTGGGCATGACACATTGCATCTTTGTTTTGTGCTGTTCTTGATTTTGACAGTCCAGTATTTGTCATGTACCGGTCAGCAGAAACACAATTGCAGTTGTCCCTTTGCCAGGTCTCTTGGTACTTTTATCTTTAGGAATGCCCCATGTTAAGCTTTTTGGAGAATGTCTTGTTCTGAATGTTATATTAACTCAGTCTGTGTGGTAGTTTGTCCTAGAGTGACAGTGACACCCACAGATCCCCTGGTGGTCGGCAGAGGGAGCGGCATCTTGGCGATCTGCACTGCCGCCAATGGCCAGCCGGTAGCAGAGGTGTCATGGCAAACAGACCAGCTGGACGGCCCAGTTGAGATTGTGAAGAAGACGACACAGAACCCCAACGGCACGACAACTGTTAGGAGTTACCTGCTGGTGACCCCCACCAGGTCCATATATGGCCGAGAGGTGCAGTGTGTGGTGCAGCATCCAGGGTTGGAGCATGACAAGATTGTGCCACACAGGATCTCGGTGCAATGTGAGAATTACTCAGATGCCACACCCATTCCAATTAGTCCAGTGTTTACAGTATAATTTACTTTAGACACTGAACATTTTTTTGATGAATACAACAAGATGACAACCCTTTGTTCCATGCTGAAAAATACTTCTGATCGAGCGTACAAATTTTTCCTCCAGATGCTCCGCAGTCCTTGAATATAACCCTAAATGCAACGTCATCCGAAGGTCCTGTCTTCCAGTGTGATGTAGATGCCAATCCTGCACCTACGAGATACACCTGGAGCAGGTAGAATATTGTCTTGTCTTACATGTCATTCCAAAGTTTTAAATTATGTTCAGTGAAATCTGTGTTGGTTGTTTCTGTAAAAGTTTGTAACATTTAGATTAATCATTATATTAATGTCTAATTTCTGGTATACAGTCAGCCCTCGTTTATTGCGGTTAATCAGTTCCAGACTCTACCACGATAAGTGAATTTCTGCAAAGTAGGATTCTTTATTTATAAATCGAATATTTTCATAGTTAGAGCATAGAAAACATGTTTATGACCTTTTAAATACGGTTTTTAACATTATTAGAGCCCTCTAGACATGAAATAACACCCTTTAGTCCCCATTACTGTCATGATTGCTGCACACGGAAGCAGGAACGGGAAGACAAGGAATCAGGATCGAAGGGTTTATTTGGAATCACTCCAAATGCAGGACACAGGAACATGTGACATCAAAATGTCAATGACAGACCTGGGCTTACAGACTCTGACGTGGACTTAAATACACCGGACAAATCAAACTGACAGAAAGCAGCTGGTCACAACTGGGGTTGTACACGTGGTTAATAAGGGGGCGTGGCACACAAGAGGATCGTACAGGCAGGTCATGACAGTTACACTCGTATTACCCAATATATTGGACAAAATAAGAGAAAATAAGACATATTACCTGTTACAAATATCATATTATTATTATTGTACATTTAATTACGAAGAGCAAAAATGCTTCTGATGAGTAGCGATGTATCATTTTCAATTTTTTAATGAATATACAAAAAACCGCGATAAAGTGAAGCCGCAATAGTCGAAGTGCAAAGTGGCGAGAGATGACTGTAGATGCATTTTGTTTGCTTTTATCTTTCTAATTGTTCAGTAAGTCTGCATTGAGATGTTTTGATAGATTTTACTACAGTATATCCAGCGACTGGTGAGAAATGACGGCACAGAGGCACAGTGGTTAGCACTGTCACCTCATACCTCTGGGACTTAGGGTGTACTCACACTAGGCATGGTTGCCATGAACCGGGCCCGAGTACGATTGTCCCCCCTCCCCACTCCCCCTCTGGCCTGCATTCACATAGGGTTTCAGCATTCTTGCCGGAGCGCTCTTAAGTCATTATGGTAGGATGGTTTCAGGATAAACAGGAAGAACGTGCGCTCTCACTGAACCCAATGGAGTCCATCGCTCTGGTTACTTTGTTGATAGAAATTTTGAGTCATTTGGTCCGCGGTGGTCCACAGCCCTCTCACAGCCTGCTGCTAAACAGGTCTATCGCTTTTGTGGCACGGAAATTTTCACACAATCGTGCTGCTCGTATGTGGAGGTTTGCAAAGTACCAACTGAAGTGCGTTGCAAAAACATGACGCCACGCGTCCTGATTCGTACTCCAGCACGATTAGTGCTCACACTACATGCGAACCGCACCCGAGTCCAACTGAACCGCGCTCTGGCACACCTCTTCCAAAGCCAGGAACAGCTAAATGAACCATGCCCGGGCACAATTGGGAGCACTCACACTAGTCAAACAAACCCCGCTTTGGTGGTCAAACGCACTCGGGCATGGTTCAAACTGCCTAGTGTGAGTACACCCTAAGGATCAAGTCTCCACCATGGCTCTTCCTGTGTTGTTGTGGGGTTTCCTCCAAGGGGTGTTCCATGAAGCAGGTTTTCTTGCTTAGCAGGATAGCTTGTTAGATTTAAGGTAGTCTGGGCCAAATTAACTTAATCTTTTTTCACTTATATTTAGCTGAGAAATCCAACAGGTTATCTGGCTAAACAACATATCCTGCTTTGAGGAATTCCCCCCACAGTTCAAAAACATGCTGAGGCTAACTGGAGTTGCCAAATTGCCTGCATGAGTGAATAAGTGTGTGAGTGCGCCCTGCGATGGGTTGGTGTCAGGGTCAGCCCCTGTTGTCTCACTTTGTGTCCCTTCCCCGTTTGACCAGCAGGCGTTGCTGGTCATCCCGTCCTTCATGTTAGTCTTTGTGTTTCTCCCCCCCATTCTCTGTTGGCCTCATGGCTTAACATGTTGAGCAGCCAGGTATCTGTGTATCCTTCTGTCCTATATTTGAATCCCACATCCTCTGTTTTGGTATTTTTGATCCCTAGTGTTTCATTTGAATTTCTCTAGTTCTTGTGTCTGATTTTGTAGTTGGTTTTTATTGTGTTCCTTGTGCCCCTGTTTGTGTCTTTACCTGTTGTATTCCTTAGTGTTGGTTTCTGTTTCCCTGTTTCCTTGTTTAGTTCTTAGTTTCCCTGTCTTGCTCCTTTTGAGTTTATTAGTTTCACCTGTGCCCTGTTTTCCTGGTCTCTGTTAATTAGTCTCACCTGTCCTTTGTTTGTCTTATTACCCAGTTTTGGTTTCTGTATTTAAGTCCCTGCTTCTGGCGCCTGTACTACGAAGCGGGGTAACTGGCTTATCAGGGTAACTTTGCGAGTAACTTGATGACGTGTGGTGTAACTTCACGATTAACCTGTACTATGAAAAGTGGGTAGGTTTTAGCTGAAACATGTTGCTATGGCAATTTATGCTAAGTCTCAAAACTGCTCTGAGCAGTTTTTGTTCTTGGTTAAGTCGAGGTTTCTGCGTAAGCCAGCCCTATATGAGCACAGCCCCTCCCATTACAATTTCTCTGAAGACAATGCTGGCGTACCTGGATGATCCGTACGCTACTGGCACGCGAATCGTGAGGGGCTCTCTGTTAATATGTATGAAATGGAGCAATATCTTATAATATGCATACAATGTATTAATTAATAACTGTTACAGAGAAAGCTATTCTGAAAACCCAAGAGTTGTGCATTGTTCCCCGTTGTCCACTGATCAAAGCACACTTCACTATAGATGTGCATGTCTTGACTAGTTTTAAAGTTATTAACCCATTCATGTATTGTCGACTGCACAGTATACGGATACATTTGAACATTCAAAAATTAATTAAAATTCATATGTAAAGCAATCTGGGAAACAATTAAAGGGGTGGGCAACAGTCGCCATGAGCCCAAAATACTAAGGAATTTATTTCCCTGATTGTACTCGCCTGTTACCAGTTAGTTTCGACTTGTCCTGTGTATTTAGTCCACGTCTTTCCCCAGTATGTCAGATCAGTCATTGATGTTTGTTGCCGTCTACTACCCTGTCTCGCCAATTAAACCCTGTTTACCCCCGTATTTTGGATCGCTATGTCCTTCTGTTCGCCTCCCTTCCCCGGGTCACAACAGAATGACTGATCTCCGAAAAGACGCACCGCAGCAGGGAATAGACCTTTGGCTTACCCTGCTGCAAGAGGTGAGCTATTAGCGAGGGCTGCCGGAGGTCCGCGCGGATCCTGGCTTGCTTGCCCTCGCCGACCAAAGCTGGGACCGTCTGCAGGAGGTTACCCCACGCACTGAGGAGCGCTTGATAGCGGAAGTGCGCTCACTCATGCAGCAGCTCGCAAGCGGCTTAAAGGAGAAGCGGATCCAGCTGCTCGCCTGCGCGGAGGCAACCCTGCCTCCCCCAACCGGTCCCGCTCGGCGGAAAAAGAAAAGGCGCCGAGAAAAGGAGGAGGAAGGGGCTCCGACGCTCCTCCTGGGAACCTGCTCTCTGCTCCCCGCGGGGGAGTGGGCCATGGAGCGAGAGAGCACCCCGCTCCTGTGGGAGAACGCCGCTGCAGCCTGCCCGACTAGCCAGAGGGAGAAGCCGCCTCCCCTGGAGGCATACGCCTACTGGCTAGGGTGGAATTCGCGCGGTGAGGGATGCCATTCCCCGAGTTCCCCCGGCTCTTAAAGGGACCACGTCCTTTTTGAGGACACACGCTGGGGCGGACCTGCCCAGCGTGCCGGACCTGCCCCCTGTTGGCCACATGTCCGTGACACCGGCTGCTGTTGGCCACGAGCCGGTGGCACCCGCTGAGGCGCCCCCTGCTGGCTGCACGCCTGTAGACACTGCAGTGCCTGCTGAGGCGCCCCCTGCTGGCCGCACGCTCACGGATGCCACAGCGCCCGCCGAGGCGCCTCCTGCTGGCTGCTCTCCTGACCAGCCCGTCTCGCCCTGCATGTCTGACCAGCCCGTCTCACCCTGCACGTCTGACGAGCCGGTCCAGCCCGTCCTCCCCGGCTCGCCAGTCCAGCCTGCGACTGCCCGGCCAGCAGACCACATGCCCAAGGAACCCCGTGGGGTGCGCCCGGAGTGCGCGCCTTTGGGGGGGGGTTCCTCTGCCATGAAAGACATGTCGGCGGCGCCCGTTGAGGTGCCCCCTGCTGGCCGCACGCCCGCGGACGCCACAGAGCCCGTTGAGGCGCCCCCTGCTGGCCGCACGCTCGTGGACGCCACGGCGCCCACCGCTGCGCCTCCTGTTGGCCACGTGCTGGTGGCACCCGCCGCTGCGTCCCCTGTTGGCCACGTGCCGGTCGCGCTCACCGCTGCGCCCACTGTTGGCCACTGTTGGCGCCCCACCTGCCCGTCCAGCCGACCCCACCTGTCCTGCTTG
Organism: Mormyrus hasselquistii; assembly: GCA_026779605.1. NCBI lineage: Eukaryota > Metazoa > Chordata > Actinopteri > Osteoglossiformes > Mormyridae > Mormyrus > Mormyrus hasselquistii. Next base: position 13,702 of record JAODKE010000119.1, read on the forward strand.
TCCCGGCCCAAGTGGCAGTGGCTTCAACGCCACCCGAGGCTTCTATGCCTCCGGCTCCGACTCCACCTACGCCCCAACAAAGTGGAGCCCAACCTGGGCCCCGGCTGTCAGTGTCCCGGAAGGAGAGAGGACACAGGCGCCGGGATCGGGTCCCGCCTGCCCGGCCCCCGGGCTCGCCTGCAGTTTCCCGGGCTCCTGCTCGGGTGTCGCCTGCGGGTCCCCCGCCGGTGCCTCGTCGCTCGCCTGCGGGCCCCCTCGCTCCGACTCGTCGCTCGCCTGCGGGTACCTCCGCTTCAGCTGGTCGGTGGACGGCGCCTTCACCTGCTATGGCCTTGCCGTCGCCTGCTGCAGCTTCCCCTCCCTCCCTGCCTTCGCCGGGGTCCCCTTCTGCTCCCTCCTCTGCCCCTTCGTTGGTCCCTCCGGCTCCCTCCTTGGCCCCGTCTTTGTCCCCTCCGGCTCCTGCCTCCCGGTCTCCCGGGGCCCCGTGGTCTCCGGCCGCTGCCGCCTGCGGCTCCTTCGGCTGCCGCCTTCCGCCCGCAGGCTCCTCGGGCTCCCCTTGTCCCTCCTCCCTTTTCCTTTCTGCCTCCTGTGTCTCCTCTGTTCCCTCCTGGTCCCTTTGTCCCTCCTGTCTTTCCTCCTCGTCCCTCGCTGTCTCCCATGTTCACTCCTAGTCCTTTTGTTCCTCCGTTTTCTGTTCCCCCTCTGTCTCCTGAGGGAACTAAAAATATCTGAGAAACATAGGAAAAAGGGAATATGAAGTTGATATAAAAATATGTTTGGCAAATACCTAAATGTTCCAGAGTGATAGAAAACAACGAACTGTCTGAAATGACAAGGAACTGTCTGGGACGATGGCAGGTCAGGGCGACCTGGCCCAGACACTGGGGAGATGAGTTAATGGGAGTGTTACTTATCTTTAGATACAAATAAGGGAAGTAATGAAAGATGCTGATCCAACTAATGTTTCTGGGGAAGAGGTTGAGTACTAACACACTATTTAGAGCAGATGTCTAAAAAAGAAGCAGTCACGTATAGGGAAAGTACCAGAAGAAGGGGGGTGATGCCCAAGTGGGCCATAAAAGCAGACACCCCACACCACCGAGTTGAGCCTCTTCCTGTACATGCTGAATGTATGTCAGTGGTCACTCCCAATTGCAATTGATTGACAGAATAAAGCGGTGACTTGCAACTACTCCTCATCTCTTCGTGAATCTCTTCTCATCAACGGACCCAGTTGGAGACGGCGAACTCCAACACTCCCTTTCTGGTCTGTCTGTCTCGCCAATTAAACCCTGTTTACCCCCGTATTTTGGTTCGCTACGTCTTTCTGTTCGCCTGCCTTCCCTGGGTCACAACACTGATCAGCCCTGATGGAGTCAACCTGATTTTGTCAACCTCACGTTCACAAATTACCTCGGGGTTAAGTCTGATTTGGTTAAACCCCCTTCGTAGTACAGGCCACTGTACTAGTGGTTTGTTGATTGTTGTTGATTGAGTTGTATTAAACAGTTTTGTGTATTTTGCTTTCCTGCCCAGTTTTTTGGTCTTTATCCTCTTTAGTTGTCGACCCCTCGTGGTCCTTTTGGTTTTGTTGTGTTTCTAGTGTTTTGTGTTTTATTTAATAAACCCCATTTTGTTCCTGGAAGCCGCCAGTGGGTCGTCCACCCTTTCTTGTGCACTATGCCTCGTTCCCACACCCGAGCCGCTCGGATTCTTGACAGTTTGACGCCCCGTTCTGGGTTGTTCACTGCCTTGGGATAGGTTCCAGACCCCCCATGGCTCTGAATAGTACAAGTGGTTTCAGAAAATGGATGGATGGATTGTTGAAATGACATGAATACTGCCAGAAAATTTTAACTCCAAGAAGTAATTTGTCACCCTTGAAAAACATCATTAGTGTATAAAGTACAGTCATATGAAAAAGTTTGGGAACCCCTCTCAGCCTACATAATAATTTACTCTGCTTTCACCAAAAAAGATAACAGTGGTATCTTTCATTTTGTAAGAACATCTGAGTACTGGGGTGTTTTTCGAACAAAGATTTTTAGTGAAGCAGTATTTAGTTGTATGAAATTAAATCAAATGTGAAAAACTGGCTGTGCAAAAATTTGGGTACCCTTGTAGTTTTGCTGATTTGAATGCATGTAACTGCTCTATACTGATTACTTGCAGCACCAAATTGGTTGGATTAGCTCATTAAGCCTTGAACTTCATAGACAGGTGGGTCCAATCATGAGAAAAGGAATTTAAGGTGGCCAATTGCAAGTTATACTTCTCTTTGAGCATTTTTCCACTGCACCAGGTACCGTACTTTCGGCACTTTCGGTACTTCCATAAAGTACTGAAAGTACGGTACTTGATTCGGTTTGGTTTTCCACTGGCATAAGAAAAATGGTACTGGCGCCAAATGACATCATCAGTGACCGCCCCTGACTGACATCGTCACAAACCGCAACTTAAATCATAAAAAAAAAACGCCCAAAATTAAAACTGGAAAATGCGGTTTATTGTTATGTCAGCAATTATAACAGTATAAGATTCAGCAATATTCAAATTGCATGAATGCTACCATCATATATGTTTAAGTAGGTACACTTACTTTGGCTAAGTCGATCAAAGCAGTAAGATTACGCTTACTGCTAATTCAGTCTTTTGAAAGCAAAAAAATTATTTAATTATGTATTTTGATTTTCAAGCGGCATTGCACGGTGTTTCGCGTGTGTCCCCCATTTCTTCCAAGCGGCTTGGTTTTACGGTGTTCTGGGCAATTCAGTTTCCCTGTTTTCCAATGCGACTGCCCAAGTTGTACCTCATCCTCTGAGGTGCGCACACGCTGGGTTACGGCAAAAGACCAGCTCCACCTCTGAGGCACACACATGTGGAGTTACAGCTAACACCGGCTTAACTTCTGTGGCCCTCACTAGTTCAGACTCGGCAAGTGTCAGCTAAGCCTCTGAGGCGTTATGGGTCGCCAGGTTCTGACGGGTACAGCTGACACTGTATTACATTGTAGTGAATTCCCAACTTCTAAACTGAATCCTACATAGCAGATCCGTGGATCGCCCTATCAGCCAAGGCAAATCTGGTGTGCCCCACCGTCCGGGATTAGTGGGAGTTCAGCAATAGAAGGCACAGCCCAGGAGTAATCTAAATAACGGTTGTCATAACTAAAAATGCCATAAAGATATTTAAATTGGAGTCAGAAATAATTCCGTTTTACCCAAAAAGGGTAAGTAACTTCACAGAAGCGCTCAGAAGGACCCACACGCATTCCAAGCCTTCGGCTGTCCAATTGGATTCCACCATTGGGCCAGTGGACAGTTCCCTACAATGGTTTAGGGGAAGGCTACAAAAGGTTATCAGTTTTACACTGTCAGTTTCAACTATAAGGAACATAATCAGGAAATGGAAGGTCACAGGCACAGTTGCAAATGATAAACAAAAATCCAAAAAAACTAAGAGGGGTTCCCAAACTTTTTCATGACTACTTTGTGATTATGAGTAGTAACATACTGATCCTGTTTTTCACCACTACGCATAGAATGAACGGTGAAGTACTCAGTCCTTCACTGAGACCGGTGGGAGACAGACTGTTGTTTTTAAGGATGGACACAGATCTGAATGGCCTGTATGTATGTGAGGCATCAAATCCATATGGCCAAGTTACTGGGACCCTTTTTGTGAACATAGGTAAGGATCAGTACAAGGTATGTCTAGACTGTACTAGTAATAGTAAATACACTGCTGATTTAAGTTATTGAAGGAAAAACTATGCACTGAAGGACACTTCAAATAGGAAAGAAATTCTTCTTTTCACAGATATTACCCAAGACTACAGTGGAGGTCTTCTTGCAGCGATTGTGGTCTTATTTTCTACTCTCAGTCTCATGATCATGGTGGTCATGACACTACAGCAGAAGTAACTTCATTTCAATGTATCCAGCTGGGATGAGCATGCTTATGTCAGGGTCAGCCCCTGTGTCTCACTGTGTCCCTTCCCCGTTTGGCCAGCAGGTGTTGCTGGTCATCCCGTTCTT
>JAODKE010000119.1:18507-40768 GCA_026779605.1 Mormyrus hasselquistii
CCTGAAAATAATTGCACACCTCAGAACGTTCGTCAGCCAATCAGATTCAAGCGTTCAACGGCCCCGTAGTATAACTAAAGAATAAACCGTATCATTAAAAAATCTTTTGAGTTCATTATCAGAATTAAGCATGTACTGTAAGTGAAAGGACATTTGGGTTTTAATTTGATAAATTTCAGATACTTAAATATGTCTGGTGGAACATTACAATATGGCCTTCAGAATGTTGCAGTTTTCTTTGTGGCGTGCTGTATGTTGTGTAACATTACCATGAATGACAGACATGTCTGTTGGACATTAATGAGGACACATTAAAAGACTTTAGAAGGCGTGATGCTGAACTGCATGTGCCGATGCCAGCAAAGGTGTGAAGGCCGGCAGCAGCACGAGCAACGAGGGATCAGCTGGCAGAAGAACTGAATCCCACTTCCCATCCGCAAAAGTGGGAGCTTCTGCCATCTTTCCAGATCCTTCTTTACAGCTGTTATAATGGGTGAAAAGTTGTTTTTCCATGGATCTCCCAAAATTGGCGATACCTTAATGTCAAGGTATGTAAATCCAGATGTGGACCAACGAAAGGGAAAATTGTCAGGAGTACCAAAGAGGCATAGCTTCTGATTTGCTATAATTTACTTTGTAACCAGATATTAAGCCAGATGAGCATATAATTGGTAAAATGTTTGAGATTGAAATATCAGGATTTGTAATGAAAAGCAAGATATCGTCTGCATATAAGGCATTTTATGGATGGTTTTATCCAACTTAACACCTTGAATATCTTTGTGAGCCATAATACTGTCAGCCAACAGCTTTATTGCGATGGTGAAAATAAGTGGCAAGAGAGGGCTGCCCTGTCTCATCCCCCTGCCCAGTGGGAACGGAGGAGACTGAAATCCACATGTGAGCGGTACAGTGTTCTCACCCATTAAATAAAGCCCCCATCAAGTCCAAACTTTCCTTAAAGCATCAAACATATACTCCCATTCTTCTCAGTCGAAGGCTTTCTTCTCATCCAGGGATACATAGAGTTTAGAATATGTGGTATTTTGGATGACATGAAGGAGTTTTCTCCTGAAAACATGTTTGGTCGTGATGTACTAGGGTAGGTATATACAGCTCCAGGCGCCTTGCTAGAAAATAAGAAATTTACAAATGAGAGGAGGCCATTCAGCCCATCAAGCTTGTTTGGGGAGAACTTAACTAATAGCTCACAGTTGTTAAAATCTTATCTAGCTCTGATTTAAAGGAACTCAGGCTTTTAGCATGCACTACACTACCAGGAGGACGCTGTGTAAAGAAGTATTTTCTCAAATTCAGTTTAAAATTTCCTCCTACTGGGGCAAATATCTGTACTTATATTGATGCACAGTCAATCATATTTTTCTTAAATACATGGAGGATGTTTGCTAAATTCTAGGTTTTTGGCAAGCCAACCTTTTCAAGGTACAGTCTAGGTACATGTGAGTGAGAGGGCCCACTATGTCCTGGCACATTATCTTATAGAATTCAGGTCCAAAGCCATCTGGCCCTGGAACCTTACCACACCAAATGACATCTAAGACATCTTGTAATTGACCTATCCAAAACTTTTTGTTGTTCCTCACTAAGCAATGACAAAGTGAGTTGATCTAAGAAACAATTACTTCTTTCCTTAGAATCTGCACATTCTGTGTAGTACAACTCCCTATAATTTCATTCATATGTTTGGTCTCATACGCCATATTGCCTTACTACAGGATACAACATCAGCCTCACTCCTAACTTTTGCTAACTGGGCAAGAACACTACTGGGTTTATTTCCGTGTTCATATGCTTGGCATATAAAAGTGATGTTTGCACTTTACTAGTTAGGAGCTGATCAAGGGCCAATCTAGCTGTATTCAGTTTATTTAATATAGACTGGGATAATGTATTTTTAAATTTTTCTTGTCCTGATCATACCCTACAACTCTGTTTTTCAAGGGAATGCTTTTTTTGAGCAGCTGTACATGATATAATGCAAACATGCATAAAAGCCTTAGCCGTATGCCATAATAAGGATGGATTTATATTGGGCAAATTGTTTGTTTGCATAAAAAATTCCCAATCCTCAAAATGATGGCTACTTAGAAGGGAAGGATTAAATCCCCACTGTTGAGAAGAGGAATTTGGTAGGGAGGAGAAATCCCAACAGAGGCAGGGCTGTGGTCTGAAAGTTTCTGACTGTCAAGAAGTTGTCTTGTAGAAAGAAATTAGTCTATTCCTGAAAGACTACTATGAGGACGTGGATAGAATGTATAGTCCTTAATAAAGGGGTTTATAATTCTCCATATGTCTAATAGGCCCAAATCTGCACAAAGCTCTTTAAGATTATTAGATTTTTTTTGATGGAAGATAAGGTACAAACTTGTCCAACCAAACCCTTCTTTAATTTGGCATGTTCTGCATGTCAAATGGGTTTCCTAAAGCAGTGAAATAATTACTTTCTTTTCTACAGAAAAAAAGGTATCTTCTGCCTCTTATGTACAGTACATGATTCACCCATTTGACATTCCAAGATAACAACTTAGCATTACTCATAATAATAATGGGGGTACATGACCTGGGGTACAGGTATGTATGCACTGAGTATGATAGAGTATGACATACTCTATGGGAATTATGCTGAGCAAGTTAGAATACAACAGATGGCCAAAAAGTGGTGTTACCAGTGATGGCATTAGCCTTGACCAAAAAACAAAAGATAAGTACCCAAACAAAAATAGTCTGCTTCTAATTAACAATGCAAAACACTCTCTCACAGGGTGAATGATAGAAAGATGGGAACTCCTGAAAAAGGAGAGAACAAAACAGCAAACAATCTGATCATCCTCAGTTGAGCTCTACAGACAACCAACCCCCTTAAAGATAAATCATACACAAAAAAAAATCTATGGAAAAAAGCTATGTCTTATTTACGGATCTCAATCAAGACAGAACAACAAGTTCACACCCTTGATTACTCTGAAGAGCTTTAAGTGAAGGCCATTCAAAAAGCCCTGTGCCTCTCGCGGAGTGTGGAAGATGTGCTTCACTTTGTCACAAGTCACGCCGAGAGTAGCGGGAAAACGCGTTGAATCAGCTGTTGGCAGACCTGGGTAAAATTGCAATGCCACTCTCTCACACTTGCGGAAAAATCCTGTTGAATTAACACTTTCTGGTTTCCATACTGCAGCTGGCATTTAACCGTCACAGCTGCCATAATCTGCCATTTGTCCTTAGAATCGTGCAGATTAATGAGGTCTGCTCAAGAATGACTAAAAACTGGCTGACCTGGGGTTTTATGCACTCGATCAATTTTAATTCGTCCCTTTTCTGTATCCAGCCTGAGAATCTCGGAAAGGCATGTTATGAAAAAGCGAATAGGTTGCTCACTTTCTCTTCCTTCCTTCAGCAATTCATATCACAATTTTGATATTATCCCGTCTAGATCTGTTTTCAATTTCATCCACTTTTTCTATGAGCATCTGTATTTTTTTCTCTGCCACTTCCAACAACCTTTCCGTTGTAGCCAGCAAGTCCTCCGCTGCCGACACCCGGCTCCTTGTTCCCTCGATACATTTTGAATGATCCTCCATGCGGGATGTAAAAGCTTCCAATGTATTTGAAAACAGTTTTTCATCTACAACTTTGCCAACGCATTCGGTAATTTCACGTGTTAGTTGCACAGACCATTCACCTGGGCTGCCATCCTGCGTCTCGCTAACTTCTTGCTGTACCTTTGTGCTTCTCTGTGTTTTGGGAGCCTTATCAGTCCCCAAAGCAGCGCCGCCATTAGGAGACATAGTCCCTGCATGATATGCCCAAGGTCAGGAGCTTGGGAGTAATCAACATTCCCGGTTGGCTGACGTTATCACCCCTGCCCCCCCACTGTCTTTTTAATAACCAATTGTAATAATGCATTTTGCAGGATGAACTTTGACCTTGACGAAAAGTGATTCAACCTTGTCCAAAAGTTGAATTTTGAAAAAATTCTTTTTCTCAGCTTTTCAATGGACTGTAGCCAAGAAAAAGTACCCACATAGCCAAGTAGCTGAAAAGTGAAAAAGTTGCAGCTACTACTGCTATCTTTGAATTGAATCACAAGCAGTTCCATCAGGTCAAATCAGGTCAGGTTGGGCAGCATACGCTGATGCAGCATGTTACCACACCCACCGCACGGCAAAACTCCTCGGGATCTCGGCTGGCGATCCCTCAGGCTGACACACGGTCCAGTCCCAACAACCAGTCCATACAAGCATTAAACAGAGTAGGAGCAAGAACACATTCCTGGCAAATTCTAGAATCAACTGGGAAGAATGAACTGGGTTTTCCTTCCACTCTGCAAAGCACTCGCAGACCAACTAGACCAAAAGTAGGTATACCCACCTACAGTACAGAGATCTGACCTAAATACAAATATAACCAGGTATCCCCCACCAGGGGTGTGGCTGGAGACTTTGGGTCCCATTAATATCATATTGGGTCCCCAACTCAGACCAATCCAGTTACATTTCAAAGTTTACAGGGCCCCCTCTCACTTTGTAATCATCCTAAAAGCCCCCTGGCTAGAGATTTTGGGCTTAATAAAGATCAGACTGGGTCTCCAACCTAGACCAATCCAATTATGTTTCAAAGTTTACAGTCTGGATCACTCTGGAATCATCTTAAAAGCCCCCCTCCCCCATTAACGGTTCCCTATGCCCCACATGCAATGACAAATTCACAATTCTGTTATTTTTTTTTCTATTACAAGATGGAAAGTATAAATTCCCTCAAACACCACAGTCACCCTGATGAAGCTAATAAGTAATCGATGATGGAGATGGACATGAGTGATTATAAAATATATTAAGTAGCATTTCCAAATGACTAGCGCAAAGGTGTAATTTTCTCAGGCATATTCAAACTAAAATAGAAGTGATACATTTGTACCTGACGCTCACCATGACTTTGGGTTATGTTTCATCACAGCTCATATGTATTCCCAGTCTATTCTATCAAAAGTATTCTCGGTATTAAGAGAGAATTTATCTGTTTGGTGGGGGAGGGCCTCAGTCAAGGGTAAGCAGGGGCATTGCTAGAGATTTTGGGTACCATGACGGAATATCATATTGGGACCCCCAGTCCAATTCAAAGGTGGAGAAATACTCACCATAAACTCTGCTAAGATCACGGCATTGTCGGCAAAGTTAAAATCAGACCCTGGCAGTCAGTTTCAAGCCACACACATTATATTGTTTTTGGATAGATCTTGTGTAGCGGACCTATTGCATATGCCATAGAAATGTGTGTGATCCTTATTCACGGCACAGTTAGTCAGCCTCTTCTCCATGGATGTTATTCATACTGTGCCTCCCATCCAGGGATTTATGATAATCTGCAGGTTATTTGTCTGAGGTCTGCAATACCCCTGATACATTATGACTTAGAAGGGATTATAAGCGTCAGCGAGGGTAAGTCCCACCAAGGCCACTCCGAAGACTTCAATATTCCCCCCTTTCACAAATTTAGCTCATCGTTATTATTTTAATGTACATTTAATGTTATCTAATTTTGCTTATTTTATTTTGAAACTTGAATAGCTTTAATAGAGTCTTTTTCCTTTCAATGTTTAGAATTAAATTTTGTAATTAATTTTTGGAAGAAAGGTTAACCAATTTATTGGAATTTTTCCATTTTTTAAGATATACATGACATCACGATAGTAAGGACTGTAAGAGTAATGTAATTATTTTCAGTTAAGGAACTTACCTCTCTTTAACGGTAAGTATAGACAATCTTTTATGTACAATTGTTTCTGCCATCATGCCTGGTGCCACTTTGAATCAGACGCTGAATGGGTCCTTTAATTTGGCATTGGGCACATTATTTGCTAAACTTGGGTTTACTTTACTCATAAAAATGATAAATTTAACTAAAACTAGCAAGTGCAAAAATGTTGCCCTAATTAATTTGAGAAAATCCTACAGGATACTTTTTCCAGTGTGGCAGTATAACAGTAACATATTGTAAAGTAGATTACTGTAAAAATTAGCAGTACCCTGCTGCCAGTAATTTACTGTTAATTTACAGGACAATTTTTTAGAGTGTATAATTGCTTTGTTCTACCATTAAGAATGTAATACATTTACAACTCATAAAGGATTGTAACATAACCCAGATAGCCAATGCAATTTAATTATTTGAATTTGTCATATAACAGTGGTTTGATAGTTACTTACATTTAAAACTTGTTATAGAAATAATACCAGCTGACATTTTTAATTTTTTTGTTAGGTGATTTTACAAAAAAAAAGCATGTTCTACAGCTTTTCATGTAGTGTCAGAATATGGCTTCCAAACATGTCTGGTTTTGTCACAATTTACAATTAAAGTATAATATAAATTACACTAGCCGACATCCAACTTTGATGTACAACTAGTCAGCAGGGTTTACAGGTATGCTACTGCAGGTCCACAAACGCCAACCTTTGTATGCAGAACTGTGGCCTGCTTTCCGGCATTGTCACTCATACCAAAAAATTAATCTATGACAGGTTACTGGTGATTTTATATGACTAGTATCAAAATGACATTATTAACTAGTTAATCTCAGCATGGTCTTGAACCATGAGGGGAGGGGGGGGGGGCAGAGTACCTAAAGGAAACCCCACAATGACATGGGGAGAACATGCAAATTGTAAAATTGACTGTAAAACTTGAAGTTCTAGGTTAGACATTGTGCGGTGTGAAGAAGGGCTTGTATGCACATACACACACAGTCATTTATATGTAGTGATTTTGAGGCACCAGGAATAGGTAAATATGCTTTACATAACTAGAAATATCAAGATAATTATTCTCTTTTTGCAGATAGGTGGCGGGAATTAAGGTGCTCCCAGATTCCTTAAGGGTGAGCTGATGTATGTAAACTAGAAGGAAATGATGTCAGAAGCAATGCCCATAAATGGAAATTAATCAAGCAAGAGCACTGTTTTTTTACATGATATACTATAAAATCCCCACAGATATCCATCCCTTCTATGTTCTCATCCATGGTGTTCTGTAGTAAATAAATTCAATCCTCATCCCTCTGTTGGGTTAAGCTTCCCTCATCTGCTCCCTCCCTCGTTCTTTTTTTTTATTATTTTTAGGCTACCAGGCTGCCTGCTAGGTGAAAACATTCAGGGGGCTGTGAGCACTAGGCCTATGAGGGGGGCATTGGGACAATGCTCCGGCAGTATCATTTGTCCCATGGCTTAACGCAGAAACGGCCGGCTCCTGACGTGAAGGACCATCAGCTATTCTGTCTTTTCTGCAAAGCCTGGCTCTGCTTTTTCCTACTCGGCGTGCTGATATCTCCCTGCAGGACCCAAATGGCCGTATTCAAGGTTGGTGTAGTGGGCCCATGGTCATGTGACCCTCTCTTTGCTAAGGCACTACCCAGGGCGGCAGCACAGATTGCTGTGAACAGGATCAACACGGACAGCTCCCTGTCACTGGGCTCCACATTCGGGTATGTCATCCTTGAGGAGGACTGCCAGACCTCCAGGGCCCTCAGTCGCTTCCTGGGCTACCACTCCCAGGTGTCTGGCTTTGTGGGGCCCACCAACCCTGGCTACTGCGAGGCAGCTTCCCTGCTGGCTAAGAGCTGGAACAAGCCTGTGTTCTCCTGGGCTTGCGTCAGCTATGAACTGGATGACCCCCGCAGCCACCCGACTTTTGCCCGCACCATGCCCCCGCCCACGTGGGTGCTGCTTAGTGTGATGCGCTATTTCCGCTGGGCGCACACAGGCATTGTCTCGTCAGTGGAGGAGAGCTGGATAGAGACAGCCAACAAAGTGGCCGCTGCCCTGCGGAGCCATGGAATCCCCGTGGGCGTCATGGCGACGACTGACGATGACCCAAGTAGTATACGTCACACGCTAGCAAAAATCAAAAAGGCAGAGGACCTGCGCAGTGAGTATAGTATAAAAATGCTTGTGAGTAGTTTTTGTGCACTTCATTAGTGACAGAAAATTCACAGAAATCATAGTCCTTTATTTTAATTAAGCTTCTTTAGTACACGATACGGAAACCCATTAGGGGATACAGAGGTCAAATAAAAGGTCAGATTGAGTCATAAAGGTAGGATCATGGGCACCTGCAGCTGTACACTAATATACACTGTATGTAAAGTGACATTTAAGTGACTTTTTTTCCTCATTATGGCTGCAATAGGAACATAAAAAGAGCAGTAGGGCACATGATTCTGGGTAAAATATGAATTCCTCAGAAGCATCATCTCTCACAGTTCTTGAGCAATACAGTTCTCAAGTATTCTAAATTACATTGTCTTTATGTATGAAACACAAACACAACATCTGCGTGCATTGAAAAACAATCCACACAGCATGTTGTTTTACTGTGCACGGTACACAGAAACTGTGCCATGTGATAATGCAATGCACAAGAGTCGTGACAAGACCGAGACACAATGAAAAGCAAAACCAACAGTCTATCGCTTTGCATCCTATTTCACTACCATCCAGAAAAACAATTAGAAGGGTTTACATCGCACACAATTAAACAAAGAAATTGTGCCACACCACACCAAAATGCAATGGCCATCTTTGCTCATCTGGCTTATTTTCATTTTCAGAAAGTACTTGCTGAAATTGTGCCACCACAAAATAATCACTGTCCAATCACAGCTCTCTAGCAAGCAAGGGGCATTGTCACAGAAAACAGGCTGGGACAATCATTTAAGATCTATTCAATGATATGACAGACACTATATGACAGGCTATGGCCACACCACCGCTGTGCCCAGCTGCCCAAAGTAGTGGCTCATGAAATGTTTAATTCATTATTAAATATGGCCCATAGTTCAATAGATAATATATACAGAATCAAAAACATTGTAATGGTATTCCATAAATCTGCACCAGTGAGCTTGGTAAGTTTCACAGACAGATCCACTGGCTTTGCTATAATGAACATTCAGCATGACATCAAAATTGACGGTGAGAAAGTGCTACAAAAATTTCATATGACCAGGAGATGGAGAATCAACTTAAAATAGGTTGGCAAGAATGTAATTCATTAATTGACAGGTCAGAGTGGGCATTGGTTGGGTGGTGGGGGCATATCCCATCAAAAAAAAATAACACTTGCAGATGCCCCTGGTTGGATCCCTACAAAACAAAGGCTGTTCCAGCTGCTCACACCATTCCTGATTCCCACAGTAGTGATCCTCTGCATGCATTCGGCTCTGATCGGCGGGAAGACACAGAAGCTGCTGTTGGAGATGGCCCTGGACATGCGCCTGACTGAGGGCTCCCTTGTATTTGTGCCATACGACACGATGCTCTACAGCCTTCCTTACCAGAATGTGAGCTATCCGGCTCTGCATACCAACGGCAAGCTACGGCTTGCCTACGATGCTGTCCTTACCATCACCATGGACTCCCACGAGAAGTCCTTCTTCCAGGCATATCAGGAAGCCATGGAGCGTGGGGAAGTGCCAAGGAACATAGAGCCCGAGCAGGTATCACTATGGATATCAAGACTTCCAGACATGGGTCTATATCATAGACCAGTAGTTTTTCTGGTGATATTGTTCTTATTGTCTTGTATTTGGATGTCAAGGATACATGTGAATTGACAGTAATTCTTCAGACAAACTGCATGTCTGTGCTTCTTGTTATGCAGGTATCTCCTTTATTCGGGACCATCTACAGTTCCATCATGTTTATGGCCAAAGCCATGCAAAATTTGCGGGATTCCAGGACATGGCTGTCAGCAAGCAACCTTGCACGCCACACCACCCACCTGTCCTTCGGCGGATTCAACCAGCACTTCCACACGAATGCCTCTGGTTTCAACCTGGTGGATTATGTGCTCCTGGACACTAACGGCCTCTCCTGGGACTTATACCCCACCTATCGTGTGGATTTGAAGGCCGGTATGATGACGTTCCTGGGCCAGCCTATTCACTTCCCTGATGGTTTCCCCCCTAGGGCTGAATCCAACTGCTGGTTCGCCCGTGGAGCATTCTGCGCTGGAGGTGAGGAGGACCAGGCCACAGAGGGCTAGCTTTGAGGGTCATGAATTCATGGAAGTGAGGGTAATATACAGAGTGGGCAAATTAGGGCAGAAAGTTAGCATCCATGAGGGGGATGGTGTGAATACACGGAATAAGGAATTAGGGGTAAAAGCCTAAAACTGATGGTTGTGGAGCTAGCATGCAAATTGCAGGGCGCATCAAAAATCACGTTGGAGTTCTGCACTTAGAAGTATGTAGCTGGGTGAAGGATAGTTTTATGTGGAAATTCGATCAAAATAATGAGACATATCTAGGTTGTGGAAGCTCTTAGAGATAGTTATAAATATGTAAATAAAGTTAAATTAATTATTAAAACAACCTTTAATAACCCAATTTTTCCTGTCTGTCAGGTGTGGATCCTTTTTTTGTCATCACAGTGTTTTTGTCAGCTGTCTGGATGATTTTCACCTGTATTGGACTTTCTTACTGTATAAGGTACTGAAGTCATTTTTAAGCTTAGATTAGTACAACACTAGATGAGAATAGAGCCTCCAGGTTCCTGATTATACTGGCAAACTGCTTGTAGTTCATATTTTGTTTTTTGATTCCATGTGTTTTTGTAGCTGACTATAAAATCATTACATCATTACCTAAATCAGTACATTAGTATAAAATAAACATGATGTCTACTATGAAATCATTTTCATTAAGTTAACACATTTATTTACCAAGAATGTTCAGTTACTCTAGTCATTTTGTTTTGCAGATAATTTATTTCTTTTATAATTTGTAATCTTCAGATATACAACCACGGAAAAAATTAAGAGACCACTCTATATTTTTAAACAAATCTGCATTTTAAAATCCTAGTTTAATCATAGTTCTGCTGGCAGAAGGCTATGCTGAGCAACAGGTTCTACCTGTAGGTAAATTTCTAAAACAGCAGTACACAAGAAGAAACTGAAGCAGGAGACACTGAGAACGACCAGAAGTCAACTAGGTAAAGGGGGGAAGCGACATTCTATTGCCAGAGATGAGCATTAATTTATCTGACAGTTTTTCATGAATTGTAGGATGACATCAAGTGACCTTCAAAAGGAATGGGAAACATTATTTCCCAAACGAATGCAGGTGTGAAGTGCACTGCGAGGACAATTCATATATATAAATATATATTATTCACAGACACACACCCAAAAATTGAGAAATGAGTCAAACAAAAAATTGTCCTGTGGTCTCTTAATTTTTTCCACGGGTGTATACGGCAAGTTACCTTCTTTTTGTATCCACTAACTAGTAAGGACTAAACTATTGCAAGATTGTGAGTTTTATCTACAAGAAATCAGTTAAAGAACACATGACAGGCAGAGAGCAACTTTCAGAGCTTTAAGATATAATGATTTCCATGAAGTCAACTTGTTTTTCGCAGGGTAATCTGGACAGTCTGCCCTCATCCGTTACTCCTACTTGACCTTAATGCTGGTCTTTACTTTCAGACGACGTATTGGCCAGATGCAGATGGTTAAGGGTCCGAACAAGATTCTGTTGACTCTGGAAGATGTCACCTTTATCAATCCATCCCTCAGCAACAAGGTTAGTGGACAAGGTTCAAAAAAAAATTTCTCAGTGCATATTAAACCTAATATCAAAGACAGAGCTACTGAAGGCTTTCAGTTGCTTGGCAGTTGCTTGTTTAAATTCAGTAGACAATTATATAAAAACTGAAAAAGCCATCAGTTCATTTTTGAACTACCTCTCCAGTACATGATTATGGGACACTGGAGTATAGATGCAGCAAGTCTATTTTATTGGCTGCAAGAGGAAAAACTGATTGGGCATTATATTGCATCCTTGTCATAATTATGATCCACAAACTGGATCTCCAAGCTGCTATTGTTAATGAACAAATTACTGTCCATGTTTTATGGTATTAAGCAGGCAGTACATGCAGACCCCTGTGGTGGGGCTAGTCCTGCTCCAATCAAGATGGTTAACAGATATGCATGACAGGGGGACAGGAGGTTGGAATAGGGTTTTTATTTGGGAATAGGCTTAACAAAATAGTGGAATGGAGGAATGAGATAAAAAAACACCGGCCCAGCAGAGGGAAAACCCGGGAAAAAGAAATATGCCTCTGGTGTGAGGAGGACAGCAACACAGACAAAGTCTTGTATTTGTGATCTTGAAAAAACAGAAACATGGGTCCAGACTGGACTGTCACCTCAGGCTGTCCCACTGCACACATGCCACCTTCACTTTTATGTTCATGTTCATTAAAATTAGTGTGTTATGTGACAGAAGCACATCATTTATATACTGTATATATTTACGGAATAGGGTTTTATACATAAGGAAACCGCTGGATGATCAGCTGCATGAGGTAACCAATTAGCATGTAATTCTAGCTTTGTTTATTGTTTAGTTAGTCGTAACCAGATTTGCAGCAAATATTATTGGGGGGTGATGAAGTGATTATGGTAAAAGTTACAAGGAAATAATCTTGACCCACGTATTGAGAAACACTATTAATGTAAGAAAAATGGGATTCCAGTGTCCCTTGATAAACTTTTGCCATGCAATTTCTGCATGAGTCTCCAGGGTGACAAATTGCAGACATGTCTGTCTACATCGATACAGAAGCTGAGCCTGGATGACAGCAAAACCAGCGAGATAAGGAGGAGTCACTCTGAGGCAGAACACAGCCTTAAATCTCCGTACTCCACCTCCAGTCTGACTGCCGCCACCCATGAGAACTCCAATGTGGCCATCTATGAGGTACAGGCTTCCACTTAACTGTACATTATTCATAAGTATCATTAAGCAAAGCAGCATTGGCTAGTGTCACCCTGGTAATATCTCCTGCTTTCCTAGGGGGACTGGGCATGGTTGAAAAAACTCCCATCCGGAAACTTTGCAGCTATCAACCCAAAAACCTGTGACATCTTCCACCTGGTTGGTGTTAACAGTAGCATATGTTATTCATTAAAGTCATAATATTTTGTTCCATTTAAAATTTTCTTTTTTCTTGCATTCTATGAAAACACCAGCCTTTTTATGCCTATACAGCTGCTGTGATGTGTGTATGTTTGCCCTGTGTTTTCAGATGAAGGACATGCGTCATGAAAATGTGAACCCATTCCTCGGTTACTTTCATGACTGTGGTGTCTTTGCGATCGTCACTGAGTTCTGCTCACGGGGGAGCCTGGAGGATCTGCTGCGTAATGAGGATGTCAAGCTGGACTGGATGTTCAAGTCTTCGCTGCTGCTGGACCTCATCAAGGTACATTTTTCCATCAGTATTTGAGTTGCAGCATCACATCCAGAATCTTACTTCGAGCTGCTGCCAGATACTGTTTTAGTAAACTCAAACTTAATTGATGTTTTTGAATTTCCAAGCCATCTGAAAAAGCAAAACCATCATCCACATGATCAGTTTCTGCCTTAACAAAAGGCTACAGAAAAATGTCAGGTCATTAATAAACACAAAATCATTTAAGAGACATATATGTATGACATTACAGAATATAGAGCATATCAGTGAAGGTATTTATTGTATAACTGAGGACTCTTTGTAGCAGTGAAACTCTACTTTTTATAGTGCCATTAAACAAGAATGGACACATTTTAGTCCAAGACTAAATTCATTGTGTAAGACTCATTCACTGTGTTGCTGAAGTGTGCACATAGTACCATAAATGCAGTATTAACAGATGCAATGACGGTTACATCCTTTTCTGGTAACTCAGAGTATGCAGTACTAACAGACTCAATTGTAGTCACGTCCTCTGTCGTTAACTTGGAGTCTGCAGTATTAACACACTCCATGACAGTCACGGTCTCTGCTGTTAACTAGGAGTCTACAGTAGTAACAGGTTCAATGCCAGTCACGTCTCCTGCCAGTAACTCAGAGACTACAGTGTTAACACACTCTGCCGGTACCTAAAA
Source organism: Mormyrus hasselquistii (assembly GCA_026779605.1). Lineage (NCBI taxonomy): Eukaryota > Metazoa > Chordata > Actinopteri > Osteoglossiformes > Mormyridae > Mormyrus > Mormyrus hasselquistii. The sequence continues at coordinate 32,459 of JAODKE010000119.1, forward strand.
GACTGCAGTAGTAACAGACTCGATGGCAGTCATGTCCTCTGCCAGTAACTCCTGCCTCCTACGGTCAATAGGGCATGAAGTACCTACACCACAGGAACATGTGCCATGGCCACCTGAAGTCCCGTAACTGCGTGGTGGACGGCCGCTTCGTGCTCAAGGTGACTGATTATGGCTACAAAGAGGTTTTGGGGGCTCAAAAGTTCCCCTACGAGGAGCCGCCTCTAGAGGGTGAGTCTCACCTCACAGTTACATTTAGCATGTCCATACCAAACCCACACAGCCCTGGACATTGGGTGGAAACCTTATGTCATTCTAATGTCCAGGCTTTGATGATACACTTTTTGTAACATAAATAAGTAAACTGCGGGAGTATGTGCTTGTGTTTGATATTTGTTTGTGGGTTCCTACACTGGCACTGTGGCTGTGATGTTAACAGCTGGTGTCAAGGCATGTTTGAAAACATCTTTGAGATAACATGTGAGTGTCGGTGCATTTGGATCTCTGACTGTGGTTCATCGGCTTTTCAGAGCTGCTCTGGATAGCCCCGGAGAACTTGAGGGGCTCATTCCCTGGGCTGCATGGCACTATGCAGGGTGATGTGTACAGCTTCTCCATCATCATGCAGGAGGTGGTTATACGAGGCCCACCCTTCTGCATGCTGGACCTCTCCATCCAAGGTGACAGCACAAGCCTATGGATGTGGCTGCAAACATCATGACAAAATAGAGATATATCCTGATACTTTTTCATATGTCACCAGGTGCCTGATTTCACAATAATATTTTTTAAAAATGCAATACACTTTTAACTGACTGTAGATTATCTTCATCATATGATTGCCTTTAATTAATGGCCTGGAAGTTCATACAGTATCCATTGAAGATTTGTGTTGTCAGCTGTATGATTCAGCCATGTGACATGTCGCTTTCTGTATTTCACTTTTCCTTTCAGAGATTTTGCAAAAGATCCGGAAGCCCCCACCCATATGTCGGCCCATTGTGTCTCCAGACCACGCCCCTATGGAGTGCATTCAGCTGATAAAGCAGTGCTGGAACGAGCAGCCAGAGAGGAGACCCACCTTTGATGAGATCTTCGACCAGGTAAGTGCCCTCAGCCCAGTGGTGGCCACAGTTAACCGAAAAAATAGCTTTGATAACTACTAATCTGCTAACTACCAGTTAATTTTATTTCATAATGCTAAACCAATAAACTGTTAAAAAAAAATCACAGAAGCTAATTATAATCACTAACTTTTATTATATGAATTTAGCTTCAGTTTGATTTTTGGCTATGAAACCCTCAAAAACACACCTAGGGAGTTAAAATTTTAGTATGTTGTAGGTTAGGGGCCTTCCAAAGAGCCTAGAGTTTTCCAAAAAGACATGGCATTACAAAACCAAATGATGATCAATGTTTACAAAAAGAATTACATGAACAAATAAAATTAAACATTACTTTACAGTCATCAGTCTCAGTAAACTGATAAAAATATGCGTACAATAACATACGCTGTCGCTGACATTATTCATTCCCACTATGTCCGATGCATTGTGCTTTTTATCAACGCACACATTCAGTGATCCAGTTGAACACTATGCATTGCACAAAAAGCAATGTACTGTATGGTGTTCCCACTAGTGCGCTTTGTTGCAGTGCATTTTGAAAACGCTGCACTGAAGCTAAAAGAAACTCTGAATTCATTTTCAAGCAAAATGTAGTCAGAATATGATGCCAAAAACAACCTGCGGTCTCCACACCAAAATCTCCAACCTCTCTCCTCAAAATCTCTTCATAAACGGACACTACAATACCAATGTCATCTACATTTATCTGATTTTCTGATTTGCATATTTAAATACTTATTTATGTAATACAATCATAAAAATGCACAATAAAATCCAATATTAAAAACGCACACAAACACAAGATGAAAATGCAAAAAACATATGTGAAAAAATGGCAGTACAATGCATTGCGGTTTTCGTTGCTTTTTTTGGCTTTCCTAGTGTGCTCTGATCCTGATTTCATCCCAAATTGTATCTGATGCACATTTTTTTAAATCGAGGCAATCTCCTAAAACTATGCCAGTAGACCGATGTGAATATAAGCGGACCAATTACAGTTGATGCAGTCTGCGTTACTGCGATGCCTATTTATATTTTATGGGAGGTGCGCATCAGGCTATGGCCTAGGTTACAGCATAGGGTACATGGCTACGTCAGACCTACAGCTTCGATTCAGTGCAGAAGTATAAAGCAGCCTTTAGGACTATAATGTTGTAAGCCAGCTGAACTGCAGAACTACGTTACCCTGCTCAGCTGCTACTGCATTGACCAATCTCATCGTGTGTTGACGGAGACACGGTCCACAAAAAAATCGCCTGCAGTTCAAAAACATCAACAAGGGGAAGAAGACCAACATCATTGACTCCATGCTGAGGATGCTGGAACAGTACTCCAGCAACCTGGAGGAGCTGATCCGAGAGAGGACAGAGGAGCTGGAGGTGGAGAAGCAGAAGACTGAGAGGCTTCTTACCCAGATGCTACCACCGTGAGTGCTAGAGAAGCAGAGCCTAGCAAAACACAACCGACATCCTACACATCATCCAACATACATACAGCATGTGTTACAACCTCATCAAGCATGCATACCACATGTACTAAAATATGCTAATACTCCATGCATACAAGCACAGATATAAAATACATACAGTGCAGAATGATACAAGAACCTGTAGAGAACCTATTGACAATTACACACCCACATACAATCCAAACGAATATTAAAACTGATTTGCTGTTAGCAGGCTGTTAAGGGCTGTGTGAATGAGCAGATGTTGCCTGTGGCCTCACAGGTCTGTAGCTGAGGCCCTGAAGATGGGTTGCACCGTGGAGCCTGAGTATTTCGACAGCGTCACTTTGTACTTCAGTGACATTGTGGGTTTCACTACCATCTCAGCCAACAGTGAGCCCATCGAGGTGGTGGATCTGCTCAACGACCTCTACACTTTATTTGATGCTGTCATTGGAAACCATGATGTCTATAAGGTATATCCTTTCTGCCTGTACCTATTTGGTGTCTTTCATTGTTTTTATGTATTACCTTTTATTTTATTGCTGTGCAGTTTAAGAACCTTCCTCGATGGTTCAGTAGTATTACCCTACCAGGGATTCAATCTGTTAATGCCCAGATTGTAATTCATTATCCTTAAACACCCAACTACCTGTTGGCAGGCCAGAAACATCACAATGGTCATTTACATGTTACCATTATTCAGAAGAGGACTATCCACACATACCATTTAAACCACATTTAACCAGTCGGTTGTCATCCCTACACCGTGGCTGGTACTATTTTACAATAATGCTCCCTTTTGCGACTTATTATGGTAACTCATTAATTAAAATTAAACTCGTATAACTTGTTTTTAATTGTCTATTAATGATTTACAACTTAATTAATAACCTTATTATAAACATACATAAGAACAAAAGAAATCTACAAGCGAAAGGAGGCCATTCGGCCCATCAAGCTCGTTTGAGAAGAACTTAACTAATAGCTCAGAGTTGTTCAAATCTTATCTAGCTCTGATTTAAAAGAACCCAGGGTTTTAGCTTCCACTACATTTTGGGCAATTTGACCAGAACTGACATATGCCTCTTTTTATAAGTTAGTGTGACATAGCTTTTATGTTTTTAAATACATGTCTCGTCTTTAAGCTATAATTTCAATATTATTACCAAATACTATTACTTCAGAGTTTACTCTGAAGTAATATTAAAAACCAAGGGGTACCACTATACATTAAAACTACAGGATTTATCAAAGGTTTTATGAAAATGGTAATTACCTGGATGCAAATAACATTCTGAGGGAAAGGCAACATGGATTTAGGAGAGGTAGATCCTGTTTGAGGGTTTCAGGGGGTCTCATGGGTTAATCGGGGGTGTCTGACCCCCCTGGACCCCCCTGTATTTTGCACACTGATAACAGTTCTGTGTTTGATTCATTTAAAGTGAAAACATACATGAACGTCTGATCCGGAACTTACCCAATGACATTTTGGTTAACAAGTCAGCATCCTCAATTAGCTGGGGTTGCTTTCTCCTTGTTCATTTACAGGCAGGATTCGTTTTCTTCCTTATGAAGCTTGTTATCTCTTGTGATGCCTCACCCAGGTGGAGACCATTGGTGATGCCTACATGGTGGCGTCGGGACTGCCCGTGCCCAATGGGAATCGGCACGCCGCAGAGATTGCCAGCATGGCCCTAGATATCCTGAGCGCCGTCGGCACGTTCAAGATGAGGCACATGCCTGACGTTCCTGTTCGCATTCGCATCGGCCTGCACACGGGTCGGGGCTGCACACATCCTTCTCTCCCCATTATGCACACGCATATGGAGCATTTGCACCTGAAGCTTTCAGGCTGCCCACCCAAGCAGCATCTTAGCAAGAAAATCAACAGACAGAATACACTGTAAAAAACTCATGTTTACCGTTATTTGTTCAGAGTTGCTTATATCCAAAGCATCGTGTGAGTAATGCAAATGGTACAAAATGAGGTTGTAGCTGTCAAAGAACTAACTGCAGTATTAGTGTAGTTAGGCTGAGCTTCCAGGGCAAGAACTATACAACATGTGACCACTGCTGGTGAGGAGTATTAACCAGGTCTTTCACACTGTAATGTGCCTAGGACGAATACATACTGTACAGTAAGATCTGGTACAGGCAGTCCCCAGTTTACAAACGAGATCCTTTCTTTTAATCTGTCATTAAATAAAATTTGTAGGTAAGCTGGAAAAATAACATAATGCATAATAATTATGTCCTGGGTAAGACTTTAAAGTGTATCCAGCCCTGCAATTGGTTCTCCAACTTTCAGGGAAACAATTTTTGGGGGTTGGTAGCGGGATTGGCCCTCCAGCCACCATAAAAGAAGTCACAGCTGCTCGATTTAAACAAGCTAGAAACTATTCTGCTCTCTGTGGCAGTAGCTCTGCTGAAGACCCCCAGGAAGGCTGCACACACCATGAAGGAAATGAGGGAAAGTTTTCGGGAGCCCCATCCCTGAATGAGTCAAGAGAACTAATAGGGTCAGGCCTGTTAGGGATCGGGGCTGGTGTGGTGCTGTGGCATCGCCTGCTGCATAGTGGCACTTGGGTCCCAGTTTGAGGAGACCCATCCAGGTAGGCACATGAAACGTCATGTCTCTCCGGCACGATGACCATCTTCCTCTGCTGTCAGGGGAGCTTCATAAACTGCACGTTTTGATGGCAGACCGGGGAGTGGCCAGATCTCTGTAGATGAATATACCTACTTTTGGTCTTGTCAGTCTGAAGGCTGTTATACACAGGGAGTAGATGTTGCTGTAGCAGGTCGGCTCCTTCCGATGGTGTCTGGTGTCACTTCTTTCAATGAGTGTATCATGAGACTAAGGCACTCCTTGGGTGTCTTGTCTGTTGTCTCAGTGTATGCTCCAACTGAGGTGAGTGATGTCTCATTGAGGGAGACATTTTACTTTGGTGGTTGAAGGGTTTGCACAAGGTGACACTCTTCTGGTTATGGGTGACTTCAGTGTGACCACTGGTACTGACAGGGCTGGCTATGAGGATTGTGTCAGTCCCCATGGGTCTGGAGAACAGGGTGAAAATGGCTCCATGTTCCTTGACTTTGACCCGTATCATTGGACTTGGTACTCCAACACAGGTGCTACAGTGAAGGAGATCAATCACATCCTCATGGGCAGATGCTGGAGGCTCCTGCAGAACTGCAGGGTCTACAGAAGTGACCAGATTGTGAATTCTGACCACAGACTTGTTGTTGCTACTGTGAAGATTCATCTTAGATCCAGTAGGCTATCACCTACTAGGAGAATAAGGCTGGACTTCACCAGATTCCAAGATCAAGCTGTTTCTGATGAGTTTGCAATCGTGTGAGGAACTTGTAAACTTGGGTGCGACCACTGACTCTAATGTGATGTGGGAGGCCTTCAGTGATAAAACCCTGAAGGTTGCCAAGGGCTGTATTGGTATTGCCTGTGTTCCCAGAAGGAGGTGTTTCATCTCGCAGGGCACCCTGGATATTGTCGAGAGGAGTACACGTCTTGGTGGCAACTCCAGTCTGTACCAGGAACTGAGAAGAATGACTGTGTGGGCTTTGAAGGTAGATAAGCAGATAGGCGTTTGTTAGACAAATTTGTGAGCAGCTGACACATCATCAGTGGTCTAGTGACCCATGTTCTGCTTACAGACGCATTATGTAAATCTGAATCTGTTCCTCTGAGATTTGCAGTCAGGGTGGGTGATGGGATGGTCCTTACGAATACCACTGCAATTTTGCAGGCTGGCTACTTTGAGCAATTGTTTAAAGCTGACACTCCAGCTAGGATGTTGGACATCTCTGGGTCCACGGTTCTTGAAGCTGATCCTCTGATCAGTTGTGAACCACCCAATCTCACTGAGATTGCATGGGTGGTGAAACAGCTGGGGTCAGGGCAGGCCATAGGGATCTGTTGTATCTGGGGTGAACAACTACAGGCGGGCGGTAAGGCTGTAGAATCATGAAATAAACGCTGACTAAATCCCATATTAGAGTTATTATTAAACTTTTTAAGTATTAAAGTTTTTAAAATTAGGTTAAATCGGCAAAAAAGTAAACCATGTCACTTTGTTTTATCTGCATCAGGGGCGTGTAGTAGCGCTCTCACCTGAAGATTGCTATTCACATTCTAAATAGCCGTATTACCGCACATTCAAATCACATTTGTATGGCAATTTGATGAACAACACAACAGTGAAACCCGTTTCAGATACATCCCCGTCAGTGCCATAAAAGGGGGGGGGGGGTGTGGCCAGGTGTGAATGGCTCATGCATAGACATGAGAGCTTCTACATATTCAAAAGAAGGAGACCAGAAATAGTGACATGAGTTATGTTTTTCTTATTTATTTATCCAACTGAAAGTTGCAACTACACCATTTAGTCATCTTCATGTAGCCAAGCCTTTGGTGATCAGATATCTGGGATTGCTAGAGGAGTGCTGCATGAGGCACATTATCTGCATTGTGAGGGAGCATCAGTTACGGCACTATGGCCATGTTGCGCGTTTCCCTGAGGGTGATCCGGCTCACAGGATCCTCATTGCTCAGGAACCAAATGGCTGGACCAGGCCAAGGGGACGCCCACTTAACACCTGACTGTGGCAGATGGATGACCATTTCCAGAGGGTGGGACTGGACCATGTATCTGCCTGGGGGATCACAAGCTGGGATCCTGAGGAGTTTCGCTGTGACCTGATAATAATATTTATACAATAATAATAAAAGTAACTACATACGGTACTGTACTGTACCCTGAGTCGACAAACTGCTGAAACCACGCAATGTTTTCATGAGTATTACAAAGTCATGGATGCATTCGTTATTATGAACCATTGTATTTATCCCGAATTTTCTATATAATAGGCTTTAATAGGCGTTCATTCATATGAGTTATCCAGAACTCAGACTTTCTTAACTCAAGGACTGCCTGTACAACCAGTATTTGGTACTATAGCTCTCTGCCTGTCAATAGACTTCCTAGGATGGAAGTGAGCTGCTCATCTCTGTGTTTCGGCTGTAGGTCCATGTGTGGCTGGGGTGGTGGGGCTGACAATGCCCAGGTACTGTCTGTTTGGAGATACGGTGAACACTGCCTCACGGATGGAGTCCACCGGCATGCGTGAGTAAACGGAAGCACTGCAGCGGCAAGGGTGCCACTCTCAGACCTTACTGGAAGAAGCTAGTACATTACTAATGAAAGACATATGGACTTTCATCAGGCCTGCATAGATAACAGCATGCATAGAGTGAAACAGTCCTGCTCTGTGTTTATCAGTAGCGGCCATGAACACAGCGTTTAATAGGCCTCTTACCTGCAGCATATCGTATCCATGTCAGTGAAAGTACTGTGAAAATGCTGTGGGAGCTCAAGGAAGGATACAAGGTGCAGCTGCGAGGAAGGACAGAACTCAAGGTAGGCTGAGATCAGCCAAACATGCGCACCACACATTACTACAGGTGCTTGACAGTAAAGAGACTATTATTTTTGAATGGTAGGTCCTCATTAGATAGGTATGTTTGTGTGTGTGTGTGTGTGTGTGTGTTTGCATAGATCACATTTGAGGACCAAATTGTCCTCAAAGTGTAGTAAAGCCTGAAATGTCCCTACTTTTGGGGACATCTTTTGAGGTGCCCATTTGGATAACCTCAGTTTTATAAAAATCTGTAAATGCAATCAAAAAAGTAAAAATGCCAAAAGTCTTGTATTTGGG
>JAODKE010000119.1:40868-76418 GCA_026779605.1 Mormyrus hasselquistii
CAAAAAAGTAAAAATGCCAAAAGTCTTGTATTTGGGTTGGTTACTTATGGTTAAGGTTAGGGATGGGTAGAGGTTAAAGGTGTCGTGATTGGGATTATGGTTTTTCCCATAGAAATGAATGGATGGTCCCCATTTAGATAGGAAGATCAACTTGTTCTCAAAGTGTGCTAAAACCTGAAACTTCCTTCCTTTTGAGGACATTTTTTCAGGTCCCCACTTAGATATCCTGAATTATATAAAAAAATCTGTGAATGCAATCAAAAAAAGAAAAAATGCCAAATGTCTTGTATTTTGGTTGGATACTTATGGTTAAGTTTGGGTTAAGGGTGTTGTGATTGGCATTAGGGTTTTTCCCATAGAAATGAATAGACAGCCCATTTAGATAGCCGTTTACATTGGGTTTGCAGGTATGCAAAAAGGATGTATATTGCATATAAATGGTTAATTCTCTAGAAAATGATGGCCACACACCCAGTGGGCAAAATGAAAATGGTTAATAAATTAGAAATTAGTAAATGTCTAATATATGTTTATACATAGGACAAGGACATGTCAAACAAATAGTAAACACAAAAGATACAGGCATCCAATTATGACAGAGGGTTCCATTTACAACACCTTGGGTTCATTTATAGTACTCTGAAAGGGACTGTATTTAGAGATCCAATTATTCTTTGCGATGATAAATATTGAAAGACTTATTATTTTGTTAATAATAACAATTTCAGAAATGAATAGGTCACAAACGATTGCCACTTAATTTTTAGTGTAGCTTTCCAAAACACTTCACGTTTGTTGATCCCTAAGTTGATTCATCCTGGCTCCTCTGTATTAAATTTCGTATGCCTTGCTGCTCTCTTTCATGCAGGGGAAAGGCATGGAGGAGACGTACTGGTTGGTTGGCAAGGAAGACTTCACCAAGCCGCTGCCCATCCCGCCAGAACTGAAGCCAGGGTAAGCTGGGCCCGGTTGGCCCCCTGCCCCTCCTGCCCCAACGGTGTTAACGGTGCTTATCAATATGCATACTTGACCATTCTTATGTTCTTGTGTACCCGTTTGACATCATCTTCCATTGCCGAAGACCAGTTCCAAGGCTCAAGAACAGAAGTACAGAGGACGATAAAAATCCTCGAGTGTTGTTCTTGCTTCACTCCAAATTTTAACAATGCATCAGTTGCATCCTTGCTAATCAATCCCATGGTTCATTGCATCCAAAGTTTGTTCTTGGGAGACAGGTTAGCAAGAACACTCTTGCCAAGTACACAAGCATGTTCTTTGCGTTCTTGGTATTGAGGAACACCCTCTAATGTCTTACACAGGCAGTTGGCTCATGGCTTGCAGATGGAGGAAATTGCCCAATATAAACGTCGGAAAGCAGAAAAGCAGCTGGCCAAGAGGAATTGACGTACCTTCAGGCATGGGAGAGCCCTGGTCTCAGCATCACCAGGTAGGAAACTGCAGCAACGCTTTCACACTATCATGTTTCAAACACATCATGTTTCCCTTTCTGGTTCTGGAGATGGAGCCCCAATCAGACACTGATTTGTGTTGTCTGCCGATATGAGCTCTGTATGGGAGGTTATTGGATTTCAGTTTGTGCGAACAGTACAGACTCATTTTGATTTTAAGACTTCATTTAGTCCAGTGGTGAAGATATTGAGATATTTACACATTTAGATGATGTTGTCATTGTTCTGATAAAATATATTTATATTTCTGTTTTTAAAAAGTCTGTTTAATGGTTCATTAAAAACAAAATTGCAAAATCACTTTATTCAATTTCAGATTATGAATGTTCAGCCCCCCGCACAGCTAAACGCATGATAAATTCCAGGGTTTGGTTTTAGGATTAGGGTTATCCTGAAAGATGGATGGATGGATGGATGGCCAACTTGTCACAGCATAATCCAACAGCATCACCCAGATATCCATTTTGCTTTCTTGCAGATCAGAGAAAGACACTCAGCAACGGCACTAGGAAGTGCAGAAAATCTTGCACATACCGCATATGAGTCATCTAATCACCCTGGCTTTAGACCCCGTTGAGGAGAAGGTGATGCTCCATCGGCAGGCACTCTGTGGGCACCCCATGTAGCTGACAGGAGAAGGCAGGGTCCTGATCCAGTGGCAATCTCCCCATAGATGGTGGTTCTCTGCATCCTGTGTACTTCCTCTAACACCACCCCTCCTGTCTGCCCCTAGGCAGCATTTCCTGTTGTTGCAAATAAATACTGCACATTTTCTCCACAGCCATGCCAGAGGGTGTTAGGTCAAATGTACCTTTTTGGAAATGGGATCAGGCTGGAGTGTTGGGTAAAGGAAGCATTCACGGTGTGCTGGGAACACGGCGTGTAACAAGGCACCTGCACTCACTATGTACCATTCATAGCTTTATATTGTGTGGAGCTCCAAAAATGTCACATGACTTACTGACCTAAAACAGGGATCAGCTCTGTGACGTACACATCACATGATTTGCTAAGCTAAAACAGGGATCAACTCTGTGCCATACACATCACATGACTTGCTAAAATAAAATGGGGATCAGCTCTGTGACGTACACATCACATGTCTTAATTTCCATTCAGATGATAAAACACTTTCTGGTTGGTGCTTTTACATCACTGAATTCATCCATGGCCAAGGTGTATAATGTCACTTTATTTTGCTGCCAGCATTTATGTTATCACATGTTTTGCATTTAAAACTTTTCTTCACCCCTTATGAACTTGGCGAAGAAAGCTAAATTACATATGTTATTAGTATTTTATTAAATATTAGTACAGTCATTTTTTTCTTTTCTTAAAAAGTGTTGTGGCCCCTTGCTCTCATACATTAAATAAATTCCAGGTACCAACCACACAAATGGAATTACTTCTTTACATTATTACAGAAAGAGAATATTCCCCAAATACCGCACAAATATTTTTTAGGTATTTGTGGGCTTTTACTTTGTTGGTTAGTTTTTTCCCTGCAAAAATGTATTCCCTGATGATATTATTGAAAAAAGAATACTATACGGCAGCTTAATGATTATAAGTAGTGTTTCATGGGTATGGGACTGACTGTTACCCTTTTTCGTAACATGCAAGTCTGCCATTTCCATAATCTGTCCAATCTGTTCAATATTCTGGCTGTGAGACCATTAATATCCTTATTGAGAAATACATGCTCATGATAAATTGTCACCCCAAATAAAACTGCAATGCAAAAGACAAAAAAAAACAAATGCAAAAAAGTAACAAAATGCACACAATAAGATCATATATTTATGCCTGCAGTATTGCTTACTTTTACATGAAATGTTTAGCATTCTGAAGGGAATATAGAATTGGGCATTTAACAAACTCTTTTGTGGTCAGAACAGAAATATATTGACCAAAAAAAGAGAACCAAAGGCTCATTGCTCAAAAGTGGCTGGTTCACGGCCCAGCAGGAATCCTTCTGAGTAAGGTACTTAGTGGATAAAAAGGAGGCTTTTAATAAAACTGCCAGCACAGCAAAACTAAATCATAAATCTATGTAAAGTTTTAAAAATTAATGTGTGAAAAGTTTTTTTTTCTTTCTTTTTGTTTTGAGACTTCAAATTCACAATGCATAAATGTAAAGGTAGCAGAATCGATTTGGGTAGGGAACAATTTACCCATTGGGGTGCCTATATTGCCTCTTGTGGTTGAGAATGAATTTGCACCAGATGGCGCCTTAAATGCAGCCTGGATTATCCATACCGTCTTTAAGAAGGACGTAGACTAGGGAGGTCACTGCTAACCGGCTTAAAATCTCTATAAAACCTGCTCTTCACCAGCAGATAGAAAAACATCAGCTGTGACAATTCCGTCAAATACCACATTACAGTCATTTTAATCTTCATGTTGGTGATTATGGTGTAAAAATCAGCTGTTGACAGACAGAAAATGTTCCTTCACATCATACAATAAAGCAGCTCTTTCTGAAACAACTAATAAAACAATTGCACTATTAAGATGAAGACATAATTTAATCTTTGCAACAAAACAATAACATATTCACTATGTGTCATAGCATCTTTGTATATTTGATGTCATGTAGTCATATAATTTAAATAAATAATTTAAATAAATAATAAAACAAGTTTATCACACGTGATATTAAAAATTCACCATTATAAGTACTATATGTGCATGTTTGAATATGATGTAATGAAGAAACTGCAAAACAGGAAGATGTTCGAATGCAAAAAAAAAACAAAAAACACTGTAGATCGTCAGAGCTTTAGGATACATACGCTTTGTGTACAGAATTCAAATCGAGGGCTAGTTTTCAGCGACTGCTGGGAGGGGGCTGGAGGACTTATGTTATATGTAAATTCAAACTTCATTGACAATATAACCACGAGAGGGAGCCAAACACCCACATTGAAGTGCCTGTTCAGTTTATAAAGCGGTACAAACCGTGTATTAAAATGTTAACATCGATTTCTTGTGTGACTTTTTACGATATATTGCTTTCCGTGCGTGTATAAATTTTTGGTAATGTGATGACAGAGTTTTAATATGAAAATGAACAAATGCTACAGTTAAAGTGTGCTTAATGGCATAAAACTAAGCTCATGACGCCTTTATAGTTGTTTTACTGCCAGAGGATGGCTCTAAACTCTTTCATCGTAAAGAGAGTTTAAACGTTGTGAAAATTAATGAGGTTTTGATGTCAGAAAAATATCACAACTGCGCCAATCAAAACAAATATAAAATCTATGTAACCGATTAATAAATAAAATATTCTACTAAATATGTATTTACACACTTAACGGCTTATTATATAACTTGTCTTGATCCAATGCATTTATCTTTATCCAGTGCAGTATAAAACTATGCTGCTGAACAATTTAAGTTAACTGCTACAACCTTTCGAGTCCATTTCCTTCACCATTTCACATAGCATTCCTAACTTTGGAATTACGAACATTTTCCCGTTAATGATTATGTTTCGTCGTTTGATTTTCTAGCAACTTTTAATAGTCATTAGTCAAATTAGGCCACATAAACTCACAGAACAGTCAGATGATTCATCATACTTATAGTCATTAGTAAATAATACATAGTATTATGGTGCGAACAGTCCTATGGCATAATGCTGCTTACAGTGGAAATGTAACCGAGTTTTGGTTTTATGAAAGTAAAATTCAATGAAATGCACAATAGCCTTAACATCTTCCTATATTCAATTGTAAAGTCACATCTAAGGTACACTTTGTTTACATCAAGAATAGCTTTATAAGCCCACCATACACGTACCCATTGCAAGAAAAGGCCACATGAATGGCACTTTACTGAGAACAGCGATTGGGCGTCACCATTGTCACTTAAAAACGTTGTCCAAACATCATAGTAACTCGGAGACTGCTCGTGGACCTTATGTTGCAGTTGGTTTAAATCAGCCGTCAATCAATACCAGTCTCAGCCCATTTTAAAGCGAACGCCAAGTCATCTGCTAGTTACCAAAATGACATGTGTGCAAAAGTCCGACAATGATTGGTTCTTGACGTTGTCAATTTAGTTGAATTTGCAAGTTTTATCCAATCGAAACTGCGGTTTTTCCTACGCTGCTCCGTCCACGGACGACGCAATGGTCACGTGTTGTTTTTGCTTGTCTGTAAAGATGTGTACAGAGACTGGGTGAGCGGAGATAATATACGGGGTAGATCGTTCGCAGAATTGGCTGCCTTTAGTTAGTATATACCGCTGTTTTTCTGCTGAATCTTAGCCGATTTTTTAAGCCAACCTACGCGGCTCGTTCCGAACAGAAAGGATAAACGGTTTGGAAGCAAACGGCAGTACTGAAGCCCCCTTTTTCTTCTCTCAAACAAGAATGGGGTCTTCGTCGACGCAGCGGAGGTAGAGTGACCTTTAGTTTTGTTCTTCTCATGGCAGATTTGCAGGGAAGCGGCGGGGCGATGCTGATGCTGGAGACGCCGCGGCGCGATATCGGTACAAAAACAACAACAGCAGCAGCGGCAGCAGGCGGCGCAGACGGTGCACCCCCTTCGTCTTTACTCTTTGTCGGCGGTGCTCGCCTCTACCAGCACGTACTAGAAGAGCGTGATCAGCAGGCGGACTGCCTGGCCTGGCGACCAGCACCAGGCGAGGACGCCCTGGAGGCGTCGCTGAGCAAGTCGCACTCCTCCCTGAATCCGGTACCCTGTGACGCCTCCGTAAACAACACGCAAAACGACCCTGGCGCATCCGCCGCCCGGTCAGAGGGGGTGGATGGCGATGTGTGGAAATGTGGCTACCTGAAGAAGCAGAAGCACGGCCACAAGCGCTTCTTCGTGCTTAGGGGACCCAGCCACACGGGCCCCAGCCGTTTGGAGTATTATGACAGTGAGAAGAAATTTCGGAACAGCCTGCGCTCTGCCTCCATGTCTAGCACTGCCTGCCTTCCGAAGAGGGTGATTTATCTTTATCAGTGTTTCACCGTTAATAAGAGGGCAGATGCCAAGAACAAGTACCTCATTGCTCTGTACACTAAGGATGAATGCTTTGCCATGATTGCGGAGAATGAGCAGGAGCAGGAGGACTGGTACCTGGCACTGAGTGACCTGATGAGTGAGGGAAAGAAGGGACACTTGGAGGCAGATGAGCTGGATGACAGCTATGGTGCTGATGGTCCTGGAGCTGTGTTTAAGGAGGTGTGGCAAGTCAACGTGAAACCCAAAGGTTTGGGGCAGACTAAGAACCTGACTGGAGTGTACCGACTGTGCCTTTCAGCAAAGACCATGCACCTGATGAAGCTTAATGCAGAGACGCCCTGTGTGAATCTGCAGCTGATGAACATCCGCCGCTGTGGGCACTCGGAAAGTTTTTTCTTCATTGAGGTGGGCCGCTCCTCTTCCATTGGACCTGGAGAGATCTGGATGCAGGTGGATGACTCTGTGGTGGCACAGAGCATGCACGAGACCATCCTGGAGACCATGAAGGCACTGAAGGCTTTCGCAGAGTTCCGGCCCCGCAGCAAGAGCCAGTCATCGGGCTCTAACCCCATCGCCTTCATCACCACTCGTCGCCACCTAGGCAACCTCCCGCCGAGCCAGACAGGCCTGCAGCGCCGTTCGCGGACTGAAACGATAGTGGGGACCCCTCCGGCTGGGAAGAGCTCCACTGTGAACAGCTACCGATTTCGCACATCAAGCGAGGGTGAGGGCACCATGAGCCGGCCTTACCGCTCGGTGATGGGCAGCCTGATTCCCCTTAATTCTGCCAGAGTCAACCTGGCTCGGCCAGAGGGGGCTGGCCGCTATGTGCGGGCCATGCCTAGCTCCAACTACCACACTCGCTCTGCCTCTCTCCCCGTCTCCCACTTCCCCTCTAACACCAGCCCGGTCAGTGTATCCAGTAGCAGCGGGCATGGCTCAGCCTCTGAGGCATTCACACGGCCCTCTAGCGCCTCCATCTGTGGATCGCCAAGTGATGGTGGCTTTGCCTCCTCTGATGAGTATGGCTCCAGCCCCTGTGACTTCCGCTACTTCCGGGTGAGGAGCAACACCCCGGACTCCTTGGGAAATACCCCACCAATCCGTGAGGAGAACAGCTTGAGTGACTACATGGCCATGGACCGACATCGTGAGGCAGTGGGAGGAGCAGAAGGCCTCCAAGATGAGACTGTATTTGAGGAAAGGCTCACTCGCAAACTGACAAGCTCCTCCAGGCCTCCAAGCAGCAATAGCAGCAGTGTATCGGCTACATATCAGAAGACGACCCAGACAACCCCATCTCTAGATGAGCCGGATGGCAGCTCTTTTGGGAGGAAAGCTCTGCAGGCCTATTCATCTCCCACCAAGACTGGCGATAGCTCTTCCTTGGACCAGTACTGTGAGACTAAGCCACCTTTGCTCCTGGATGATCCACAGAAGCCCAAAGATGATGGCTATATGCCAATGATGCCAGGGGTAGCATCTTTGCGAGACACTGACTACATGCCGATGCAGCCACACTATCGTGTCCCCACATCCTCTTTCCAGCAGACAGACACCCAGGGCTACATGATGATGCTACCCCGGGCTGGCCCCTCCTCGGCACTGACTAGCCCTCGTGGTGGCGGAAACAGACAGAGAGATGGTGAGTACATGGACATGTCCCAGGGTGGGGGCACGCATCAGGCGGGGAGTGATGGGTATTACATACCAACTCCCCCGGAAACCCCCAAGTCCTACAGCTCCTACTTCTCCCTTCCACGGTCCTATAAAGCCCCTGAGCAATATAGCCATAGTGAGTATGTGCCCATGTGCTCCCCAGTGAAGGTGGTCTATGCTGAGGATGAATGCATCAGCAGCAGTCCTGTAAAAGACCCACTTACACCCCTCACATTGCACAATGGCTGCGGTGAGCTACACCATTCAGACAAGCATGTAGTGCGACCCACCCGGTTATCCCTGGACCGGCAGAAGGCAAGGGATCCCCCTGATCCTCCAGCCCCACCAGCCAGCCCCGGGGAGTACATCAACATCGATTTCCAAGATAGGCCGGCATTCACACCCTGCTCCCTGTCCACCGATGGCTCTCCTTCCTCATTGGGTTCCACTGGGGAGCACCGGCGCTCTCCTCTTCATGAGGATTACATGAGTCTGGAGACGGACAGCCGCCCAAACCAGGCTCTCTCCCCACAGCTCTCAGTATTGGCCTCAATGCTGTGCGGTGATGGCCAAGTGGACGACTACACAGAGATGACATTCTGCTCAAGTGAGAAGGGATGTGAGCTGGTGGTTCAGCCGCGTGATGTGGGATGTCGCCTCTCACAGCTGCCCCCTACCAGCCCAAAAAGAGAGCCAAAAGTCATTCGGGCTGACCCTCAGGGCAGGCGGAGGCACAGCTCAGAGACATTTTCCTCCACGCCAGCTGGGATCACATGCACCAGTAGTAGTGCCCTGATGCCTGCGGGTCCCCATCTGGCAGATGGTGCAAAGTGGCATGGCTCGGTGTCATTTGACAGTGTCTGGCTGCAGATGGAGGGCGCTGCCACACCTGATGCAGGCTCCTCACCAGCCCCCACTGAGGCAGGCTGTGCCCCAGGAGGACGGATCTACCGGAACACCTCTGCTGGGTACCAGAACGGCCTCAATTACATTGCTCTGGACCTGAGGGAGGAGCCCCAGCCCAACTGTGGTGGCAGTGGCACCCTCCTCGCAGTTCCTCCCTCGCCGCCAGCCTCACTGTCCCTTGAGGAAAATGGGCCCTACGCTAGCATAGACTTCTCCAAGTCAGAAGTGCTGACGTCCGTCTCAAAAGGTTGGTTCTGTTTCTGCCTCCCTGTGTGTTACAGGTCCCGAGAGCGAGAGTAAAGTACCTTCCAGTGTAAATGCTGCTGCTTCTGTGCCCTGTGTCCTATGCCCTTCCTGGCTTGCAGAGAAGACTGCGAGATTCCCTTTTTAATTTAGGTGGAAATGCGGAAATATTTAGCTTTAGGCCTGGGATTTTGAGTGGCGGTTAACCACAAATTGGATTTCACTCGTTATCCTTAGCTTCCTGTTGGCACAGGAAGCTGTCTGATCGTAGGCTGATTTCTTGCTCCGGTGGGATGGCGCCCTCCATTTTTCAAACTGCAGTCCTAGGCCATTTGTGCGTTGTCTAGATGCTTGCTGTTCGTAGCTTCCGAAGTGTGTCTGTTTGTTTTGTCTAGTTTATTATTATTTCTTCCTCGTAGCACTTAATGGATTTGAGTTATTCAAGTTATGTGATTGAATAGTTTTTGTTTGTGTGTCACTATTATGATAGAATGAGGCTCAATACACTCCTTACAGCAAAAGTTGGCCTGCCTTCAGTTTCTGTTTGGGGGATGGCGTGGCTGTGGGGAACCACATAGGTGTGGTTATAGCAGCACTCAATTTCTCTTTGCGTTTTGACCTGAGGAGGTGTGTTGGGGTAGTAACATATTTCAGCGAATGTGAAAGGAGATTCCATTTCAGATCATGTTAGAGCCTGGGGGGGCGGATCTGGGTGTTCAGAAGCCCTTACGCAATTAAAGGAAACCCCCATTTGTAATAAGACAACTGTCTCATAACCGGTATCCTTCTTAGGGAGTCCAGCTGTTTTCTGATAAAGAGCTTCTGCTCTGTTGGTTCCTCTGGCCGGTTGTCAGATTGTCAGATGGCCCAGACTGACATTGTCACCAAAAATAGTTTTGATTCATCTCTGCCATGAAACAGAGGTGACTTCGAGCTGCTTTCATTACCCCCCTGTGCAATCGGCACCCTGTGCTCACTACAGGTCCCGCCTGACTCGTTTGTTTATCAGAGAAGTTACAGTACAGATGGATGGGGGGTGGTGCTGGGGGGGAGCTGGATGGGAAGTATTGTTTGAGCCACGCATACCGTGCTGTCATTGCTGCCGTTTTAATGCAGTGTTTCCACAGTCCGATTCTTGGGAACCACAGACAGTCCATGTTTTTACTCTCTCCCAGCTCCTGGTAGGTCGGTGGCCAGGGGGGCTCTTCTGCAGCAGCTGATCCCCTTTAAACATGAGACATGTCTGTTTCTCATAGGGTGTGGGGGGGAGAGAGCCATCAGTGAATAAGTGATGAAATGAGCCAAATTTTCAGGGTCTCACTCATCAAGGCAACCTGCAGTGATGCACAGTTTGTGAGGTATGCCATGGGCACCCTGCTGTATGGTGAGTGTGATACTGGGGCCAGAACATGACATGCAAGCTAGGAGTAAACGGCTGGAAGCGGGAGGGAGAGACACAGTGATGAGGCTCTTTATTTGACCTCTTTAGAGCATCAGCTTAGGATGAGCTTTTTAAACTCACACTGGTTAGCTGTCAGAACAGCACAGCTGAAAAGGACTGATAGCTGTACCTCTGTCTGTCTGCCTGTTTCACTGATGTCTGTGTTGTATTGACAGCTTTCAGAGCCTTCAGCCTAATTATATAACGATGCCACACGCCACATTTGGAATAATTGTCACATGCGGTGTTTTGCAACCTATCTGTCAGTTTTTGCTTGGCTCCTGGAAAATTTGCTGTGAATTATTGCAGTGATTGTTTCATCTACCTCTTCTAAGGTCCACGTTACCCAAGGTATTTGCTGTGTTTCTGGGAATCTCACTCTCAGACTAAGCTTAACATCTGTTTTGTTGTAGACCTTTTTTTGTTTTAACCACTGATTAATCTTATTTAAACTGAGCCTGAAAATAAAGCACTGTGTTTTGGAAACACTATATTAGATGCAAAATTAGATTTATAACAGTGGTTTTTGGGTCAGCGGTGCTGTGTAGCTCCTCTTTAAGAGTTGGAAAAACCAGCATTTTGCTGATACTGCAGAAACAAAGTCTTGTTCGCAGGGGCGTGTTTCTACATGAAAGGTCAAAGGTCTGAAGGCATGCCCTCATGACCCCAGCCTGATGTCTGACAATTTGGATGCAGGAGCTGGGGCTGTTTACCAGACACCACCTGCCTTTGTGTGGTGAATACCAGGTGGATTGTTGGGGAGAGTGACTGACCCTCCAGGATGTTTAATTGCAGGCATCAAAATGAACGTGTCCTGAAGATCATACCATATTTCATCTGAATTGTCATCTGATTGATGTTTCCAATAATGTAGGTAGTTGACTGAAGGCGACTTTGCTTTGGATTTTTTTTGTACTCTTATCACAGCATTCTAATTGGTTTTATGTAGAGTTCATCTCCTATTTTTAACTATTCAGGTATTGAATAGCTGCAGGTTTTGTAATAGGTAATTTACGTTATATGTGTTTATACAGAGACACATGGCTAAATGTTAAACTTGGTTTTAGGTGGATGTTGATTGTGGGGGTTCAGAAAGAATGGTGAGATCTATAGGATCTGATCACGGTGGACTGTACAGTCCTTACCTTGGGGTGTATTTATTGGAGGTGCTGCCACAGATCACCTCCGAGTCTCTTATGTAAAATGAATAAACACCCATTAGGTAACGTGCAAATGGAAATTTCTCTATGATGGAAGGCAAATTAAATTTGGATCATTAGGAGACTTTTGGAGAGTTTTAATGCCAGGGCACATGTGACACGATTTGGCTTCATAAATTGTTTCTAGTCGTTAAAATGTATTTTCTATTTTATTTGTAGACAGTCTGCCCCCGCATGAGCACCTTGGGTCGCACACTGAAAAGCAGGTCAGAGTCCAGGCCAGGGCAGAGCTACCTCTGCCACTGCCATTCTTTACCACGCCCTGACCGGCTGCTCGTCCGGCACTTCAGCATCCTCTGCTGCTTTAAGATATACTGTGTGCATCTATATTTACTGCTTTATTTTAGGACTGGCCCTTATTTATGACTGCAGATATGGAGGTTAGGTGTTTCTCATGCAGGAGGTAAGCCCAGTTGGATTACCTGGCCTCACTTGGTTTCCAAGCTGGTTTTTTTTTTTTTGGGGCCCACCTCGTTCCCTGCCACTTCTGGAAAGTGGATTTGAGGTTGGGGTCTCCCCTTCATCTGACAGGGGGGTTTGGGTGTAACCCCACACCCTGTTTATTGTTGTAGTCATCTGGAGCTCAGTCTTGCATGTGCCTGTTGTTTGTTTGTGTGCGTGTGTGCGTGCATGTGTGCCCGTGAACACATTTTGTGGAAAAAAAAAATACCTCAAGTTCTTGATGTATTTAAAGTACCTCCATTCTGATTTTACCCTCTTAAAACTGATATCAACATGTCAGATTCCATTGAGGCCCCAGTGTACTCCAGTGCAGATGCACGCCCCCTCCTGTCTGCTATGCCATTTTCCCATCAAGGTTTATGCTGCTGCCTCCTCCTTGGTACTGTAGATTATCTGAGGATCACTGTGGGCATTTAAAACATGCCATATATGAGCTGCCGATATACAGTAATATGAGACTCACGTAAAGACTGAAATTACTGCTATTAGATGATGTAGAAGAGGATTTCACAAATGAATAATAATAATATGGTGTCATGAGTGTCATGGACTGAGAAAATAGAAGCATGAGTTCCTGTACACTTCCCAAAAGCTTTGGGGCAGAAATCGAACTCCCGGCTCAGCAGTGGTCAGTCCACATGGCTCCGCAGTTGGTTGGTTGGTTGGATGGATGGATGGATGGATGGAAGAAATCTAATTATTTATACATGGTGCAGTTTTACTCCTCTATTCATTGCCTCATCTGCAAATCCAGCGCTTCATTTTTGCTCAAGTCTGTAGATACAATTGGGGTATATGAGCAGGTATGCAAAGTTCACCAAAATGCTAATATAATTAATATGAAAAAACACCATAATTATGAAAATACATAAATCAAGTATTTCATGTGAAGGAGAAAACCACAGAATGTGATAGAGCCCAGTTCAGTGTGACCTGAGCCAGGGTTGCACTGTGAGGCGAGGTCAGCCACCTGCTACACATGTAAGGTGTCAGCGTCCACCATCTCCTCAGAAGAATTAACATGATTGAATGACAGTGAGTGGTTCCCATGGGGTTCTCCCACCGCTGGGGGTTTCCTCCTCCTGCTAATCAGTGATTGTCTCAAGGTGGTCTGCCTTGGCTGCCCGGCCATGTGCAGTTAAGAGTCCATGGGGGGGGGGGGGGGCTTGCTCCTCACCTCACCACAAGCTCCTGGCCTCTGTCAGTGGGCATGTTTTGCCGTAGAACACAGTGGGCTTAGCGTAGCGCCTGCCTGAAGCCAAACTTGAGTGGGATTTTAGGGAGCTCATGTTTTGTGAGGTTTTACGCTGAATAAAGTTTCGTTAAAGCAAAGCGTGGGCCTTTTGTTTTTTATAAAATTTGTGACCATCAACCTGCAGTAAAGTTAGGGTTTGGGGGGACATTGCTGCCTGGGTAACACCTTGGCTGTGAGGAGGTGCTGTCTGCAAAACAAGCTCCCTGAGATCATGTTACCATACCCCACTGCCCTCTGTTGCTGAGACATCCAGCTCATTATGTTCACTAAACATAACTTCCAAGACTTCCCCCTTGGGAAGATTAACCCCTAGTCAATGGCCAGGTGTCTGACATAAAGATACCATATTACAGAACAGTCCTTTACACTCGTACACCACAATATCAGGGCCTCAGTTGTTCGCTAGCAGAACTTGGATGTTAATGGATTTAGTGGGACTCCTTTTTGGTGTCGGAGTTGAGCATTCCAAGTAATCCAAATGTGAAAAATCCTGTTGGTCATCAGCTTTGCCCTTGTAGCAAATACAAAAACAGGCTGTCTCAGGAACTGATGTAAAATCTTCATGATTAAATGCTACTTTAAACAAATCAGAAACAACATTCTTTAGTTTCACTATTACAGTGGTTCTCAATCCTGTTCCTGCCCCCATCCACCAGAATGTTTTCATTTCATCCCAAACAGGCTCTGATGATCCTTGATAGGCTAATAATGAATGTGGCAGGTTGAAAGCAGTGTGGGTTGGAATGAAAACATTTTGGCAGGGGGTGTGCCAGGAACAAGATTGAGAACTAATGCACTAGCACAAGTGTTGAGTTTAATGATCCAACACACAACCTCTAAGCAGTTTCTGTACATTCTGTCCATTTTGCTACAAGATGCAAGTATCACAGTTAAAATGAAACTGGAGGCCAGTGGGGCTAATTTCCAAGAAATCCAGCTGCTTTGTGTGAGTGTTCATTGCGGGGTGCAACACTACTTAATCTCTATTGTAGTGGTTTTGCTAACAATCTAAGTGTCTGTGGTTAAGGATGACTGGCTTGATCTGTGGTTTGACAATAGTGCATTAACTTTATGAGGTTGTTGCATCACATATTTTTTAGGGGTGGAATTCTGTGACAATTTTTTTACTGAGGAATCCAGTAATAATATGATTTTAAAGCACTTAGGTCATTGGACCATGGTAAAGATCCATATCTTTACCATGGCTTTTGTAAGACTTTCTCTGTGACCAGTGCAACACAGGGAAATGACGTTTTAAATGGCATTTAGAGATTCCTCATTCTGATTTTGCTGAACTAAAAAGGCTAAATGGGAGTAACCATGTGGGGTTGCCTTATTCTGCTGAGCCAGCGCTGATCCCTGTTTGAGAGGACATCATCGTAGAAGTGCACGTGTCAGTGTTATTTAAGATAAAGGAATTATTTTGCCAAAGGCTCAGATATGAGTCTTGATACTAAGGAATAGGTTTTTGATTTTGGTGTTTGTGTTATTGATGCAGTCAAACTTTGTAGTGATGGTGTTTTTGACAGTTGTGAAACCAACTGATTTCTTGGTGTGGGAGTAGTTGTTTTAACAAAAATCTTGGTGTTTTCGTGAATATATCTTGACAAAATGGGGAATGTTCTAGTAGTCATGTAGCCATTGTTTCTGCTGTTTGGAACTCTATTGGTCAACAGCAAACTTGCCACTGCTGTTGTAGCAACTTCTTAGGGATGGACAGAGGACGAGAGAGGGAGAGGGAAGTGGCAGGCTGGCCTGCCGGAACGGGGCAGCTCTGGCGGAATAGTCACACGGCAGTGGCAGCGGTCAGTCACTGTCTGATAATAGGCTCACAGAGGGAGCCTCACGGGTGCCTCTAAGTGCTGGAACATTCCATAACCAGCTGAAAGTGGAAAAAAGCTTGCCACCCTCCAGGGCGAGTGTGCTGTTTGTGGTCATCGGGGCGTTAGGATGGGGCTGTCCTGTGACACGTGTTTCAGGGCGCGAACATTCTGTCTCTCACACAGCTTGTAACAGCCTTTGAAAAAAATGTTTAATGCAATATTGTTAAAACATGTTGTGGATATCAGACTGGGGGGATTCTAGGCTGTGGTTAAAGGTTAAGCGGCTGAGGTCAGACAGACTCCCAGAGCTCCACACGCTTCCCAGGCAATACAGCTGCCCACCCCAGTGCTGTCCACATTACGCCTGGCAGGTCATTGTCTCACGTAACAAAGGCCTTCAACAAACAGCTGACAGCAGAGACTGGGGTCATTCCCGGCTGCCGGGGCAGCTTAGTGGAGACTGCAGATTCCCTGGGACACAGGCGACAGGTCAGGGAGGCCACTTCTCAAATGGATATGAAAGAGCTTGCTGTCTCTATGGCCAGTGTGAGGCTCAGCAAGTTAGGCCTGTGCTTGTGATTGGAAGGTCACTGGTTTATATCCTGTTTTCATCAAGAGTAGTTGCATCACTGGTGGGCAAGGCTCTTAATCCAAGAAATACTCCAGGGGAGCTGGATGCTGGCCTAACCTGTGTCCAGACCTCAAGATTTACTCTCCTTTGTATATGTTTGTGCCTCAGGAGAGCAAAGGATATGCAAAGACTGAATTTCATTGTACTTGCCATGTGTGCAATGACAATAACAGCATTATATTCTGTTCTGCTTTATTTGGCTAAAATCAACAGTCTATCTTGTTTTGCCTCAGCAGTAATGAGGTTGATTAATGATGGCAGTTAATGAAGTCAGTTCGGTTCTTTGTAAACTCCTTAATGAAACATTAACTCCTGCTTTCTGTCCTGCTTTTTCAGAATGAAGATGGAGAATCCTGGAAGGTGCACTGTGAATCAGCATCACCCCATTACTGGTGTTCCAGTCTGCTCAAACCCCCACCCCTCCACCCCAGTTCTGAAGAAGGGCCCCTGCCGTGGCCTACCAGCACCTCCCAGTAACAGTGGACTCTGCTTCGCATTTTTCTGGGAGTGAAAGTAGCAGCAGTGTGTGATTGCACCTCCCACTGCTCCTCCCTTTTACACCTCTTACCACTCCTCTCTTTTTACCTCCTTGTGCTCCTCTGTACCTCCCACTGCTCCTTCTTTCGCACCTCCCACTGCTCCTCCCTTGATACCTCCCTCTGATCTAGTCTCTGCGCCTCCCTCTGCTCCCTCTCCATGTTCCTTCTCGTTTAATTTGCTGTGATATTTCTTGCCAGCCTAGGGACCGGGTTTCGCTGTCTGCAGCGATCACAGAGCTTTTAAATCCCGCCCTCGTGCTGATCAGCACCTCATCGCCATGTTCATTACTCCAGTATTCGCAGTGCTCTGAAGTACAGCACCAAAAATAACCCAATGATGTGGAATTTGACCCGTCCGTAACAGAGCAGTCGCGCTTTCAGTACGCATGTCGTTGCAGGCTCAGGTCACCTGCGGCATCGCTGTTGCTACAACTGTCAACCAGCAGGTGGTGACGTAAGGGGTTTCCAGGAACTTGAGCCTGGCATGCTGGGCATTTCTGCTGGCTGAATCGGCTGTGGAGATGGATAGCAGCTGGCGGTCCAGCGTCCCCCCACTTACGTACACTGCCTCTTTACTTTCCTCCCCTAGTCGCCAACTATGTCCTAGATGCAATTGGTGGGGTGGGGGGGTGAGCAAGGTGGCGACGGCAGAATCCGTCAACTGAAACGATGACCTGCCTGGGTTGGCATTGGTATGGAGGTGGGCGAGTCGCCCATCAGGATTTAGCCAATTTGTGCGTCTTTGCCGTGCAGTGTCGTCAGCCCGGATCTGGACTTGCCGGCCAATGGGAGCAAAGCTAGTCACCTCACGGCCTGATAGGAGGATGCCCTGCTTTCTGTTTGAATGAGGGACTTTGAGTTCAGAGGAGTATAAATCAGATGACACACATTGGATTTTGGCTTCTGTTACTTTTGGGTTTTCTAGTACATGTTGAAACGGTACAGAATCTAAACAGCATGCTGTGGCCTGCGTTCCACGTGTTCTTTGGTTCTTTGGCACGCTGTTTTTACCTCATCCTCATAATATGGTAACGCATGAATGGTCCGTTACTCATTTTTCTTTAAAAGGGTCTGTTTTCCACAAATGGCCAAATGGGATTAAACAAATAGAGAGGTGTAGATGGTGGTGGCCTATATAGAAACAAATGCTGTGCAGAATCTAATGTTTTATACCAACTTGCCATCCAAGTCTTTGATGCTTTCCCTCTTATGGGTGGAGTGGGTAGGTCTCTCGCTGTGCGATCTTGGTTATACTTTAATTATAAAAATTGATTATCTTGGAAAGAGGGGGGGGGCGCCACATTGTTCTCTGTGATATGGTACTCAACTTTTTAGTTACGTATGAGTAAGGCTTAAAGGTCTTTTTTAAATTGCACCCCCGCCTCCCCGACCCAGTGGTACATGCCAGTGCTCAACCATTTTGGTAATTGTTCTAATACAGTTATTACTGTCGGATTAATGCTGTTCAGTGGAAGCCCTTATTTTCCGGTGGATGGTTCTCATGAAAGTCTATGTGGCTTGTTACATCTAGTTCTGGACAGAGGTGTTGATGAAAAGCGATACAGTAGCTCGTTAGCTTTATAATGGCAACGCATGTTGTCAGTTTTGAGGGGGCGGGGTGGGGGTTCGTATATGACCAGTTCAGTAAATGTATAGTATATTTAACAAGTTTGGCCTTTGATATGCTGTTTTTTTCCTGTTCTGTTAATATGCATTTAGATATGCCAAGATTTGGAGTAGTATCAGGTTTAATGATTGAAAAATAACCTCATATCAATGGAGACTCACAGGTACAGCATACACATTATGCAACTTCTGTTTTTTTTAACTCTATTTTGTATTTCGTTTACAAAGCAGAAATATTCTCAATTGTTAGGTATTGTGTTGAATAGTTGCATCTACTGAATAAGGGGGGGGGCAGTTTCAACACAAAAGAGGGGCGTACAGGGAGCGGGCAAACACTTTCAGAGAGTGTGCCAGCATCCTGCAGTTTTATAATTCTTCGCACACTGTTTTGTAATTATTAAAAGGTATTTGCTGCTCTGTGGTACAAATAACAATAACTGATGCTGATGCTGGTGATGCCAGTGCTGAGAGGAACATCATTTTTGCGTGTCCCTTGATTTTTTTTGTAGCAGCTCGGAGTGGTAGTCTACAGAGAGGAGAGGTACTCCACATATGTGCATTATTTCTGTGGTATATGAAATGAGGAAAGATAAAAATTAATTATTCGGGCTGTACTTGGCTGTGTCTTCCACTGTAAATAGTGATTGTTTTTCTTACAATTCTTTCTTTCCAGGGATCAGGGGTTACAGCAGAAGAATTTTCATCATTGTATAATGTTTATATTTATCTGACTTTTTTTGCTTTAAATAGAGATATTGCAATAAAATGTGTTAATGTATCCGCAGGAGGTCATGTTGTTTAATGTGTTTAATTTCTGTGTTTGTGTGTCTATTTTGAAAGGTCGTTTAAGATCCATCCATTATCCTCCCATCTTCCAATTACTAATTACATTGGGTTGCCTGAAGTGAAATTAAATATTTATATTTCGCTCAGTTGATTTTTGGAATGGTGGGTAGTGCCACTAGTCCACTATTGCCTCACATCTCAATTTTTGTGAGTTCGAATCTCATTGTCTCGCACCTTCATTGTTGTAGGTTCAAATCCCATTGGCTCGCACCTCCAGGGTTTTGGATTCAAATGCTGTTGCCTAACACTTCCGTGGTTGGAGGTGTGAAACCTATTACCGCACACCTCTATATTTATGGGTTTGAAACCAATTGTCTTGCACCTCCAGAGCTGTGGGTTCAAATCCCATTGCCTCACACCTCCAGGGTTTGGTGTTTGAATCTTGTTGCGTCACATCTCCATATTTGTGGATTTCAATCCAACACTCTTGCACCTTTAGAGTTGTGGGATCAAATCCCATTGGCTCACACCTTCAGTGTGGGGGGTTTGAATCCCATTTTCACACCTCCATGACTGTAGATTCAAATGTCATTACCTCCAACCACCATGGTTGGGGGGTTGAATCCCATACCCCCATGTTTGTGAGTTCAAATCCTATTGTCTCACACCTCCAGGGTTGTGGATTCAAATGCCATTGTCTTCCACCTCCAGGGTTTTTGGGTTCTGTGTAAGTTAGCATGTTCTGATTCTTCCTGATACCCTGTGCCGTGGTCCAGACTTCTGTCCTGGGTGCCCTCTTGCCATGTTGGAAAATGGAGGGGTGGGTGATTTAATGAAAAGTACTACAATATATCTCCAGGAGCTGTTTCTTCTTTAAAGACATTGGTTAGAAGCTGTCTGAGCATTAAAGACTATATAAAACAAAAGAACAAGTTGTAGGATATGTAACACAGGATGCACTGTAACACGGATACTGTAGGTAAAGGTCAAACGGAAAATCCAATATAAATCAGATTTTCCGAAATTAAACTAATAGGGTGAAAATCCATTATCATTTTGAACCACCCCAAAAAAAATCCATTTACAGAAGTCAAAAACAGATTTAAGGGTTACACTGAAAATCACTCAATTCAAGACAAGAAATTACCATCCAGTTTTGGCTACCACAAATGACCTGAATTGGCCCTTTATGAAGCTTGGCAGATTTATGAAGTAAATTTTATTTGTGGAAAAATATGGTTGAGTAATGAATACAAATTAATAAGCTTCCTGGTTTTTCTGGCAGAGGCCCTTGATGCACATGTGTTTCCTGAGTGAGAGATGCACTTCAGGGTTTTAAAACTGGTCCAGGCCTTGACCTGCAGGTACTTTGTACACTCAAAATGGCCACATACAGCCAGAATCTGCCTCATGGTATGTGGACAGTGAACATGGCCAGCTGCACCTTAAGAACAGCAGATAGACAACAGATGCAGTGTGACAAACCACCCTAAAGAAATACACATAAAATGCCAATTCATTATTATACTGAACATGATATCACCCTACTGACAATTTAAGGCTCAATTCAACTTATTTTTATACATCAAACAAATTTATTTTTGTGTAACGCATTATTACAAAATTACATTGTCTCAAAGCGCTTTACAGCATCCCCACCCAAAGCCCCCTGTGAGTAAGCCAAGTGGCAAGGAAAAACTCCTTAGAAGGAAGAAGCCTTTGGAGGGACCAGACACAGAGGGGGAGCCCAACCTCCAAGTCATACTGTATGATTTAAGACAACCAGGGAGCAGGGAGGTGATGACAAGCCGGTACCGACGCTCCTTCAGATCGCCAGCCAGGCAACCAGTAGTAAGGTAGCGGGGCAACTATAGAGGATGACACGGGCAGAACGGTGAGCTGGATGCCAGGACGTTATGGGTAGTGGCGACGTCACATGTAGCAGGGTGTGCTGGATATCTTGATAGATTGAGGTTTCTCAGCATATCCCAGGAGGAGATGGGGAAATAAAATGTGCAGTTAGTCAAAGTAGGGGAGACTATAGGCAGTGCTGACGGTTAGGTGAGTGCAATATGAAGTGCAGTGTTCAAGCTCTGGCAGATATGGCTATGGCAGCATAAGTAGGAGGGAGATGCAAGTGGGAATGCAGGCATGGGGAGTCCCTGAAATGTCAGCACTCCAATTTCACAAGGGACTGCACTGACAGCACTGACAGTTCAGTTTATCCAAAGCCAATGGCACCAATCCCAACCAGCTTTACACCTCACACTATAGGTCTAACTGGGAGTGAGGAGTTAGCTAGAGCTAGAACTAGTGTCCCTATAAGCCAAACTATACAGTGCGTATTTAGTCTAGACTTGAGTATTGCGAGTGAGCCTGAAACCCACACATCCAGTGGAAGTCCATTCCACAGCTGAAGAGCTCTATAGGAGAAAGCTCTGTAGCCTGCCGTAGCTCTTTCTACCCTAGGTACTAACAGATATCCTGCACGTTAAGAACGAAGCAAGCGTGATTGTATGAGGTCAGTAGATCACTAAGGTATTCTGGTGCAAGGCCATTCAATGCTTTATACATTAATAGCAGTATTTTATAGTCAATCCCAGACTTAAATGGAAGCCAGTGAAGGGAGGATAAAACAGGTGTTATGTGATCAAATTTTTTAGTGTTTGTGAGAACTCTGGTTGCTGCATTCTGTACCAGAAGTTTATGTAAGGATCCAGATGGGCAACTAGAAAGGAGGGCATTACAGTAGTCCAGTCTGGAAGTTACAAAGCCATGTATACATTTTTCAGCATCATGAAGTGAGAGCATCTTCCAAAGCTTGGCTCCGTAGAAGATAAATCGCATCAAATACTTCTTATGTGAGCATCAAAGCATAAACCTGAATCAGCTAGAAGACCAAAATTTCTAGCACCTGCCTTTATAGCGCCTTCCACAACACTGTCGCCCCAAGGCACTTGACATGAGTGTAGCAAACTATCATTACATCATTTATACAAAATGGTGCATGAAACAGAGAAAAAGGGAAAAAGGAATGCCAGACGAGATGGAGGGAGGAACCAAAAACCCCCAAGTAAGCAGGATAAATAACCTCTGGGGTCCAAGATCAACTGGTTGCCCAACTCCCCTTCTGTCGAGATTTAAAATCTGAGACTGATTCGGCATGCTGGACATGAGTCCATTCCACAGTGTAGGAGCCCTGTAGCAAAATGCTTTACCTGTGCCTTGCGAACAAAGCAAGCGCGGAGGGTTGTATGAGGTCAGCAGATCACTAAGGTATTCTCGTGCAAGGCCATTCACTGCATGACATGAGTGTGTAGCAAACTATTATTACATCATTTATACAAAATGCTACATGAAACTTCGTTTATATATGGGGTGATAGGGAACCCTGTATTCTATGAACACTGAGTGAACAATGTGACTTGTAAGCATTGTTCATTTCTGTTGGGGAGGCAGGTGCTAGACCTTTAGACTTTTGCTAGAATTTTGAAGTCAGCTGCACCTAACAGGAAGCCAGTGCAGGGAACTAAGAGCAGGGTTATGTGTTGAAACTTCCTGCTCCTGGTGACAATTCAAGCTGGTGTCTTTTTACTGTAAGTTGATTAATGTGTGATGTTGCTCAACTTCATTAATTAGAGAAATCTGTCTCAGCTGATAAAATCAGTGGTGATTTCAGGAAGTAAAGTTTGAATTAATATTAGGCATCTCTGTTGTGTCAAACAGGTGCATTTTTTATTGACTTAATGATTGTGAGGAAGCTCTGTTTTTATGAGTCATTTGCCCTAGTATTTCCTAACAAAGAAACAAGAATTTCTGTAGATAAGGTTTATATTTTTTGTAATATTCAAATAGCATTTTATATTTTTATTCTGCAATGTAATGTCAGTCATTGTGTCTAGGGTCTGCTGGGATAAGCTCCAGCATCCATAATCCTGACCATAATCCTGACCAGGATAAGTACTAGGATTGAATGGAATATACTTTTATAATTACTACTACACTTATTCTGGAACCTTTCTGTGCCACTATTAAAATTTAGTGTTACTTGTAATAAACCTGTGTGTATGTGTTTGTTACCTTTGAACGCTTCAGTAATGCCCACAGCTAGTTTCTAAAACACCTGGGATAATACTGAGATTGTCAATCACTGCATTATAGATGTCCCACAGCAGTTCTAAATCTCAAAATTCCATTTTACTATGAGATTCTAAAATAACTGCTACAAAATTATGAAGCAGTGCAATTAACACTAAGAAAATAAATCCATACATTCATCCCTCCATCCATCTGTCTATCCTGCTCACATTGGAGTTAATAATGCCAGTCTAAATAAGACAATGTGTGGTTTTCACCACCTCATAATACATTTTTGCATTTCAAATAAGAACCACACATTTTTTGTCAACTGAATAATCTGATTCTATTTTTGATATGGTCAAAACACTGATAAAAAACGAGCCAGTCCAGCTTGGTTCTGTTATTAGAACCTCCTGTTTTTCAAAATTCCCATTTTCTGCGAAAGTACTATAATTTTTTTTCAAGTTTTCAAACAGGCAAAAGAAGGGGGGGAATAAATAATGCTGGCTTGTAATTCAAGTGGAAAGTTATGTAAGAGTATGGATTATAAGGGCTGTAGCACCTGCAGCAACTTGTGCTTCTGAGTGGATGTTTAACTACATATTTAACAAGGATGACTCAGCGCTGACAGTAAAAGCACTTTCTGATGGTTAGGCAGCGTCTTTCTCAATGGGGACCTAGTGGCCTGACAAATCACCAGAGCTTTTTCACTGCTTGACGGAATTTGCACTTTAGGCGAAGACAGACAGATACACTCCTAAGAATGTTCCATTGACAGTTTATTAGCAATCTTAATAATGTCAAATGATGTGTCAATCTAAACAAATTAGGAGGCTTTTGGTGGTAAAATCAAACATATTTTCTTAGCAGATGTGTGAAATTAGACTGGAATAAAGCTTTGATGCTGTATCTTTTGCAAAAAGATGTTCTGTTTCTGAAAGGCAGCACAGTGTAGTTTAGTTAATTTGCTTTTTTGTGTAACCCACAAGAGAGTTATTCATCCGAGCCTGAAACAAAAGAAGAGGGGAAAAATGTGTGACAAACCTCAGGGAACAAAGGTCTTTGGGGAAGAAACAGGCTTTTATTTGCAAAACAGAATAAAGTCCACAGGCAGGGGCTGCGCATGTTGCTGTTGTCTCCAGATTGACTGACAGCTGCAGGAAGTCAAACAGAGCCTGGTTATGTAAAGAACAGGCAAAAGACAAACAACCAGGAAGCCTATCTATAAAGGGACCTGCTTTTGGGACAGGCGTTTTTTGTTTGTTTTTGCAAGGCAGCTGGAGCGGTAAACACAGTGGTCATCTGTATTGTCAGTAGTCAGTGAAAGTCAGTGCAAATTGCTGCAAATCTGTTTGATTTAGCCAAAGGAAGTCAGACATTCATAATGTGAGCTCTTAGTGCTTTAGTTTGTTGCTAATCATTGGCTCAGTCATTTTACCCCACCTTAATCCTAATAATGCAGTATAGGTATCCACAATCAGGGCCTGGGTTCAAGTCTCCACCTGGTGTGGAGTTTGCATATTCTCCCTGCGTCGTCGTGGGGTTTCCTCCAGGTACTCTGTTTTAAGATGCTGAGGCTAATTGGCATTAAAAAATTGCCCATAGGTGTGCATGTGTAAGTAAATGGTAATAGTGAGTGAGTGTGCCCTGCGATGGACTGGCCCCCTGTCCAGGGTTGTTCCCTGCTTCATTGCTTCATAGGCTCTGGACTCCCTGTGGGTTGGAATGAATGAAAGGTTTCCACAATAAACGCACATGTAAGCAATTTGTCTTTTCTACACATTGCAGAAAAATGGTCATTGTTCAAGCAGAATAGATATTAAAAAAGAATTGACCAAGTTGTAGCCATTTTGATATGGTCAGTCCCTTTTTACTAGCACAAGCTAAATAAAAGAATTTAAGGGGTGTTGGCCATGAACTGATTTCTGTGGTCTTCTTTAATCTCAACAATAAAGGTCAGAACACATGGTTTTCATTAAAGTTGATTTAATGGGAATTTTAGCCTTCAATGGTACACACATGGGTATTAGAACTCATATGTACTTCTTTGGAATAGCCATATGACCGGCCGACTTTCTGAACATGAAGGGAGGTTGAGTTCCTTGAGCTCCTGGGTCTGTAAGAGGAACGCTGGTGGTTCCCTTGCAGGAATGCCTCATGGCGTAGCAGTGGAGTCAACGCGAGTTTCATTTCTGAGTCATAGCATGCCCACAGTTCTCCAGAGAAGCTGTATTTACCAGTGACTTGGGTTTCAAAACAAAGCTCCTGAAAAGCTGGCTTCACAAGGAACACGGCCAAGGAAGCGGTGCTTGACGCACTCGTGCGTGTGTGTGTGTGGGCATGTACCCCCAAGTCACCATGCCACCTCCCCAGCTGTCTTTTCACGGGGCGTTGACACACAATCATCACCTGGCCCCTCAGCTATGCTTGACATGTGGGGTCCGGCCATATCACCCCTGCGTCAGCATCGCATTGACGCGGGCCATGAGAGTCACTATCCAGCACGGTATATGCGACATGCTCAAATAGGGGCAAAACCTCCGGGCCATTCCAAAACAACCCTATGCCTAAAAATGGGCACAGCAAGCCGGGTTTAGCGAGCACACATTTCCTGTTATATTTATTTTTATATCTGTTTTGTAAACTGGATACATACAGGTGGAGTTTCAATAGTTGTTTCCGTCCTCCATCATCCTGCTAAGCTTTGGATACAAGACAAGGAGGACTGCAACCAGAGCTAAGAAAAGTATGCTTAAGGTATGGTTGGTGTGTCTCTTACAGCAAGGACAGAGAGGGAGTGATGTATTTTCTGTTTGATAGGCCTCACATTGCAGGTGCACCTAAAGAATGTTATGGTATAATATGACCTTAAGAAGCCTGAGGAAAAAGAAAATAAGCAATGGGAATACAGAGACACAGAAGCCAGTATATTAATTCTGCTGATTTAGTAATAGTTTTAATTTTTTTAAAAAGATGTAAGTATTCATGTGATTCTGCTCAATTCCATAAAAGGAGTCTTTCAGACTTTTTTATTATTATTGTATGACTACTATTTACTGTTCATCACCATTATTGAACAAACTAATTAGGTAATTATAGAGCATGTTTAATTAAGTAATTCTAGGGCTGCAACTATTAACATACAAACTGCCATAAAGGTGAAATTGTTCCTACACAGGAGAGGTGTCCAGCAGTTTGTCTCTTAGTGGAAGTACAAATAAAGCCTTGCCCTTTAGGAGCAGAACTGCCCTGATAAACTGTTTTGAGAGTCATCTCATAATAGCTGCAAATCTGCAAATTCATGTTTACCGCAACCCTGTAATGTAAAATATTGGCTTTATCTACAGTGTTAATACAAAGAACTAAATTGAAAAATATAAAAATAACAAATGGTCAGATTCTAAGCATTGAGGGGATATTGAAAAGGTTGTTTCTGTTTTTGGTGCCATGTCCTTTCCAATATAAGTACCTTGCAGCAATAACAAATAAATTCATAATAAGAAAAACATCATACAGCATACCAGAGTGCAATGTTATTTTCCTGCAAGTCCAGGAAAACCAAGCTTCTGTGTCTGTGATCAAAAGGTCGCCGGTTTGAGCCCAGACTGGGTACAATAGTCAGATGTCCGTGGTCCCTTGAGCAAAGCCCTTAACCCCCAGCTCCGTGGGCACTGATGCTAGTGGCTGCCCTTTACTGCCAAGCCTGCAGTCAGCTACATATGTGTCTGTGTGTGATGGACAGCAAGATGGGGCAGGAGAAAATGGAATTTTTTCACAGGAATCAATAAAGTTTAATTGTTATTATTTAAAAAGCCTCACAATGTCCAACTCAATGTTTCAGACATGCTCAGTTGTCATGAAAGTAAATATACATGTATGCACATTGTAGTAGTACAAATAAGTGCAAGTTTATTGAAATGTTATGGGTCAGGGAACCTTCCTCAACAGCATAGCTAACAACTTTGTCACCTGCTTGGTTTATTCTTAACCACTTCCACACTATTAATCAACCTATATACTGCAAATAAACTGGCTATTTATAGTAAACCGATTTGCTATTTAACAAACATTGCATTTGAACTCAGGGACTGTTTACACTACAGCTGATGTTAATAATTAATTACTGTGTTCTTTGTTTCAGGTGATTGTTTAAAGACGTCGATGTGATATAAGTGATATTTAGATCCTTAGCATCCCCTAGTGCATGCTTATGGAAATGCAGCATTCCAATACATACGTTACAGTTTTTCTCAGTTGCTTTTTTTCTCTCACAACAGAACTGAAGTTCTCAAAACAGCTTGTTCAATTCCCACAACCTCTAGTCACATCATAACAGCAATTTCTGTTTTTTTTCATCATTTTGCAATTGCTTTAGTATACTCAGGAAGATGCTTATGTGCAGTTCTCAGCTATATCATACATCAGTGGTTGCTTATGCCATGATGATCAAAATGCATTGTGTAGCTCTCTTTTGCACTCCAGACGAACTTGTCATTTTTTCTATGTGTAAGTCATTGCAGTCAAAAGTGTTGAAAAAGATATCATTGGCTGTATTTTATAGGTTTCTACAAAACCTTTTTGATATGTATTCATAATACTAATAATTTATGCACCATTTTCATATACATGGATGAGGCTGGCTTCAACTTGGCCAAAGAAAGGAGACATGGGTGTAATCTGATTGGACAGAGATCTACTGTTGATGTGCCAGGACAGTGGGGTGGGAACATCACTATGTGTGCAGCTATTTCGGACAATGAGGTCCACACTCGTATTTCTCTTGTGCGGCCATACAACACCCAGCATCTGCTTACCTTCTTGAACACCCTCTACAGTGATCTCATTCCCGAAGAGGAGACTGCTCAAGAAAATGTAC
The DNA here is from genome assembly GCA_026779605.1 of Mormyrus hasselquistii. Taxonomy (NCBI): domain Eukaryota; kingdom Metazoa; phylum Chordata; class Actinopteri; order Osteoglossiformes; family Mormyridae; genus Mormyrus; species Mormyrus hasselquistii. The sequence goes on from JAODKE010000119.1 coordinate 68,864, forward strand.
CAAAGTATGTGATGATTGGTGAGTTTCCATCACTCCAACCCAACCAGGCAATGGTTTGCCAACCACCCTAAGATGCTGATGAAATTCCTACCACCATATTCCCCATTCCTCAACCCTACTGGGGAGTTCTTCTCATCTTGGAGGTAGAAGGCATATAAGAAATTTACAACAAGAGGAAGCCATTTGGCCCATCAATCTCATTTGGGGAGAACTTAACTAATAGCTTAGAGTTGTTAAAATTGTATCTAGCTCTGATTTAAGGGACCCAGGGTTTTAGCATGCGCTACACTAGCAGGAAGACTATTCCATACTCTAACTACATGCTGTGTAAAGAAGTGCTTCCTCAAATTCATTTTAAAATGTTCTCCCGCTAATTTCCATTTATGGCCACGGGTTCTAGTATTTAAACTAATATTGAAGTAGCCATTTGGTCGAACAGCATCCAGACCTGTTAAAATCTTATATATCTGGATCATGTCCCCCCTTAGTCTCCTTTGCTTGAGGATAACCAGATTCAGCTCAGCTAGCCTTTCCTCATAAGGCACTCCTCTAAGACCAGGAATCATTTCCAAGGGAGCAATGTCCTTCTTAAGGTATGGTGACCAAACGTCCACACAATATTCTAGGTGGGGTCTTACCAAAGAATTATATAATCGTAGCATCACCTCCCTTGACTGTTACCCACATATACAAATGACACTGCTTGCTGTCATGGAAGCTGCGTTTTGGGGATATAACAGCAGATGCTTTCAGAGGCTGTATAAGACATTTTAGAAGGTTCATTCCACACTGCATTGCAAAGGAAGATATCTGTTGTGATGTGGATGAGATCATGTGGCTCAATATACAGGATCAACTGCAAATGTAGAAAGCATTTAAAGTTTCAGAATGTATATACTGTACAGTATTGTTTCCCTTTTTGATTTTGTAACTATTTCTTTTTTATATCTTACGTTATGCATAAGGCATTGAAATGCATTTTCTGCTAGACTGCAATTTCAGTGCATGGTATGTCACCATATAGCTGTGCAATCAATAAAATGTTCTTGAATCTCCCGCAAGCAGTTTTTTTTTTTCCCTGCCCTTGTCATTTAGATGTTTTGTGCATCAGAAAATGTTTAGATTGTCTTGGGATTTTGATGGCACTGACATATTCAGTTACTTAAATACCTGCTTTTGAGCATTGACTAAGGATTTTGAAGAGGTTACCTGCTTTTGCCAGTCACCCATGATGTTTTGCCATTTGCACTAAGTGTTTTGAGAAATGCACTTGCTGTTATGCAAATATTAATATGTTGTGAGAAATGCACCAAAGCAACTGAGAAAAACTGTAATCAAGATTCGAATCAGCTTCAAATTCCTTGGCATCCACATCTCCAGCGACATTTTATGGAGTCTCAGCAGCTCCTGAACTTCCCAAGAAGACCAAAGAGAGCCACCCTACCTCAGTGGCACCTGGTGAACTCCTATTGGTGCACCACAGGAAGTGTGCTTACCTACCATACAGTAGCTTAGGGTTAATTAGTGTTGCAGCACCTACTGCCTGACTGGCCCTCTGCCTCCTGGCACATGACAATAAGCACATACACACACACAGTAATCACATGACTGAATGCTGAACTGCACCAGTTAGACACCAGCAACCCTATAATATATCTCTTATATGTATTATTTTCATACTATGTATACATATTATGTTCATGCATATTATGCTTACTTACTTGCTTTGTTGCTTGATGCTGCTGATCATTTCCCTTTGATGTGAAATTGATTTAATTGTAATAACATAGATTTGGATATGGACGATGTCGCGTCCCTACCAATATTGTGGGAGCTCTGTCTGTGTTTTGGGGGGTGGAGGGTTGGGGCTGATTTGGTCATTACCAATGTTGAAACCTAAAATGTGCCCTTGTTTTCCTGTGCAATAATAAGGGGTAAGTTCAATGCATAAAAATTATTATTCTCCTGTCATTGTGATACCCCACCAATTTCTACGCTGTACCTCACTCATCCTTAATAGACGCTTATACTGTCAGTATTCCTTTCTCAGTGACCACCACATTATACACAACAATACCACAACAATGTAAGCTGTCATCACAAGTCTTTTTTTCATCTTTACATGCATGATTTTGTCTTATCTTAAAGGGCAGGAATACATTTCTATTCTTCTCATAGCTGCTAAACTGCTAAACTGTTGCATAAAATGGTCCCTGTAAATTGTGCTACAACTATTAAGACTTAGATTTGATTGAGATAGTTATCATGATATTTAGCTAGACATCAAGATTTCATCTTTGCAGAAATGAATAATTTGTCAGCAGCTGGTGGACTTTGATCTTCGCTGTTGTGTGCAGTGCTAAAAGTGTGTATAATAGTCTGAGGAGCATCCGGTCAGCTCAGCTTTACCAGGAAATCCTTTTATATACACTGGGTGTATGTAACAGAAAACCAAACGGTCATAAACTCGCTGCGGAAATGGACTGACCATCTAACAATCTTCGTATCCTGGTCAAGGTTGGTGAGGAGACCTGGAGTCTCTCCCAGGGACCACAGGGCTACAAGGCAGGGATCCACCCTGGACAGGATGCTGCTTCATCAAAGGCCACATAAATACCCAAATGTCTTTGTACTGCAATAGAAGAACATGTAAACCCTACAAGTATGGTGCTGAAGTTGGATTCTAACACATAGCCCTGGAGATGCAACAGTGAGCTACTGAGCTACTGAACCCAGATTGTTCTAAGTAGGGCTTGTTCAAAATGATACAATACCTTGCTTTTGATACCGGTTCCTGAACAATGCTTTTTTTGATACTGACATGTTGTTAAATCTTGTTGTTCAAGTGAAGAGCTGATGGTCATTTCACTGAATGTAACAACCATCCACCTAGTACAGAGATTTTGTTTTTGTAATCTGCCATAATACATTCGAAATATAATAACACACAATGTAAAACTTTTCCAATACAAAATGTGCGTCATAATAGAAATAATTTCCATAAAATTAAAAAACTTGTAGGGATTATCAAAGGTTGCAGACATCTGAAAAAGTTATCAGATACCTAAACCTTTATATAGTTTGTTACAAGAAGTACCTTAGTCTTTTTTCATTTGTTATATGACAGTTCAATTTAGTATGACAGTGTCAGTGTTGTAGTAACAGTCATTTTCTAGGTCAGGGGTCTCCAGCACCAGTCCTGGAGAGCTACTATCCAGTAGATTTTCCCACTTGGCTTCTGGTGAGCCACACCTGACCCTGTATTTACCTGAGAACAGGTGTGGCTCATCAGAAGCCAAGTAGGATAGAAAACCTACTGGACGGTAGCTCTCCAGGACTGGAGCTGGAGACCCCTGTTCTAGGTTAAAGTTTATTCTGTTAGAAAAAAGGCAATGCTGACTTATTTCATAATTATCTACTGGTTCTTTTGGCAGGATGGCATTGCACCTCAAACATTTGTTCAGAAGTCCTTTTTTTACTTTTTGACCAAAAGAAAAAGTCTGTAAAACAAGTGCTTTGAATTGATTTAATGATTTGTTTCTATAATACTGTTCTACAATGATACTGTTCAAGTGTAATATTTGTTGTTCATTTATGTATTTTGTTTTTATGTAATGTTGGTTTACATTTATGTGCTATTTAATTTTTCTTTATTGCAAATTTTTAAATGCTTTGTGCTAATGTATTATTAACTAAACTACTATTAAATATTAGCACATAAGTATGTGCTAATATTTAATAGTAGTTTAGTTCATAAAAAATTATATCAACTTTTATGTTTTCATTTTTGTTGGCTAAACACAGTTGAAATCAAGTTTGAAACAAAGAGTATTTATCCAATTTTTTGTTTGCCTTTCTAATATTACACATACCACAAAATATCAGATAGGGTTCTGTGCATTATGATTTCCATTTTATTGTATACAAGATATCTGATTACATTCCATTCATATTTTGCAAATCCACATTAGAGTATAAATGTTGTTGCTGCAAAAATAAATCTCTGGATAGTGTTGCTACTAGTTGGTACGTTTATAAATCAGGCAAGTATTTCTGAAATGTTGAATCGATGGCGTCACGTTTTGTGGGCAGGCGAGCAGGCAAGCAGAGCCGGACGAACAGGGAAACGGGGTTTATTTTGAAACGCAAGGCAGACAGGCACGAACATCAGCAACACTACAATGACAGATCTGACGTGGACTAAATACACAGGCAGGTCAGGAATTAACAGGACACAGGTGATCACAATCAGGGCATCACACGAGGAAATGAGGTGGGTGTGGCACACGGGAGGATCGGACGGGGCGGATCATGACAAACCCCCCCCCCCAAAGAGGAGAGGCGACGGACGGAGGAGAGGCGACAGAAGAGACCGGGAGAACAGGACCTGGAAAACAAAACAAGACCATCAATGCGGCATGGGGAACAGGACGGAAACACAGAACAGGGACAATGGCAAAAGCCAGGACAGGACCTGACAAAACGGGGAAGGCAGAGAGACAAACCAGGAAGGGAGACACCGGGGGAACAGAGAACGGAGGAACAAGGCGAGGAGTGAACGGAGGAGGAACAGAGAGACGAGGAACAGAAACAGGCGGGACGAAGGGAGGAGGAGCAAAGGCAGGCGGGACGAAGGGACCAGAAGGGAATGGAAGAGGAACCAGGGGACCGAAGGCGACCGGTGACCTCGAGCCGCAGGCGGCTCCGGAGCCCCAGCCAAGGCGCGCGAGGGCGAGCGGGACCCGGCCCGACACCTGTGTCCTTATCCTTTACAGGACACTGACAGGCAGGGTTTCCCTGGCCGTTGATCTCGGAAGGGCCTGGGAGTGAAAGTCCAGAGAGGGGTCCCCGAGGGGTCCCACTCGAGCTCCTCCTCCTCTCCAGAGGAAGGAGCTGTAGTCCCATAGTCTGGGACCTCCTTTGGGACTACAGTCAGGGCAGCGGGCAGAGGCGCGGGCTGAACGGTCTGGTCCGGAGAGCAGGGCAGGATGGCCAGCAGGGAGCACTGTGGCAGGCACCTCGAGCATGCGGCCAGCAGGGGGCGCATCGGAGGGCACAGCATCATCTGCGAGCGTGCGGCCAGCAAGGGACGCCTCGTAGGGCGCGGCATCATCCGCGGGCGTGGCGGCGGGATCGGCGGCTGGCAGGACAGCCGCGGGCAGAGCCGGGAGCTCGGGCAGGTTCGTGATCCCGGGTAGGATCACCTGAGTGTGTGTCCTTAATGGCTCTGCCCCTTTAAGACCCCAGGGAACACGGGGAATGGCGTCCCTTACCGCGCGTATCCCTCCGTGCCCCAGACGCTCCGGCCGGTAGTAGTAAGCCTCCAGTGGAGGCTGCAACTCGGCGGCAGGGCTGACCGGGACGGCGGCAGCGGTGTCTTCCCAGGCGGTGAGCAGGGAGCAAGCTCCCAAACGGATTGTCGGAGAATGCTCCGGTCCGCGCCTCTTCCTCCGGCTTTGTCTGGTCGATCCGGGTGGGGCTGTCGCGGAGAGGTTGAGCGGCTGGAGTCGCTTCTCCGTAATCCTCCCGATCAGCTGCCACAGGTTGTCGCGTACCTCTTGAAGGGGGTACGCGTCTCCGGGTGGGGGTACTTCCTTTAAGAGGTCCCCACTCCGGCTGGCTAAGTCCCGGGCGATGGGGTCTTCTTGGACCTCAGGCTGGGACAGACAGTAGATCACCTCTTGCAGCAGACCGAGACGTCAGGAATTCACAGGACACAGGTGATCACGATCGGTGCATCACACGAGGAAATGAGGTGGGTGTGGCACACGGGAGGATCGGACGGGGCGGATCATGACAGATGGCATGACTTGGGGTATATATTTTTATTAAAGCGATGGTGTATCTGATCTGTTGGCTGTCTGTGCAGTTCTCTTCTGTCTCCTTGGGAACAGCCTTAAGCACTATTTAACAAAGGATTAATAATTATCTGAAACAAGAAAGTCAACTGACCAGTGTAAAAACATATTCTCTATATATTGCTCTTCACCAGAGTATTTTCCTTACAGCAGCAGTATACTTGCTATTAAAGCTATGTATGGATGTAGGCTCGTAAAAAAAGATAAAGTTCAATTGTTTCTTCTGGCTTAGTAGGTTGGTGTAGATTTGTTCTGACATTGCTAGGCAACAAATGTCAAAAAGCGGTCTCATCACTTGGATGTGGGCCTCTTGACAGGCATTCCTATGAGGAAGGCTGTACATTAGTAGTGGCCCTCCCCTTGGAGAAACTGCATTCCTGCTGGGGCGAATTCTGTGGCTGTTCCACAACCGGAACTCCCTCTGAAAAAAGACAAAAACTATTTACTAATTGTAAACATTACCTCATACACAAGATAAAGCACAGTTTGTTGGACTAAGGGTCATAGGCAAATTATCCACAGTAAAAGTCCACTGTGTTTTTATTAAGTTACACAGTAACATTATTAGGAACATAAACAGATGGATAAGGTATTAATAATTACTACAATATACATGAGGATATTTGTTGATAGTATCCTGCTTTACTGTTTATTGGTTACGTAAAATAATAAAATACATAACAGTCATTTAAAGAAAGTGCGAGCCAATGAGATTACACCTCTGTATTTAAGTGGGGGTAGCCTGCCATACCCCTAGGCTACCACTCACCCCTAGTGATATTATTATGAGATGTCTGTTCCCATGAAATGCGCCACAAAGTTACCAGTGCATTAGACACGTAATTCTAAATGCATTGGGTTTAGGATTCAATAGCATAATTTAACATGCAAAAATGCTGAAAGGCTTTCCTCAATTATTTCAAGACATGTAAACTGTAATAGATTTTTGTCAAGGAATTCCCCCGTATTACGCCGCCATTTAAGACACGTAACAACAACATCGGGTCCCTAAAAGAAAGTCAACACACTACTGTCCATCACCACAAGTGCTGTACAATTTATTGTGTTTGACCCACTAACCTGCTACATAAACCTACACATGCAGAGTAAGTAATAGTCATGCCATATCTCCAGGGGCAAGCCAGGCCGAAATAATAAACACAATCCCAAACTGTCTCCACCCCAACACACACACTATACTTACCTATCAATAGAAAGAAAAGAAAAGACATGCATTTCTACTTATTCAGTGCCAGATCCACTATGTAACATCACATGTGTGATAATAATGATGACTGTGTCTGTCCACACTCAACAACAACCTATTGCTTTTGAGAACCACAGATGTACAAATAGGGGTTAATTCTCCTCTGTCTGACAACCTGCTAGTTTGATTCCCACTCCTAGGATATCAGTCATGCCACAAAAACAAAAAAAAACAAAAAACCTTTAAACATAACCTCTCCAGGGGTGCCGAATACTGATTGAGCCTGTGATCTGATCCCAAAAGTCTTACAGTAGCTACATACTGATGTCATATTAATCCATCATTAATGAATCGTGACACATTTTATCTCAAGCATTTACTACTGTATATTTGTTACTATATCTATACTATATCAAATGCAAGGTGCTCCATGTAGGGAGCAGAAATATAAAGTACAGGTATTTTATGGGTCCTACTGAAATAAAGGTAG
>JAODKE010000119.1:80322-97023 GCA_026779605.1 Mormyrus hasselquistii
GTAACCAAAAACCGGGCGGAGGATCAAAAAACCAGAAATCAAACAAACCAGGGCAGAAGTACAGATAAAGGGCAAAGCGAGGAATCATAAACCTTAAAAACCAAAACCGTCATACACAGTAATCAAAACAATAATGCAAACCAATACCATAAACCAAACCGAGCAAAAAGCTCCCAAAGGTCCATGTCTTCTGGCTTTGTACTTCGGCTGGACGGAAGTGACGGGAGATCCGGCGAAGACTCGGGGCGGGGTCCAGAGGGAGAGGCGGAGCCGGATGACACTGGTGCGTAACACCCCCCCCCCACAAGTGTGAACCTCATAGGTTCCACAATCACCGTTAACCCCTCGTGCTTCGGAGATCTCCGCTTTTGCTACCCCAGACGCCTTCCTACAGATCATCATTGTAGAGCTCACTGGGCCATGAGAGGAGGGGTGTGAACACGGCATACATCCTGTCAAGATGCAAGATCACTCTGTCCCAAGGCAGATACAGGTGGCGCCACAATAAAGTATTAGCCGTGCTCGCTGATTTTCTAGAGCAGGCAAGAACCCAGAAATGCCAACCCACGGGCAGGCCATCACTTGCCATCACATTTGTCAAGGAGGGAGCAAAGCTGGCAAGGGCCACTAACATCAGTACAACTGTTCTGCAGTCAGCAAAAGCGTGGGAGCTAAGAGTAAACCTGAAGAGAAGGATCCAGTTCCCGGATGTAATTTACACAACCTTACAGCCAGAAGTAGTCCTGTTCTCCACTAAAGGGAAAAAAGATCATCATTGTAGAGCTCACTGGGTCATGAGAGGAGGGGTGTGAAGAGGCATTCGAGAGGAAATCTGAGCGTTATAGAGATCTGGTGCAGGACTGCAGGGACAAAGGATGGCAGACAGGGTTGTACCCGATTGAGGTAGGGTGCAGAGGCTTCCCAGCCCAATCAGCCTGGAAGTTGCTGATAGTGGTGGGACTGACAGGAAATGAGAAAAAGGCAGCTGTGACGAGAAAGATGCCCTTCCTGCACTCACGCCACAAATCGAAACGCTTGTTGCAGGCATGTAACACGGAAGGAGCAGACGATCAGGGTATGACAGTACCCTGTCCCCCCCCCCCCCCCCCAAAAAAGCATGCACTCCGGGCGTGCTTAAGTGGACCAAGGAGACAAGACCAAAAACACAATGAAACCTGGGGGAACAAAAGCAAAAAAACATTAATGCACCACAGGGAACAACACAGACACACAAAACAGGTACAAGGAAATTAACTCAGACAACAACCAACACATGACAGCTTTATGACGAGATATGAAATTTGGTGCTTATTAGTCACTCTATTCGTACATTAAGTCACGTTAAGCCTTTTCCTTATAATGGGCGTCAATGGAGAGGAAATCGCTTAACGTAAGATAAAGCCCATATTCCTAGCATTTCATGTGAGTGTTTGAGTTTGCTATAGAACATACATTCTAACGAACAAATCACACTGCATTTTAACGTGATACTCTAACATCTAGTTTAAGCAAAAACCAGAGTTAAGAAAATATACTGTTAGATATTTACCTGCAAGATTTTCCTGCCGTTTTTGTCTGTTGAAAACACTGGGATTCCAACAAACCACTGTTTCCAGAGATCGCGAGTGAAACAAGTTTACAGTACAAGTCAAAAGTGAAAATAGCATATGTTCAAGTGGATGTGCTCAAAGCAACTACAATTTGTAAGCACTTCTACTCTTGTAAACTTTTTCTTATCGGAAAAATACCAAAATCCCATAATATTATGCAAACTTGACAAGGCTTGAAATGACCAATTGCAGTGCAAATTCATTCATAGCTGGTGAAATTACCCAATTTGATGCGCGAATCTGTCCTGGAGGAAGCCCGGCAATTTAAGTACCTCTTCTTATCGACTCATATTTCACATTGCAATTTTTTCAGTTGAGTTCAGGAAGGAGATATTGAATGATCGATCTTCAGTGAACTTGGTAAATATTGTTTTGTGTTAACCTCGTGTGAAATCCCGATGCCACCAGTGGTTTCCTGTTATTTCCAAGTCCTGTATATTTCAGTCCGCGTTCGAGTATGTTTCCCCAGTCCTGTCATTAACGTCTTTGGGTCGCCAATATCTAGTTGTGCTCCTGATTGCCCTTATTAAAACCTGAGTTTTATCAGAATTTCTGGACTCTGGTGCTTCCCTTCCTGCCGTGTTCCCAGCGGTCACAACAAAGATATAGGAGAAAAAAGCACAAGACTAGCTTAGCATTATTTACAGTCCCATTAGTGCTGTTGCTGTTTTGACAATGCTATTATTCATGTTATTACAGTAAATATAGCTTCATATTCCATTATTATTGTGATGTTTATAAATAACAGTTGGTGCAACCCGTGTCACATTTGTTTGAAATAGAAACGCTGCACTCCTGACATAGAGCTGCTAGCAGTTAGCACTCGGCCATTTTACCTCCCAAGGGAGTTCTTGCATTTCATTGCGATAACTGTGTACGTTTCCCTGTCGGCCAATGCTGCAGCAGCCTGCAAGCTTCTTCACACTATAGTGTCACAGTTGCAGACATCACAGCCCCAAGCTCTCTTTTTATCTCTGGAGACTTAATCATGTCTCCCTGAATGCCACTCTCCCCACTTTCAGGCAGTTTGTAAATTGCCACACCAGAGACTATAGAAGCCTAGATCTGTTTTATGAAAACACTAAGGCTGCATACAGCTCATCACCCCTGCCTACATACCTCTAGTGAATAAACAAACACCAGCCAAGAGGTTTTGTGAAAAGGTAGCCTGAAGAGGCCAGCATGACACTAAGAGACTGTTTAAACACAACTGACTGGGAACTGTTATGTAGCGCACATGGGGAGGATGTGAATAGCTTGACTACCTGCATCACGGACCATATCAATTTCAGTGTAAACAACACTGTGCCTGTCAAGAGGGTGTTTTCCAAACAAAAAAATCTTGGGTGACCCAGCACTGAAAACCCATCTCAATGAGAAGAAGAGGGTTTTTAGATCTGGAGACAAAGAGGAGCTTGAGGAGAGTGCAAGGGAACTGAGGAGGGAAATAGGAAGGGAATGGACACTGGAGGGGCATCTTCAGTGGAACAATGCAAGAGAGATTTGGAGGGGCCTGAAAAAAATTTCAGGCTATGGTAACGTCAGTGGACTGGGTCCAGAATCTGCTGACAGGGAGTGCCGAACAAACTGAATCTGTTCTTTAACAGATTTGATGCCACTAAGTAATCAGGATTCATCCAGTCGTCCAACACCTTCCCTCCCCTCTCCAGTCCCCCACTGTCACCAAGAAAACCCTCCTCAGGCTACCTCACCCCCCTCCATCCAGCATCAAGGGAATCAACACAACCATCCCTCCACCTAAATCTCCTTCAGCCTCTCCATAACGGCAGATCAGGTGAGGAATGAGCTGAGGAAGATGATGGTGCAGAAGCCCCCCCCGGAGTCAGACCTGGGGATGGGGCTCGATGGCGAGTGCCTGGCTGGGCTCAGCCTGAAGGAGTAATTTGGGTCCCCCCCTCCAATGGGCTCAACACCTGTAGGAGGGGCCAAGGGGTCAGTTGCCATTTGGGTTAGGCGGTAGTCGAAGGTGGGGACCTTGGCTACAGAAGCTAGATCCAGGGACATAGAATGTCACCTCTCTGCCGAAGGAGGAGCCTGGGCTGGTGCGTGAGGTTGTGAGGCTCCAACTAGATATAGTCGGGCCCTCCTCGACACATGGCTTGGGCTTGGCTTGAGGGGGGTTGGACCCTCCTCCACTCTGTAGTTGCTCGCAGGGAGAGGCATTGAACAGGGGTGGGCATACTTATTGCCCCATAGCTGGGTGCCTGTACATTGGGGTTTATGCCGTCAAGCTGAAGGAGTCCTATGGGGCCATTTTAGCCTGTGGGACTCCAGATGCAGCTGATGAGTACCAGAGGGCCAAGCGGAACGGAAGTGGCTTTCACAGTTGCCCAGGCAAAAACCTGGGTGTGGAGAATGACTTCAGGGAAGCTTCGAGGAGATTCTGGTACACCATCCGGCGGCTCAGGGTGGGAAAGTGGACCAGCTCTATATTCTTGGCAGGGTCCTGGAAAGTGAATGGGAATTTGCCCAACCGGTTTATATTGCTTTGTAGACTTGGAGAAGGCACTCGACTGTGTGCTGTGGGGAGTGCTCTGGGAGTATGGAGTGCTGGGCTTTCTTACATGGACTGTTCAGCCCCAGTACTACCAGCGTCAGAGCTTTGTCTGCATTGTCGGCAGTAAGTTGGACTCATTTCCGGTGAGGGCTGCCCTTTGTCACCAATTCTGTTCATAAGTTTTATGGACAGAATTTCTAGGTGCAGCCAGGGCATTGAGGGTGTCCGGTTTGGTGACCACAGGATTACGTCTCTGCTCTTTGCAGATGACGTGGTTCTGTTGGCCTCAGACTGTGACCTTCGGCTCTCACTGGAGCAGTTCACAGCTGAGTGTAAAGCGGCTGGGATGAAAATCAGCATCTCCAAATCCGAGACCATGGTCCTCAGCCAGAAAAGGGTGGAGTGCTCCGTGTTGGATACGGGGTCCTTCCTCATGTGGAGCAGTTAAAGTATCTCAGGGTCTTGTTCACAAGTGAGGGAAGGATGGAACGGGAGATCAATAAGCGCTGCATCAGTCTGTTATGGGGAAGAAGTAGTTCCAAGTAGTGCCAAAAGGCAAAGCTTTCGATTTACCAGTCGATCTACCTTCCTAACCTCACCTATGGTCATGAGCTATGGGTAGTGACCAAAAGAAGGAGATCGTGAGTACAAGCGGCCAAAATGGGTTTTCTCCACAGGGTGGCTGGACTCTCCCTTAGAAATAGGGTGAGAAACTCGGTCATTCGGGAGAGACTCAGAGTAGAGCCACTGCTCCTCCACATTGAGAGGAACCAGATGAGGTGGCTCGGGCATCTGCTTAGGATGCCTGCTGGACGTCTCCCTGGTGAGGTGTTCCAGGCATGTCCCACTGGCAGGAGGCCCCGGGGAAGACCCAGGACACGCTGGAGGGATTATGTCTCTTGGCTGGCCTGGGAACGCCTTGTGATTCCCCTGGAGGTGCTGGATGAAGTAGCCGGGGAGAGGAAAGTCTGGGTTTCCCTGCTGAGACTGCTGCCCCCGCAACCCGACCTTCAGCGGAAGATAATAGATAGATGGATGGATGTAGGAAACACCCAGGAGGGAGCACCAAAAACACAGAAATCTAAACACCCTGACTATGACCCCACACAGGATATTTAGTTTGAAGATGGATTAATTGGCATTATGAGATGATGCAATTAAAAAACACATTTTCATTTATTAAGACCCTAAGCAATTTTTAGAAAAAGGAATCCTGTTTAAAAAGCATGTGTTATGATTCAAAGTTCCACAGCCAAATCACGTACATTTTCTTGCTAAATATGTTCATACAGAAAATACTGCAGAATCTATTGGATGTTTGCTTTGTACAAGTATGAGTGAATAAAACAGGGAACCAGCGCTTCCTAAAACAATAGCATGTTACAGTGTTTTACACAATTTACATATTACACAGGATGAAGGAGTTATAGTTCAGTCTCAAGTACAGCGGAGTCAAAAAGCGACATCTAAAATTGACAGATAAAAATACTAGAAGAAAAAAAAAAACAACGGAAGCAACATGTCATCTAGTAAGACCTTCAGTGCACTGTGCTTTCTTTGACGCCTGAGGCGGGAGCATTGATTTGGAAACACAAAGAAAACACAAAAGGCTCCCTTTGTAGTTTTAGTCTCCTTGTTGAGGTATTAAAAAAAAAATAATAAAAAACGTGTGGATTGTCTCTGATTGCACCCTGGTGTGTTATCACGCCATAGTGCTGCTGGGATGAATCTGCAGATGTCCGTTCCCGGGCTTCACGGTGACGTTCCAGGAGGTTGTTTTTGCGTGGGTTGCCCCCGGTGATGCCCGTTACGTCCTCCTCATGCAGACCACACAGCGACTGACCCGCGTCTGCAGGTTCCCCACTTTGAGGGTCTCTTCTTGGGGCTTACTGTACGGGGGGATAGAACCACACACAGTGCCGTGAATGAGTAGGATGGTTCATAAAGGGAGACTTAACGTGAGATAACCTCAAAGGCATTACTAACAGAATTCAAATTTGATGCACATTTAACAAATAAACTGGTAACTTGATTACTAGCAGGTCACATTTCATGCAGGAATCACAAGCAACATAAACTCCATGGCCAAAAGTATGCAGACACTTCTATTAATCAGAGTATAGTTGGTCCTCTATATCCATGGGATCCACATCAACAGATGCAATCAGCCACTGATAAAAATGGGAAAAAAATTGAATAAATCGTTCCAAAAAGCAAAACTTGAATTTGCCGTGCACCAAGCACTACGCTGAATCCACACGAATGAAGTCTTTCTTCAGCTCCCACAGTTTAAGCACTGTTTGTCTTGTCTCATTCACTACTTGTGTGTGTTCCCTAAACAGTACAGTATAACAACTATTTACATAGAATTTCCATTCCATTAGGTATAAGTAATCTAGAGATTGAGGGTTTACAGGAGGATGTGTGTAGGTTATATGAAAATACTAAACCATTTCTGAGCATCCATGTATTTTGGTATCCTTGGTATCCATGGAGGGGGGGGGGTGGTTTCCTAGAACTAATCCCCCATACATATAGAGGGAGGAATGTAATTGGCTAATTAAGCCACACCCATCATACAATTATATAACACCGCACATAATTGCTGGAGATTACGTACCTAACAAGGGAAGTGAGGGTGAAGGACAAAACATCTGGGGGCAACTTCAGTTATGAAGCGTTTGGACAAACAACCACACAGAAAAGGACCTGATCACCCAACATCAATACCCAACCTGCATGGCAGCAAATCCCACCAGCAATGTTCTAATGGAAAGCACTCCCAGAAGAGTAGAAACTCTTATGGCAACATAAGGCGAGCCAACTTCACATTAAAATCCCTGGTTTCACAATGAGTAATATGGCAGGCTCACATCCACATACTTTTGGTCATACACTGTATCAACGGCAATATTAAAAATATTTTGAAATGATACATATCTCAATCAGAAGTTAATATTAAAAAAAGTACTTGAATACTAAAAGGACTCCTTCATACCTGAACATCTCCAGGTCGTCCACAGTGGCCAGCCAGAAGCTGTAGGAGTTGCTGTAATAATTGCAGGTGCCCCGGCCATGGCACTCGATGAAGGGGGAAGCGCGGAAGTCCTCCAGGCAGGAGCCGGGGGACACTAGGGCCTGACCAGAGCCTGCTGCACCAGAGCTGGTGTGCTGAGAGTGAGGAGAGGGGGACAGGGGAAGGAGGAGATGTATCATATACAGAAAGCCATGCAGAGCCAGCAGCACCCATTGTTAGTGTGAGTCCTACATGTTTATCCTTTTTCTACAGGTTGGGGCATTTATTTACTGCCTCTGAGAAGTGTGCCAGCTGAAGTGTGCTGTGTCTGGGCAAGCTGGACCCTGAAAAGCGGGCAAGAGGTGGTACCATCATGAAAGAGTAGCCAATCCAGAGAGTCTCCCAGTTGGCGGGGCAGGAGGGCAACTGGATGGACTGGCTGTGCAATGCGACCACCATGGCGGGGGCCTCGCAGACCGCACACCTGTAGCGGGGTGCACACACACACACACACACACACACACACACACACACACACACACACACAGGTTTTTAATTACATGTTTCTGTGGTCTCTCCATACATTTCTATGATGAAAATTCTAATCCCAGCATAATGACCAACCCTTAGCTTAACCAAAGTAACCAAACAAAATATAATTTGGAGGTGACAAACCCCCCAGATCGAAGGGAAATTGGTGTTCCGGTGTAACCAAATAAATATGAGACTTTTGGCATTTTCTGTTCTTTGATTGCATTCACAGATCTATGTGGGAACCTGAAAAATGGTCCCCACATCATCAAAATAACAGGTTTTTCTTACATTATTGGGGCCATTTGGTCCCCACAATACAATATATACATAGCCACTCAGACATACTGGGTGGAGACAAAATCTGATTTCCACTTCAAAAAAAATGGTTGTTTAAAACCCCAGGAAAACACTATAACACAGACAAAACCTGATGTCAAACAAAAGTTGTTGCAGAATGTTTTGGTTTAATGTCTTAGTGCGAACATTTGTACCAAAAAGGAGAGCAAAATCAGTGTCAGCTTCTCTTTGTCAGCCCACAAGGCCTATGCCCCGCCCCCTTCTCTTCCCCTCCAACCTGCTGACGAATGGCTTGATGTTCTCCTTGGTCACAGGAGCCATACTGGCAGGCATAGGGTGCGGTGTGGACAGCCAATAGGAGTAATCATTGCGGGATGCCAGGTTGCAGACGTTATTTATATTGCAGAACATGAAGGGCATGGTGCTGAATCTGCGCAGGCAGCTGCCCGCCGCTCCTGGATGGAAAGACCATGGTTTGACAGGATGTGTGGGCTGGAGGGCAGCTTTACCTTATATGGGTATGGGGAGGGAGGCAATGACCAGCTATGGCATTCAGAGCAATAAGTAGTCATACCTAAGTCCTGGCCGTGGGCCCGTTCGTTGCCCTGGACATACAGCAGGGAGTAGCCATGGTATAAGAATTTGGTGCCATCAGGGCAGGAGGGGTCCTCTGTGGACTGGCTGTGGCGTGTCATGAGAAAGCCGTGAGCGGATGAGGATGAGCCTGGTAGGCCAGGGGGACCTTGCAGCCCGTCTGGTCCAGGATCACCAGGGAGACCTTGGTGACCTGGGCCACGACAACAAAGGCCATCCAAATTAGCACCAAAAGGCTAACAGCAGAAAGCACAGGAGCACAAGCAGCTAAGAGACATGGTACAGGACAGCATGGACGTCACTGCTAGATTCACCTGGATGTCCAGGTGGGCCCATGACTCCTTTCCGACCCAAGGGCCCGGAAAACCCATGGTTACCCATTGGACCTGAATCTCCAGATTTTCCTGGTTTACCTGAGGAAAAGGACATTATCCCTGACAAATGACTGTGGATAGAAAAAAAAAAATAGCATAAAAGTCAAAGAAATTTCCACCAACCTGGAACACCGTCTCTGCCTGGAGGGCCAGCGGGCCCCTGAGATCCAAGCGGACCTGGGGGGCCCTGGGGGCCTCTTTCCGTTACAAAAAAGTATGAAGAGGTAATTTTTGGGGGGTCACCTGGGGGTCCTTCACAGGAAAATAGAGGTATCAACATCATAGGTGGCAGAAGTTTGCTGTAACTTGACTGAATGAATGATTTGAGCATTGGAAGACAGCGAACCTGCTGCACCCATGTCTCCTTTGTCTCCAGGCAGCCCAGGTATTCCAGGAAGCCCCGGCTGACCCAGTCCACCTATGTGATAAATAGGAATACAGTGATAGAAAATATTTCCCTCAGGGTACATAAAACACACAGCAACTGGTCTCACGTTTACAGCCTGACAGTATCACACAATAATAACTGTGCTTTTCTGAGGCAGCAGACAGACAGCAGGATGGCAGAGGGCATACTCCAGCTAACCTGGAAATCCATGCTGTCCAGGGAATCCAGCGTCCCCCTTCAACCCTGTGGCTCCTGGTTCACCAGGATGTCCCTAATTACATGGAGGGAGGGGGGGGATGATGTAAGGGTACTTGATATCAGGTCAAATGAAAATGTATACAAACTGATAAGAATATGCAAAAGTGCAACCTCAAAAATGTGCAAAATGTGTCTGTATGACGTTGCACTCGGCTTTATGTGCCTGAGGGATGTGAACCAGACTCATTTCACCTCTCTGGTGTGCTGCAGCCTACAGTAATGCAGTCATACAGACACAGTCACCCAACCAAGTTCTGTAGCCATGCTGTAACCTCTTACCGAAGTGCCAGGAAGCCCAGTGCCGCCTTTCAGACCCATCGGGCCAGGTCCTCCAGGGAATCCGGGCCTGCCTTTGTCCCCCTTCAGGGTTCCCAGGCCTGGGAGGCCTTGTGGCCCTTCAGGACCAAGGGAACCTATTTACACAGTAAACTTTTAGTCATTAAGGTGACAGAAGACCAACATCCACAAAGCTCCTCAAAATTGCTGCTACATGTCACTTGTTTTTTATATTGGCTATTTATTTGCTTAAAAACTACAGTTATACCTATTGCAGAAGAGAGAATGCACAATAGTGTTCAGAGATAATAGTGAAACAGCATAGTTTTTATACACCTACAAAGCAAATAAAAGTGTATACTGCATCCTTATCAGGGGAGTGACAGCGGTTCTCATCCTGTGATTCAAAGTTTGATATTTAGGGCTTTTACAAGTTACTTTTGAGTAAGCATTTATTTCCTACAGAATGTTCATTATCAATATAATCTGTCAGACATGACAAGTTTAATGTACTATAAATGCACACTGATTTCTGTGAGCTCACTCTACAACTGTCATTTTACTTTGTAACTGTAAAGTATATGTATAGAACATAGAGAAATCAGGTCACCTTAAAGTCATACCCAGCAAATGCCCTGGGAGGCTGTTGTATTGTAGATGTGAGTGTGTGTTTATGAGAGTAGAATATGCATGTTTAAAGGAACAGAGAGTGAATGGAAGGAAAGCTGAGTCACGCCTGACCGTAATGAGATGCTAGGACTATTCTGAAAAGGGATGCAGCCCCCAAAAACTGCATTCATTCTGTCCAGGGAATACGCGGTAGCGGTTATTTAGAATGTGAATAGCGATCTTCGGGTGAGAGCTGTACTACACGCCCCCGATGCAGGTAAAACAAAGTAAGGTGACATGGTTCACTTTTTTGGCGATTTGACCTAATTTTAAAAACTTTAATACTTCCGACATTGGACGTTTTGAAAAGAAGACAGATTCCGGATTGTTCATGATTCTACGTAAAGATTTCAGCGAGATATAAACTGAGATACGCAAGAAAGATATACAGCATCGCCGACAATGCCCTGGTACCCAGAGGGTTAAGATGGGTATAATTCAGGCTGCTTTTACTATATTATTACTTACTATTCATAGCTTTTATGTACTGTTGTTGTTTTTTATTCACCAGGGGATACTGACGAAGCTGACTGGACCGTCTCTGCTGGTCTGATGATCTGTGGTTCCTTGTGAACGAACACAGACCAACCAACAGCGCACTGAACAGAGCTAACTGAATTAAGCTTACCAAGCTAACCAAGCTAACAAAGCTAACTGAGCCCTCTTCTCTTCACCCTGCACCTTGCTGTATTAGTGGATGAATTTGTGGAGCAGCAGCAGCAGCAGCAGCAGCAGTGATATTTCAGCACATAGCAATAGAGCCACAGTGCAGCTGACAAGCATCAGCTTTGGGGTTGGCGTAGGGATTTGCCACAGGCATCCTGAAGAGAGGCAGTCGCCCAAAGCTTGGCCGTCTGACGCCAATGACAGAACAAGAACAGCAGAAACATTTTAAAGGAGGGCAAGTCCAAAGAACCGAGAAGCAGCGCTCGTACAAGCAAGACACAGGCTACAGGTGAGAGGGCTTCGCATAAATAGATATACAACAAAGAAAGTGTGTAGACTGGTCAAGGCGGATGTGCCTGAGTGAGTGAGTCGTAAGGGATGAGGAGTGGTGTGAGACACATGGGGCTTGCAATGCCAGTGATGCTGATTGCAGGGGGTGCCTTATTAAATGACAGCCTGGAGCCATATATGCTGAATCTAAACTGGCTGTGAATGTCAAGATGCCGATAAAGCACTGAAACAATCACCATGTCAATGCTGAACAAACTGAGCCTCAGCCAGAACTAGCATCAATTTAATGGAACAGTGCAGAAACCAGGCAGCAAAAAAGCAGACATTGGCATTGTGAAAACTTTTGGACTTACCAGTTCTTCCTGGGGGACCAGGGGGCCCCGGATTACCTTTGGGGCCTGGTCCTGACACACCAGGGGGACCCGAGGGGCCAACATTGCCGGGGAATCCGGGCACACCTGGGACCCCCTGCTCACCCTTCCGTCCAGGAAAGCCATAGCTACCAGCTACACCAGGAAGACCAGGATCCCCCTTTGGACCTGGGGGGGGGCATATTTCAGATTAGCATCAATTCTAATAAAATAAAATACAGTTACAGAAGAATTTTAAAATACAATATAAATAAAATAGTCAGTCAAGATCTGTTTAGTCTCGAGCAAAGGAGACTAAGGGGGGACATTATCCAGGTATGAAATATTCCAACAGGTCTGTTCAGCCAAATGGTTATTTGAATATTAGTTCAAATACTAGAACTCGTGAACATAAGTGGAAATTAGCGGGAGAACATTTTAAACAAAACTGAGGAAGCACTTCTTTACACAACGTGTAGTTAGAGTATGGAATAGTCTTAATGCTTAAAGTTTGTTAGTGAAAGTGAAATGCAATCGTATTTCCTTCACAGGTCATATCTATTTCCTGCATACGTCAACAATAGATACTTGTACCCTGTTTTTCTTATTAGGGCATTAAAACACCCATCAGATTTAACTGTATGCTCACTTTATACTGTAATAATTTTTGATATTAAGGCATCAAAACACCCATAAACCTATGACCAATTAAACGTTGTGCAAAACCAAATGACCCCCATAATGTGGGTTTTGTTACAGTATCTCCAAACACTGTTGGTGAGCAGAAAATACAAAGTGTGAACTTAGTATCAGTTATATTGGAAGCTGGCGTTTGCGCAGACAAGCAGGGAATAAAATGAGAGAGTATAACAAACAGATTTCGCCATAATTTTCATTGTCATTTTTTTCCATTTACTTTGTTGCTATAATAACATAATTTAGTCATGAAAAAAAAAGGTGGAAGTGGGGCCCCACAGCCTGCTGGCTTCACGGTGCTCCTGCCAGTAGGTATATTGCCTATGACTGCTTTAAGAGACTAAATTGTTACATTACAAAAAGAGAGCAAAACAGCATAATCTAATAGATAAACCTGCAGAGAAATAGGTTTGCTTAACATTTTGGGTATTCTACAGCAAACATCAAAAGCTGGATTTGGCAGCAAACACAATGACACCAAAATGACAAAGAAGAGTGTCTGTAAACTCTGAGCAGATTACCTGATACAACTTGGGTAAATTATCAAAGTTGGTCAGCTGACCTGGGTTACTGGTCACACTGGGGTGGCCATGTTAAAGGTACAGGATGGACAGTCAGAACTGGAATTAAAGATTTCAACTAATTTAAAAGCTAAAGCAGGAAAATCACCTCGCAAGCCTGGTAATCCAGGAGTTCCTGGGCGACCAAAGCCGCGTGGACCTACAGGGAAAAAGATACAGTCCATTCAAATTTTTATAATAAAAAAAAAAAAAAAAAAAAAAAAAAAAAAACATTGCTTATTAAGTCACCTATTCAAAGAAATTCAAAGGAATTATCCAAACTTTCAGCTTTCCTTCCTTCCTTGCAGGCCACCTTACCGTGCTCTCCCTTTATCCCGGTGGGTCCAGGAATGCCGTCACGCCCTCCTGGGCCCTTCTCTCCAGGAGGGCCAGGCAGTCCAGTACTACCTGGGCGTCCTTGTGGTCCTACTGGACCATCAGTACCCGGAGGACCTGGAGCTCCATCAAAGCCCTTTGGGCCAGAGATGCCCGGCATACCTGAGGCATAAAATGAGTGAGGCATAAAATGGCAAGATCAGCACAGCAGAAGACCTTACTGTAAACATCGTGCTGCAAACGCCATACTGCAAATGTCTGCCGTGGGTGCAAACGGCATGCTGCAAACGTTTGCTGCAACTGTAAGCGTGTGCTGTAACTATAAAAGCTGTGAATAAACGTTGCAATTGTAGATGTTGTGACTGAAAACACTGTGTGCACTGTATCTGTACATGCTGTGCTGTATTTGTCTGCTGTGATTGTAAACACTGACTATAAACTTCAAACATGTTACTGCAAACGTTGACTAAGTGTGTGGTGTGACTGTCAATATTGTAGCTAGGTGTGTGCTGTGACTGTGGACACTGACTGTGTACTGTGACTAAACACTGACTGTGCGAGTTGTAACTGCAAACACTGAAGGAGTGAGCAGTATGATAAACTCAATGAATATATACAGTGACTAAACAATTACACTGCGACTGCATGCTGTATTTACATACTGTAATTATAAATGTGTACTGTGACCACTGTGAGTAGATTCTGTGCTTGTAAACGAGGTTACAGTGACAATGTTTACGGTCAAGGCACATGGTTACAGTGACAATGTTTACAGTCACAGCATACAATTATAGTCACGGTGTTTACAGCCGCAGCATGCAGTTACAGCCACAGTGTTTATAGTCATGATGTTTACAGTAACAGCAGGCAGTTACAGTCATCCAGAAGTACTTCTTCAAGAAGAAGCACATCCAGCTGTGATTAGAGGAGGCATCTCCCAGGCTTCAAACCTAGAGTCCCATGGAACCCGGGGTTTCCCTTTTCTCCCGGGCTGCCAGGCAGGCCTGGTAATCCGGGTGCTCCTGGTTGGCCTTTTATTCCAGGGATTCCAGGAAATCCAGGCTGTCCTGGGTCACCCTGAAAAAAAAAAAAACTAAATTAGTTTGAGTATATTGTCTTCCATGCTGAAACACCATTGCTGGAATGTTCAACCAAACAATTAAGCACAAAAAAATCCATGTATTTTACTTACGGACTGACTGACTGGCAGACTGACAGGCTGTCAATCAGACAGACACAGAACTGCATGTATAATTGGATCTTGCTGATATTATTATTAGTACTATGGTTAAGTGACCCTTATTTTACACTCTTCTGAATTTTTTGTACATTCCCTTTGCATGCACCTTGGCTCCTGGACTTCCTCTGAGTTCAGCAACAGGGGGCCCTGGATCCCCCTTCTCTCCCTTGAAACCAGAAGCCCCAAGCTGGCCGGGTAGCCCTGGGCTTCCTGGGTTCCCTGGAGCACCTTTCACCCCTGCTGGACCTGTAACAGGAGTATATGGCTGTATTATATTTGTGTGTGGCTCAGCAAACTGAGCCTCTACTAACCAGCTGAGTACTCTGACTGTACGTGTAACTATTTACACTCAACTGGTTGGTAGAAACAAAATCTTGGTCTGGATTTGTAGTTTCTGGACCTAAAATACCCAACACTGATGGCCCGAAGGTCATTGGTTCAAGGTTGACTTCAGCAGGAAAGTTGCATGGCTGTGGACCCTTGAGCATACCCTTAACTCCCAGGTGCTACAACACGGTTGCCCTTTGATGTGTCTGTGTGTGTCATTGGTAAAAAAGGCTAAAAAAGAATTTTTTGGAAAGTGTCCAAAATCACACTTACACAACAGGTGTTGAAGTCTGTAAGAAGCATACTATGAACCATTATTATACTACATAATGTATGTATGCATGAGAACAGTACACATGCGCCTGGATAAACTGCAAATTGCTATCTGGCATATTGCCTGATTTGGATGATTACTAATGACACATCTTGACCCACATGAAAGTTAAAAAGTGTTGAAAAATATCAACTGAAAAAAATACATATTTGAGTAAACGTAGGTAACTGGTTATCGTTTTCTACTTAAATTCATATTGACATAGCATGTTATTTATCTATGGCTGCAGCTCCATTCCCCATATAGCATAGCGTCCATCAATTGCACATTTTTGAATTGCGTAGAATGTAGCATGTCATCTGGGTACCATTCACCTACTGTCTCAACCGTATTGAGGATTCAGACATACTGCTCATGTTGCATACTATATTCCATCTACTATACAACAAACAAGTATCCAATTTCAGATGCACCCAAAGTCTACAGCATCTGCTACTCTGCACTACTGTCAGACTGCTTTCACATCTATCATCAAAGAGCTGTTTTTCACCACTTGCACCCCCCAACCCCTCATTGGCTGGATGTCATTCAGATGGTAGAACATTGTTGAAACACACAGGACACTGCTGAGCTTGAAAAACCTAACAGTGCTGCAGGTCAGTTCAACAGCATGTAAATCTTTTTTCCTTAATAGTCTCAACACTTAAAAATCCTGAGGTGGATTAAAAAGCTGAAATCTGCAAATTTCACCTGGATTTATGAGGTTGTCTACTTAAATCTACTTCTAGGAAAATGTGTAGCAATTTTTGTGCACTTCGTGTATTACTGTAAATATAAATATGTTCTTATTTTAAATGTACGGAAAATCCATTGCAGGGAGTTACCGGAGATTCCCATGTCGCCCATTGCACCCTTCGGTCCAGCTGGTCCAGGGAGCCCAGGTTCACCTGGGACTCCAGTAGCTCCTTTGGGTCCTGCAAAAAATAGAAACCTCAAACTCAGAACATTAAACACAAAATGGCACCATTACATCATCATGAACACTGGTGTAACAATGCGTTACTTAATGACACCACATTAAGTAATAACTTGACAAGCTGTAATAAATTTTTATTTCATTATGTAATAGCACCTGCAACTTGACAATTTGAATGCAATATGTAACACATATCCTTTCTTTTTGTAATAAATTATTACATATTGCTGTGGTTATTGCAAAATGTGGGAGCTGGGCTTTTTTACAAGGGTTGGATGGATATAACAAAGAACAAGATTCAAGACTCAAAGCGTTTATTGTCATATGTACAGTAGAAAAGTGCATTTCTCTGTGTAATGAAATTTTGGTAACACTACTTGAGGGGGCACAAATAACTTAGTAACTCAGTTACTACTCAAGTACAAATCATGAGCAAATATAGTAACTGCAT